>AP028437.1:600000-1199000 GCA_036509395.1 Antheraea yamamai | reverse complement strand
ACGCGCAACCGAACCAAGCCGGGGCTGCGTACGTGAGACGTGATCTCACGTACGTCTTATAGAGGCCTAGTTTGGTGCGATAGGGAAGTCTCGAGGTTAGCACCGGGCACAGCACTCTCCTCGCCTCCCTCGCGCGTGTAATGATTTCCTCTATGTGTTTTTTAAAGGTTAATCTCTTGTCTATCGTGACTCCGAGATATTTCACTTCGTTCCTCCATGGAAGTGTGTTACCCTGAAGTGATAGAGGTGGCACTACGGATCTCGAGTATCTGGGTTGAAACGCTTGTGTTTTCTCAACGTTGACTTTGACCCGCCATTTCTTCAGCCAGTTGGGTAAGACATCAAGCGTCGGTTGTAGTAGTTCGGCTGCTCTCTTTCTATTTACTGATGTCGTCCAGTATGCCGTGTCGTCTGCAAACAATGCGAGTTTCGCCTTGCCGACGACGGGGATATCATTTGTGTACAGTGCATATAAGAGCGGCGAGAGGCAGCTCCCTTGTGGGACTCCCGCCCGCACTGATATTTCACATGACATCTGGTTTTCCACTTTCACTTGGACACGTCTGTTTTTCAAGTATGATATCAGTACTTTTTGTAGGCAGGCTGGTGTTGTAGTTTGTGTAGCGATCTTATATATCAGGCCTTCGTGCCACACTTTATCGAAGGCTTTTTCTACGTCTAGCAGCACCATGGCGGCGTGTTGCTTGTTGTTGTAGCCTTCGACGAACGTATTGATGACTCTCGTTAGCTGGAGGGTCGTCGAGTGCCCTTCTCGAAACCCGAACTGCTCATTTCGTAGTTCTATGTGCGGTTTAATCATGCCCAGCAGAAGTCTCTCGCAAACTTTTGATAGTGTGCTGAGCAATGTTATTGGTCGGTAGTTTTCGGCTTTTTTGTGGTCTTTCCCTGGTTTTGGGATCATTATAACCACCCCCAGCTTCCATTCGTTGGGGAAGTGGCCGGCACGTAATATGCCGTTGTATAGGCGGGTTAATGCCGCGACTGTCTTGTACGGTGCGTGTCGCAGCATCGTGTTTGTGATGCCGTCCGCTCCCGGAGCTTTTCTCGGTTTGAGACACCTTATCGCTCGTTGCACTGCCCGCGGCGTTACAAAGAGTCGGATGTTGTCTCTTTCTCTCAATTCTTGTTCATAGGTTCTCAGATAGTTTATGACTGTTTCGTGGTGACGGTGATCTTGTATTAGATTGGGAGAGAATTGTCTCTCGAGATGGGTCGCGAATATATCCGCCCTTTCTCTCGCCATGAATCTCGGCTTCCCATCGTCTCCCAATAGCGGGTGTGGCTTTCTGGGGGCCGCGGACAGGCTACGACACAGCCGGTGCACTGAGGGGATGTGGTCTCCTATGCTCTCGACATGCGCGTTCCATGCAGTGGCCGCATGGTCGTCTAGTGCGAGCTTAACGCGCGTCACCATCGAGTTGAGGCGAGATCTCAGACTCGGGCAACGGGTATTCTGCCATTGTACTCGGATTCTTCGTTTCTCATCTATCATGTCTTTTATACGACGTGGTAGGGGCGGTCTTCTGCTGTGATCTCGTGTTCTTGTGTGTGACGATGCCTCCAGGGAGCTGTGGATGCTCTCTGTGATGTCTTTTGTTAGATTTTCGACATCATAGGCTGTCGTCATTTGTCGAGTGGGTGTTCTATTTTCTAGTTCTTGTCTGAATTTTTCCCAACAGACTTCTAGTCTCGGTGGGGGATACCTATTCTTATAGGTGGGGCGTGGATTTCTAATAAAACCGGCCTATGGTCGGATGGCAGGTCCGGTAAAACAGTCTGGGCGGGCGGACTGTTTAATCCCTTGTACATAACGATATCCAATACATCTTTCGAGGAACTTCCTTGGTGATAATGAGTTGGGACATCTGGGCCGATGATCTCGTATTGATGATCCTCAGAGTGTTTATATATTCGTTTTCCTATCGCCGTCGTTATGGAAGAGTTCCAATGTCGATTTTTGATATTAAAATCTCCGGCGATCACCGTCGGCTCCGGTGTGTGTGTGAGGAGCTCTTGTAAGTCGGCTTCTAATGTACCGATTGCGGTCGTAGGTGGTCTGTAGGCTGCGAATATTCTAGTGTTTCGGCCGTCGAAGTTTATCAATACTCCCAGCGCATAGAGTGATTGATACTCTTTATAGGGGATTTGTTGGTGCACTATTTTGTTTTTGACTAGTACCACCAATCCCCTATAGGCGGCGCCGTCGGCCTTGGTCTCGTCTTTTCTGTAGATAGTGTAACTAGGTATTTTCAGGGTATCCGTTTCCTTTAAAAAAGTTTCAGATATTAACATTATGTCAACTCTGTGCTCTCTTAGAAAATGCATTAACAGCTTCTTCTTTCCTGTTAGGGATTGGGCATTCCAGTGAACAATTTTTAGTAGGGCCGTGCTATCCATTATTTGGCGCATAATTTTAATAGTCCTCTGAGTGCCTCCTTCGGGACTCCCTCTACCTCTTGGACAGAGCGGAGGCAGTTTTTAAAGGTTTCCGCCATCTTGATAAGTTGCTCGAACGGGTTTTCGTCTGTTTTTGGAGTTTTCTGTGATGCGGTTTTCCTCTTGGAACGTTTTTTGTTTTTGGTAGGGGGCGCTGAGTCTCCACGTTGCGTCGGGTTGTTTGCCGGCGCCATCAGGCTTGCCGGTGCCGCCTCAGCCACGACGTTTTGTTGTGGGATGGTTACCCCTTTCCGGCCTGTTCTGGCCAGCGTTCCTGCTCTCTTGTTGCGTGCCTCGCGTTTCCTCACGGGGCACTGATTGTGGTTAGCCGGGTGCGGCCCGCCACAGTTTGCACATGTCGCGGGCTCGCTTATCGGACGATCACAGTTCGCCGCATAGTGTGGCCCGCCGCATCTCACACACGCTTGCCGGCGGTGGCATTGTTGTGAGCTGTGCCGGAAGGATTGACACCTGTGGCATTGCGCGGGGCCTGTCTTGCCCCTCCACGCTTCTATTCTGATGCCGGTCATCATACATAGCTCGTCCACATTGTATATGTCCGGGGTTAGGTTGGGCGTTCTCTTAAGCGTAGCGTAAAAGATACTCCCCGGGCGGTCGCCGCGCGCCCGGATGTTTCTTACCGCTTCCGGCTGAAACCCTTTCTTTTCCAGGGCTGTTATTATTTTTTCCGGGTCAGTTCCGGAGGGTAAGCCTCTTATGGCTACCTTGAGGCTCATCTCTGACGGTAGCGTGTATGATGAAGCTACCC
Source organism: Antheraea yamamai (assembly GCA_036509395.1). Classification (NCBI taxonomy): domain Eukaryota; kingdom Metazoa; phylum Arthropoda; class Insecta; order Lepidoptera; family Saturniidae; genus Antheraea; species Antheraea yamamai. The sequence continues at coordinate 1,195,774 of AP028437.1, read as the reverse complement.
GAACGCAAAAGAGGTAGAGGCCCACCTTCGACTTGGTGGTCAAATATTGCGAAAGATCTCAAGAAAGCCCAGTTGCAAAAATCGACAACCCAAGACAGATTAGTTTGGCGCAAAAATGTAAGGAGACCCGACCCCAAATAATGGGAAAAGGGACGGACAAAGAAAAAGAAATAGTTACATTCGTTTTCAGTTGATGCACAGAGAGGAGCGTCATTTCCAAACGTCACCATCGTTCACATATTGATCCACCCTATAATAGCTTTTAGACATTAAAACCCGATTGACATAGTTTTTGAACCCACTATCCGGTAAATCGGTAATATGTTTTGGGACTTTGTTATAAAACCTAACACTATTACCTAAAAAACTGTTTTTGGTCTTAGAGAGCCTGAAGCATGGAAATGATCATTTTGTTGCTGTTTCTAGTGTTTAAATTTTGTTAGTCTTACTAGATCCAGCATATCTAGGCTGTCTTAGATCTTTAATCTAATAATTAATTAATTGCCAAGCGAATGAAAATCTAATTTCCAGTTAGTTTCAGGGTTGATTTTAGAGAAATTGTGTTACAAAGATTATTGATGAAAAGTGTCAATAATCCAATTAATTGTATATTATTATATTAGCATTGCATTGCAGGCAGCGTTATGAAAATGGACGTGAATACATAATCTATATAAAAAAATAATAGTTTTATATTTACTTACACAAACGTGTTCCCGCTCACTCATTTTTTAATTTCATACTTTGTGTACATCCCGGGTTCCATTTAGTTCATAATATATGTAAAATTAGTCCTGATAGTAATCGTTTACTAAAATTGTTTACTAAGTCACGGTCCGCAATTTGGCGATCATGGCTCTAAACGCTTTGACTTTTTTAATGGAAATTACCATATGACCTTTTATGTCTTCCTGACAACGCGTATAAATTTCGTGATAATCGATAGAGCGGTTAAGACGTGAAAGCGTAACACACAAACAAACTCATAATCGCATTTATAATATTAGTTAAGATGACATTATCTTCATGTAACAATAACGGACTGTGCAACGCCCACCGAAATAACTTTCGTATGGAAGGATGTTTTCAAACTCAACTACTTGACACTAACCGTTATATGTTAGTCAATTTATATTATAATTTATAAATTATAGCCTGAGTTAATCTTATTTATAAGCTATAGTACTCGAAAGTTTTATTAAAGTCCATTAAGTAGCTTTTGCGTGAAACAGTAACAAATAACCATCCATCCGCAGAATTTTTTTTGTCTATGCACGCATCATAATAGTAAAAGCATACCTACATGTACCATCTATATACCTAGTCTTGCCATAAATACAGAAACAAATAAAAAAATATATTTTCTATTGCAAATAACATTTATTACTTTTACAGTGTGTTAGTTTAATACATAAATATAAAACAATTTAAATTTAGAATGCTTATTCGAAGTAGTCTCCATTGGCTGCAATACAGTCCTTTAAACATTGAGGCCAGTTATCAATAGAAGCACGCACTATTTATATGGGAAAATTCTTCACTGCCAATCGTACGGATTGGTTTGGGATCTCCAAATTATCATGCCGTTTAGAGCAAGCCGTACTCTCTGAAACTGACCATAAATCATAATCCAGCAGATTACGATTGGGACTAGACGACGGTCAGTCTTCAGCTCTGATGAAGTCCGAAACGTTCGTTTTCAACCAAGACTGTGTAGACCGAGCTTTATGACCCGGATCCGAGTCTTGCTGGAAGGACCATTCTTGGTTATTGAACATGGTGTTGTTAAGGGGCTTCACTACCTTCTCAAGAATGGTATCTTGATACACTTGTGCTGATATTTTGATACCTTTCTCACAAAAGTATGGCTCAGTCACTCCTTCCTAGCTAATACCCCACCAAACCATCACTGAAGTCGGATAGTGTCCACGTTGCACTCTGTCGACTACTTGGGAAGCTTCCTTAGAGATTTGAGCATAAATAGGGTCATTTTGTTTGTTAAAATGTTGCTCAATTGTAAAAATTTTCTCATCCGTAAACAAAATTTTTCTGTGGCCTCCCTTTACGTACCGCTTCAGTAGTTGTTTCGATTTTACCATCCTATTATTTTTTAAATTATCAGTTGAGAAATAACCAGTACGTCTCTTATATGCTGCAAGTCCTAAGTCATCTTTTAAAATACACGACATTGTTCTAGGTGCTATCTTCATCTCCCGAGATAAAATCTTTTGCTTTCGTACCACCTTTTTCGTACGAACACTACGTGAACGTCCAGATCTTTTTCTGTAACAAACAGAGGAGGTATCATTGTACCTATTAATAGCCCGGTACACATGCATTTTACTAATATCAAGCGTATGGAGAGTTTTAAATATTGCATTTGCCTCCTACCTTACCTATTTACATACCTACTTTGTGTAATGCAATCACAGTGATTCGCTTCTCTTTATCACTCCACTCCATTTTAATATCGCAAAATATTGTACAATGTATTGACGCCAAAATGAGAAAACTCAATGAATAATCATATAAAAATGGCAGATTCCAAATTCAAATGTAATATTTTGTTTAATTTTAATTGTAATAGTATTTATGGCCAGATTAAGTATATGTAGCTACAGGGTATCATTCTCTTTGGTAGACTGGCTGCAACTTTTGAATATATTGTAAACAGGATGTCGTTCAAACAAACGTTAAATTTTAGAAATCACAAACGTTACATAATTTTATCACATAATAACTCCTTTCATAATTTTTGAATTATACCGAATCGAAGAACATTGCTATTTATTTTTTACAGGCGTTCATTTAAACATTATGTCTGATAATATTCTTCCCACATTCCGATACGAATTCTAACCTGTTATCATTTTTCTTTTTACACATACGTTCGTTCATTTTAACTGTAAATTTATAGTAATTAATCTTATATCGTTTTACATAAAATCCGTTCTAGATTTTAAAAATACACTCAAGTAGGATTATAAGCGATAATAATCAATTTACTGCATCGCCTTATTAATCTCTTTATCTTTATTGAAACGCGCGGCGTCTGGTTATATACCCGGTATCAATAACTACTGATAATAATGATATGGTAATATTAAGCCTCCAACAAAAAAGAAACCACAATATTTGTGTGTACATCTGTCAATTATCACAGAGGTTTACAGTTTCGAATTAATAACTTAATCGTCAATAAGAAGACTTGCAATGATATTTAGAAAAGTTGATAAAATACATAGAATATTCGCGATAAAAATAAATAGTAGGTATATTATAAACGCTAATAATACACACATCAACATTGTCTAGGGATATCTCGTTTCGCAAAAGATTTGCTTAAAAACTATTTGCTATTTAGAAAAAGTCTGTATAGGGAACTAAACCTCTTTTGTTCCATTTTTAAAATCTATTCTATATCTTGTATTCTATTCTATATATACAATAAAAATGAAGTGTCTGTATGTAATATCAAAATAACACTTTTTTACTGATTGGGTGTGAAAGTATACACGCAAATGATAACGAAAATGCAATTTTTAAAATTTTTGTCGGTCTGTCTATCTGTCTGTTTGTTCCGGCTAATCTCCTGAACGGCTGGACCAATTTTGACAGAAATTTCACTCGCAGATAGCTGAAATTATAGCGGGTTACTACTCTAAATTACTTTCACTGGCAGATAGCGAACCTTATAAAAAGTAATTGAGGTTATTTTATTTTCGACTAGCTGTTACCCCCGACTTTGCCTGCATGAAATTTAGCAAAATTTCAACTCATTCTTAATTTTTAATTAAAGAAACAATTATCAGCTTATTGTTTACAAGTTAACGTTATAATTATTAATAACTTTAATGATATAGAGGTCTTCCTAATAAGATTTTAGATTATAAACGTATTACGTAAAGAGTTCCATAATGCAATTTCTTGCGGAACAGACAAGCGTTTATTTTTGGTATAGTCACAAAATATCGTTATAATGGCAATGTATATTAAATGTAATGTAAATGTAAATCTTTATAATAATATTTTAAGTTATTGTTTCATTAGTTCCTTATACAGTGTAAGTGAGCACTGAGGTAGTTATATGGTGGGTTAAGATTCCAAATATGTTGCTGATGACAAATCTCTTTTGGCACGCTGATAGTATTTATATATCTAATGTAAGCGTTACATGTTACTTTTAGTGGCGTGCGCGTCGTACTTACAATTATCTTTAAAGAGCATTTCTATAATTGTACACGGTCTCACAATTTTATAATTCTTTACTACGATTTAAAAAAACGCGTGCGGAGCTGCGGGTACAGTTAGTATAAAACAAAAACGTAATAAACACAAGATAGCGCGGGAACTGAGATTTGAATTTTGAAACGTTTTTTTTGGTTAACTTGAAATTAATACTTTCAATCGTAAGCTTAACGAATAACCAGGTATTATTAGTGATTTTTAAAACTGATCTTGTGGATTTTGTAAAGTGATAAAACGTTGACATTACCTTTTACCATTATAGTACCTATTTATGGGTATGTACGAAACATCACACTGGGGAATGAAACTTACAGGACGGGTTCTACAGAATCCCTCCAGGAGGGAACCCAATCTCACGGTGATGTAAGTAGCGCAAAAGTTAGAATCAGACCACCAATTATTAGTAAGTGACCTAACAATCAGAAAGGCTACATGAATGCCTAATTTTCGTAAACTATTCCGCCTTCTAATTTTACGACAATTTAATCGTGAAAGGCGGATTGTTTGGGCTCAGGAACACTTGTTATAAGAAAAAAAAAAGATATTTTTAAATCGAACTACTTTGTAAAAAGGAGAACCTTCTCTGTTTTTTTCCTCGGTTAAAAAATCAATGAACAATAATTCCCTTACTAATACAATTATTATTATTATTATTTATTATATATAACTAAGAAATAATCCTTAGGTTAAAACTGCACATAGGTGATTTTGCAGTAACTGAAACGATTCGTTAACGCAATAGTTTTTTTTAATTTATCTGATAATACGTTTTAATCCCCACGATAAGCCTAATCTGCCATTTAGAAAACACTAGTTCTGTCGCCGCACGTTACTTCAAATATTATTTTACTGATATAATTTGGCTCAAAGATTTCCTTTTTTTGAACGTCATAGTTCATATGATACTGTAGGATCTAGATTTTCTTGTACACTGACGTTAAATAAATACAATTTTTTGTCGAAGGACGGTAGTAACATAATCAAAAACAAAAATATTTTATTCAATTTAGCTCCTACGGCACTTATAAACATCAAAACTACCACCGGTTCGGACAAACAACCCTATCATCGAGAAGAGCCGGTAAGAAACTCGATCTGGTTTATCATTTTAACATAAATATAAAATACATTACACGTTACAATCGTTTTTAATGGAAGCACAGAGATGAGTCAATTCCTGACATCACCATCGTTCATATATTGATCCACTCAATAATAGCCTTTTGTCACAAAAACCCGCTTGACATGGCGCTTAAACTTACAGTCCGGCAAATCGGTAATATGCTTTGGGCTTTTGTTGTAAAACCTAATATTATGAACTAAAAACTGTTAATCGTTTTGATAACTTTGAAACGTGAGATGGCCACTTTGTTACAGTTTCCAGTAGTAGTTGTAGTTTGTAGGCAGTAGAGCCGCGCTGAGTCTATTACTGGTTTCGGCATGGATGGGTCGGCTCGCCCGGGGTAGTACCACCCTCTCATAGAAAACCGATGTGAAGTAACAGTGCTTGTATTGTTGCGTTTCGTTCGGGCAGTGAGAGCGCCAGAGGACCACCTCCCCTACCATTCTCCCTTACCTTTCTCCCTCCCCCTTAAATACAGGATAGCAACGCAATTGCGACTCCTCTGATGTTGCAAGTGTCTATGGATGGTGGTGATCGCTTAATATCAGGTGATCCACCTGTTTGTTTGCCTCCTATGATATAAAAAAATACATTTTATAAGAATATATATTGAGATGACAAAGGTTACAAGCTATGTGCGGGTCTAATTATAATGGTAGGGCATCGGAATTGTGTCCAACCATCATACACCAGCGGGACACCCCTAATAGTTGCATACTTAGACTTGTAGCTTTTTGGTTTATATCTAGAAATATAGCGGATTGATGTGCTGTATGTACCAGACCAGATTGCTACCCCCATCATATGGATTATAAGCTCATCAATTTAATTTGTATATCCACTTACCTAGAAGCTGAGGGAGACACTATGGTAATAGCCTCCTTTGATATATAGTATTATATTCTGTGGTTTTAGATAGAGAGAAAGAAGATTTTTTTACCACACCGTATTTCAGAACATCAAAGAAATCTGTTGGTAATGGTATTCATAACAGAAGGACAAACCTACCATATTTCTTCTTACATGACGTTATCGAATCGTCCAAATGTCGATTGGATTATTGGATAGCGGGCGCTGATTAAAATTACCATAAATAACGGTAAATGCCATTCCGAAGTTACTGTTTGTAAATTTTTTTTGTCGGCCAGAACACTATCAGCGGCCACCATGTATCGGACCGCGTTTATATTGTCCTTGCTTTTTTATTTCGCCGCAGCGAAACATGAGCAATATGACGGGTAAGATAGTTAACTATATAAAACAATAATAAATTGATATATGGAGAGCCATTGTTTAAAGACTAACGTGGAGATACTGCGAAAGATCTAGACTTACTGAGCAGCCAATTATGGCAATTCGTTGTAGCGCTTCACTTTTTGAGGTCAGACGGTGTGTAAGAAACAAGTTAAAATATAATCATTGTTGGATATTGCCTGAAAAATCGATGTAAGACTGAGCTTGAATGATGATGATGATGGCGCAATATATGCACATCTATAAAGATGCTTCACACTGTCCTGAACTTGTGGGTTATTAGATTTATGTAATATTTTGTGAGAGCGTCGTTGATGTACCAAAGATGTAATAAATATATAAATAAATGAGTAAAGGTTGTAGGTGGCAGGAAGTTTTGTAGTATTTTATAGGCCATTTACTGTCCATAAGTTGATAAACTGCTGGCAACCAATTCTTATGTTCCTATACTTGACAGCAAATTATTTATTACTAGAGTCATTAATAACAACGTATTGCTAAAACAGACTAATATCTAAGACTAAGCTATCCGAACATCAAATTCAAATTATTTCGAATTACGATATATTTCCTCTTTAAGAGCAAGGGACATTTTTATTGTAACTTGTACAAACTTGTACCTTAGTGCTTATTTACTTAATATATTCTCCACTTAAGAATCTGTCTACTAAAATGAATGTTGGATCTAATAGATAGAATTGCTGCCTCACTGCTTCAGCCTACTAGGCTTAATATAAACGTGTTAATTCGGAAACAAGTGTATTATTAGTTTTTACAGTATGTATAGGCATCATATCAATTTGATCAAACAAGCTATATTCTACCACCTTATAAAGTAAATTTAAATAAAGTTTACAATTAATTCTTGAATAATCTTTTATAATTTCAACGCAAGCTTATACTTAGTTATGCGAATAAAGAAATTGTGTTTGAATAGTCTTTTGGCAAATAATTAAATACATTTTCATACAGTTTATGATTTAATCAAACATATGTTGGGCTGCACAATCTCAATATAAATATTAGATATACATAGACTACTATACTACGCGTCGCTAATATAACGAAAGCCGCGCAAGCGCAATACGGTCGGTCACGTTTACCAGCATATCATGACACGAAATCATAAGTTTATCTTTTAACCGGTCAACGTGCCTAAAGAAGTTTTCACTTCAAAAACTATGTAAAAGAAAGTTCAATTAAATGTTGTTTTTTTTTTCACTTCTAGTTACGCTCTTTATGAAGTTGAAGTAAACTTTTTAGATGAAGCTAAAATCTTCAATGATTTAAAAGATAAATACAATTTAGACTTCTGGACTCAAGCTGTTCCTGGTCGACCTGGAAGAGTCCTTGTTCCTGGACACATGAGAGAAGGGTTCGAAGATGAACTTCTTAACGTCGGTATACAGTTTACTGTTGAAGTGGAAAATATTAAAGAGTAAGTTATTAAAGACAGCAAATTTAAATTATATTACTAACATTCCAAAAAAATACTTTTTGTAATTAGTAAATTTAAATTTGGATGAATTAAATCGAACAAACTTGTGAAGTCTGCAAAGTTTTGTAATTTGATTATTAGACTTGGAACTTCAATATTAAAATAATTATTATAGCCCTTTCAAGATAGCCGATGGACTGAAACAACTGCTACCGTACCTATCTCACCATATGGACCGTTTATTTTGAAAGTGGTGTAAGTCCATTTTCTTTTGTTTCGAGAAAATTAAAGGTTACTATATTTGTTGATTTAAAAATACAGGCAAATCATATGAGGTCTGGCATTGTTTCTATTGTTTTATCAACATTTAATTTGTTTATATAAATTTGTTTTTGGCTAATTAGACTACGATAACACATATTTATGTGCTGTAAATGGACTTACACCACTTTCAAAATTAGACAATTGTAAAAATCGTTTAATTTCAATTTTGAAAAATCAAATATCGCTTAAAATATACTTCATTTGAATATAATTTTGTTTACAAATACGCATAACAACACATAAAATTTTATTTTAGACGGCAATTACATTGTCATTACAAGATATTGATTACAAGAATTTACTTATTCTCTGTATGTGGTAGTGTTTTAAAATATGCATGATGCACCGGAGGTATATAGGGTAGTAGCTGCTTCATGTCTTTATATTTTTCGTACGTAATAGGTCTGGCATTTTGGTACAAAGGCTCCAGGGCGATTTTTTCAAATTTTAACGGTCTTCCAGGACGTAGAGGTAATAAATTGATAATTTTACTACTGTTGTTTTTTTAATTCGCCAAAATACGGGCAAAGATACGGAGTCATACAGCCTTGTCGTATTTATTTTCTTCTCACAGGTTATGCGCTGTACATTTCTCTAATTTTTTAATATCTATCTTTTAACTTACGAGTAGTGGAAACACGGAGGGGAAACAATGCAAATCGCCCGCGGGTGAAACCGCGGGACACAGCTAGTACAAAATAAATTAAAAATAACAAAACACTGATCGGTATCCATCTGCTATGCCACCTACCTCTGTCAATTGGACTTACACCACTTTCATAATCGATGATTATGCAATTTCATTTACCGACCGATTTTAAGTTGTACAAAACATGGGATTTTTTTGAGAAATTAAACATGGACTAGTTATATATAAAAAATTTACATTGGATTAAGCATGAATTACGTGATAGCTCATTTTTCTCAAAAATGGACTTACACTACTTTCAAAATAAACAGTCCATATGCTTATCTGATATGCATGTAAATAACTAGCTAAACAAAATTTACAAATTCATCGACTTACAACGACTAAATATTCTGGTGTATATTTTTTAAATTCGATGTTCTGTCTCAAAATATACAAATAGGAAACCCCATGAATGCGATGGGTTTGAAATTTGAGCTTAAAATTTCTATATAGTGGTTTCGTTAAAGATCGCAAAGAGGTCATGCAGTGGGTCTTTTACTGTCTGATGATGATTTTAAAATATTCTGATATTTCAGACAATTGGACTTAGAAGATGCCATGCTGGCATCAGCTTCAGTTAAGAGCAACAGATCAACATTTGGACTCTCATTTGACACTATACACAGATATGGAGTGGTAATTATTATATTATTATTGTCTCTTTCACCTTGATTACTATAACTTGTTCAACCTTGACAGTTACCTTCATATACGCTCATATCAGCATTTTATGAAAGGTTACTTAATTTGTAAGTCTTTTAAAATCTTATCTATCAATGGTAAAGTGTTTTTGGAAAATATAGGGAAATGTTTTAAATATTCTCAATACTATTTGATTTTTTTTGGGAATATCATACAATATTTTGGGAAATTGTAAACAACCTCAAATAGAACTGTAGTTAAGAGACTGATCAATAATAATTTTTTACTCATGCGCTTCAAAAATGTTACAAAACAAAGAATTAGATTGTCGTCTGTATTTTAAATAGCTATTACTTCAAAGACTAATGTAATGGTAATACTCCTTTCTTCAATTAATAACAGACCTTTATCCGCCAAAGAGGCATCTATTTTTATGCTAAAAAAAAACTGTTACAACAATTATTCTTCCGTCACTCTGAACAAAAATGAGCTGCTTACGGCACACGTTCATTGCATTCCTTCATTAAATTGCTCACGTTAATTTTTGATTAATTATTTTTTATCACGTGTTGTTTCATGTTTTATCTAATTAAAACCTAATTAATATAAACAGATTATTTTGATTCTTTTAAGAATTTCAAGGTCACCTGATACTCTATTTTCATTGTTTTTATTCTTATTTCCTTGGTTCTAGGTTGACCAATACATGGTTGATTTGGCCAACGCCTATCCAAATCTTGTCACCGTGGTATCCGCAGGCAGAAGTATTGAAGGAAGAGATATCAAATACTTGAAGATTTCGACAACTAACTTTCAGGTAATTTCCTACATTCTAGATTTATGCAGATGTAGTATAACTTAACTGTACAAATCTGTATCAAATCTTTTTTTTTTATTGATGTTATACAAAAAATAAACTACTAAACACAGATAGTCTCTATTGTGAGAGTAAGTTGTATCTGCACCAGAGACTAAAGTTAAGTTATAGTTATTAATAAATCAGTAGAACTGTGCTATGTAATAGTAATAGTTTTAATCGCACCCCACAAAACAAAGTTCTAAATGAAGAAGTCAAATATATGGTAGCCAAGTATGAATTTATTAAAATTCTAACAATACACTAAAGTTTGTACATAAATAAAAATTGAACAATGAGATCGTGTTTCCTTTATGGTGTCAAAGAATATTTTAAACATAGATTTATAGACATATTCAAATCATTTATGTGTCTTCACATTCAGGACAGGAGGAAACCGGTCGTAATGCTCCAGTCGCTACTTCACGCCCGAGAGTGGGTGACGCTCCCCGCTACACTATACGCTATCCAGAAGCTGGTCATCGACGTCACTGAGCAAGATTTGTTGCAAAATATAGACTGGATCATATTACCTATTGCCAACCCTGATGGATATGAGTTTACTCACACTAATGTAAGTAAATGAGCAACATGTATATTGTATATGATATTTACCTAATTCATCTTTGAAATACTAACTGATAATTACTGCGCGCAAAAACTAAATATCGACTTAGTGCTTTAAACGCTTGCCTTAGTAGTTCGGTGAAGCTGTAAAGGCTTGTCAGGTCAACAGCGTAGTCAGTTCGAAAAAAAAAACCAAAGATTAAATTATTCCCATTTGGTATTTCAAATCAGAAAAATCATATAAAATAGAAAAGTAGGAATAAGTAATTTTTCTTTTAAGTTTTACAGTTCTTACAATTTTTTGGCTAAAATGTTCCAGCTATTATGTAAATAAAATCAAAGAAAGCAATTTATTTTGTAAATTCACCACGGAAGATTTCGTAATATTTATCTTAATTAAGTAAATATTTACCTTAAATACACATAGATATTTATTAGATTATAGCATAACAGTGAATCGTTATAGTTAATTTTCTTCCACAGGACCGATTCTGGCGTAAAAACCGCGCTAGAGGCTTCATCATCGCTGATATCTGCTCCGGCGTCGATCTTAATCGTAACTTTGACATCTTTTGGGGCACTGCTTCTAGCAGCAGCGTCTGTTCTGACACCTTCCACGGAAGAGGTCCTTTCTCTGAACCCGAAACTGCTGTTATTAGGGACATCTTAGCCGAATACAGCTCTCGTATTGAACTATACCTTGATATCCACAGTTTTGGTAGCATGATCCTTTATGGTTACGGCAATGGCGTGCTTCCACCAAACGCATTGCTTGTAAACTTCCTCGGTGTACGAATGGCTCAGGCTATTGACGCTGTCAAATGGCCACAGAATAGAAACTATATCGTTGGTAACGTTGTTTACATCCTTTATGAGGCTTCAGGTGGTGCTGGAGATTATGCTATGGGTATCGGAATACCCTACAGCTATACCTTTGAACTCCCGGCGTTTAGAAATATACAAAACACAGTTCAAGGTTTCCTAGTTGATCCTGATTTCATCGAACAAGCCGGTTTCGAAACTTGGGAAGGCATTAAAGTAGGAGCGCGATTCATTGTTGACAATTTCAGAAGGCGTAACGGACAATAAACATTAATATACGAATGTTAATTATAAATATCAGTAAATTAAATATATAATTCTTAGATGAATTTCATTTTATTTATTTATATCGTCTGTAAAATGTATGTAATGCTGTAGCTAGTGGTAGGTACAGCGCAAGCCAAAACGATGGCTACCATTAGCAAATCTACTATCTATTCGTAGTCATTACTATTATAATAGTTCACAAGCCTTCTCTATAGTTGGGTACAACGGAAGCAAAAACGCGAGAAACAAGAGTCTCTATGGCTTATAACCATAGGCTTGTTGGTAGCAATCCAGTCAAGTAAACACCAATTCAAAGATAATATACCTTTCAAGTTAAGCTAAAATAACATAAATAAATTCGAAGCTCTTGTTGATTAAAAGTCATTAAAATCTATACATAAAGAAGACAAAGACAAAACAGTTCAGGACCTTTTTGTCCTCTGTTTTACCAAAAGATTCTCTTTATTTATTATGTTGTTTAGTCTTAAAAAAAGTTAGAAATAGGTTTTTTTCATATCATTGAAGTATATCAGTCTTTATTTATAAGTCATACATACTTCAAGTGTATGATCTATAATATCTATATATTAATACGTGAAGCCAAATCTTTGTATCCCTTTTTGAAAGAAATGCGCGAACGGATGACCGTGAAATTTGGCATAGTTAAAGTTTATATGGAGGAGAAGTGCAGAAAGCTATTTATTTTATATAAAATGCATTATAAGTACATTAAATTAATTAAAATATGCATAACTCACACTACTGCTCCAATTTTACACAACATATACACACATGTAAATAAAAAAGACATTTTGACATCCGTCAATAACGGACTTCAAAAAAGTAGTAATAATATTCGTCCAATAGGACAGGCGAAGGAATTAATCCATACTGCCAAACTTCAAAAAAGGTAGCGAAGGAGATTGCTATGCTCGACTGTATGTATTTTTTTTACTTTTACGTTCCAATTACTCTTTTTTATTCTACATTCAACAATGATATTATAACATATCTTATATATTAACACGTGAAGCCAAAACTTTGCACCCCTTTTTAAGCAAATTGCGCGAACGGATGAACTTGAAAATTGGAACAGTTAAAGTTTATATGGCAGAGAAGTGCACAAAGCTATTTTTTTATATAAAATGCATTACAATCATATTAAATTAATTAAAATATACATTACTCACACTACTGCTTGAATTTTAGACAACATATACACACATGTAAATGAAAAAGACGTTTCGAACATCCTTCAACCTTCTTACGTTCCGTCAATGTCAATATTTTAATGTTTAGTATTTCTTTACGGTGTACTCAAATGATGATTCAATAAAAAATGAGCAAAAAATACTTTGTAAAATTAAAATAAGAAAATTTGTTTGGACATGAAAGTAATCCATGACTTATATCTCCGCGGTTACAATGATGCAGTTCAACTTGATGTAGCAATTATATTTAGTACAGTTGATGATGAATTATGAACAAAAATGAATTCATTTTCAAAAGTTAATGGTAGTATTATAAACATCTTTGTTTTGGATTCATAATTTGGTTTTATTTGTGTATCAATTACTTTTCCAAATGATGATACTGGGCATATCACTATTCCTCATAATGTATAGATTATATTTAATTCAATATCACCCAGAAATACCACGCGCCCATGGTGTCGTGTAAAATTAATTGAAAATTGTGTCATGAGGGGGTCCGATAATTTTTTTATTTTCGTATAGTTATATTTACTTAGTATTTAAGAGCCTTACCACTTTATGTAACCGCCTGTGTTTTGTTTATAATTTATAATTAATTCCAATTTTCATTTAGACATCGATTATTTTTTATGTTTATATAATTGAAAAAAAGTGGCAAATAACTGAGTAGGCATGATGAAAGCCTTTGATTATAGAGGTTATAATAAATACCCTTTGATAAAAGAACCCTAATAAAGTTCAAACTTTAAAAATTCAATGAACTATGGTCGAATGTCGACCACTGGGCGCCCACTAGTTTGTATAATACTCAATACAGGTTTTTACCATTCGGAGAAAAATCAAAATCCCATCAAAAACATAAATGTGAAATGAGAGCCAAGTTCAATATTATGATATATGCCTTGATTGTTGACTTCAACGACAAAATTAGTGAAATTTAAATGGGTGCCAAGTTCAATGGTCAATCCTCAAATTTATTTATAAAAACATGAAATATGTTATAACAACTTAAAATATCATTTATGCTTATAACTTGAAGCTCAAAGTCTGACTTGGTTAGTTCGAATATATTTGATATGTTTTTGTGAATTAGTTTTTGAGATATAAGAGGTTGAAAAGAGGGTTCAAATGGTTCGTGTAATATTACACACGATAGCGTGCGTTGGCAATTCTGTTAGCTTGAACTTGGTTCGACTCACTACCGCGTGTCTAGATGAAATATAAATAATAGCAAGGTCCTTGTCTGTATTTTTGAATGTATTTTTGAATATATGCAGAATACAAATCATTACATAGTATAAAACAAAGTCCCCCTTTTTTTTTTTTTTTTTTTTTTTTAACGTGGGGAAATCCCTTATGGATACCCACCCTCCCGGGGGAGAGAGTGGGTTATGTCCGACTCGCACGGACTAAAACCCCACGGTGTACCGACAGACCGTTGTATGGGGGCGGCAAGGGATCGTTCACGCTAATCAACCTTGTAGAGCCGCCCCCACGGTCCGCCCGGCGGAAGGTGACCGCCGGGCTCCTACCTATAGAGGGACAGACCGGGTACACACCGGCTGTCCCCCCTCGTCCGCCGGACCTGTGCAATGAGGAGATGGGCCCCCCGGCCCATCCCCTCAGGTCCGGCTACGGTGGCGGGAGGAGTTGGGCGAATCGCCGCCTCCTCCCGCCTGTCCTCCTTTGGCGGAGAGGGCCACTTTGAGGATCTGCCTCGCGGGCCCTCTCCGCCTCCTCCTTCTGCGAGATGACGTCCTCGCAGAAGGAGGACATCGCTCGCCACGCCTGTTCGCTGCCGAGCATGGCCGAGACCACGCTCGGCAGCGACAAGTCAGGTCCTACCGCCGCCGCCAGAATGCGGCGCTGCTCCCCCCACGCAGCACACTCAGACAGAGTGTGCTGCGCGGTATCTTCGTCAGCGCCGCACTCGTGACAGGCGGCGGTCGGCTCCCTGCGTGCGATCCGGTGCAGGTACCACCCGAAACAACCGTGTCCGGTGAGTACCTGCACCAGTCGGAACGTCAGGGAGCCCCACTCCCTATCTATCCACGCCCGCAGGACCGGGCGGACGGCGTCTACGGTAAACCGCCCGAACCGCTCGTCCGCCAGGTCCTGCTGCCATCTTTCGACGGCGTCTCCTGTGAGACGCCGTCTCTCCGCCTCTACTTCCCTAGGAGCCGGAGGCTCCCCCCTTCGTTTTCTCGCCGCCGTGTACCAATTCACGGCGGCGAGAACTCCTGCCTCCAGCTCCCAGGGCAGGGAGCCGGCGAGCACAAAGGCCGCCGCCGAGGACACCGTGCGGTACGCCCGGATCGCCCTCAGTGCCATCGTGCGCTGCGCATTACGCAGCGCGCGCACGTTGGCGGCACCGAGGGCGTCGGCCCACACCGGTGCCCCGTAGGCGGCCATCGCCCGCACGACTCCCATGTAGAGTCGGCGGCACCCGGCACCCGGCCCCCCTATGTTGGGGAGCAACCGGCCGAGTGCCGCCGCCGCCCCAGCAATTCGCGGTCCGAGTCCCGCGAAATGGGGCTCGAACCGCCAGCGCCCGTCCAGGGTGAGGCCCAGATATTTCATCTGGGTCCCCACCCTGATCCGGGCGCCCTCCACCACAATGTGGGCCCCAGGTGGTGGCCCCCGCCGAGGCCCATGGAAAAGTAGGGCCTCGGTCTTCTCGAGGGCCACTCTGAGGCCCAACCTCCTTATGCGCCTGACCACGAGGGTTGTGGCCATCGTGGCCAGGCGCTCCACCTCCCTCCACTCCCCCCCCCCGGGCTACGACTAGGGTGTCGTCCACGTAACATATGAGGCGTGCCCCATATGGGAGCACGCCGCGGAGCACCCAGTCGTAGCCCATGTTCCACAGGAGCGGCCCCAATGCCGACCCCTGTGGAACCCCTCGCCGTGTGGCCCGCCTGACCATACGGCCGTCGCCGTCGACATAGGCGACCTCCCTGCCCTCCAGGTACGCCTCCAACACCCGCCGCAGGTACGGGGGCACTCCGAAATATCGGAGCGCCTCCCGTATGACGCCATGCGGCAGGGTGTTGAAGGCGTTGGCGATGTCGAGTGACACCGCCAAAACCCTCTCCCCCTGGGAGGTCGCCTCTGCCGACAGCGACTTCAGGAGGCACAGGGCGTCCACTGTCGAACGCCCTGTCCGGAAGCCATACTGCGCGTCCGCCAGGTTCGGCCCCACGCCCTCTAGGTGCTGGACGACCCGGGAGGAGATGATCCTCTCCAGCACCTTCCCGGCGTCGTCCAGCAGGACGAGGGGCCGATACGCGGACGCGCAGTCCGGAGGGCGGCCTGCCTTCGCCATCAGGCAGAGCCGCCCAAGCTTCCAGGGCTTCGGGAACTGCCCGACCGCAAGACACCGGTCGAACAGCTCCCGAAGCCACCCCCCTAGCTGGCCCAACGCAAGGCCGAGCACCCGGCCCGGGACCCCATCAGGGCCGGGCGCTCTACGCCGGCTGAGGAGGCGCTCGACTGCCCTCCCCATCTCCTCCTCCGTTATCGGAGGGGGGGGGACCGTCGCGCACCTCCTCGACTACCTCGCGAGGCGGAGGCATGGGAGGAGCCGGTAGCATCGGAGGGTCGGGGAATAGCTCTCCCACGACCCTCGCTACCACCTCCGGCCGGAGGGTCTCCGTCGCCGGGGGCGCCCATGATCGCAACTTCTTGCGCACGATCCGGTATGGGCGCCCCCAAGGATCCCCCTCCAGCGTCTGGAGCAGCTCCTCCCACGCTGCTTCTTTCGCCCGGCTGATGGCAGCCTGCAGGGTCTTCCTGTACTCCCTGTAGCTGCCATACAGCCGGGCCTCCGCCTCCGGGTCCCGGTGCCGGCGTCGGCGGCTGCGCCCGAACAGCCGCCGGGCCGCGGAGCAGGCCGCTCGGAGATCGGCGATCTCCGGCGACCACCAGTACACCGCCCGTTTGTCTGGGCGGTGTACGCTCCGCGGCATCGACGCGTCGCAAACCTCCGTGAGGGCTGCACGGAGGCGGGCTGCGGATGCGTCGACATCAGCCCCTGTGGGGGGGGCATGGCCCAGGCCTGGACGATGGCCGCCTCTTCCGCTAATTCACGGTTGAGGCGGCTCATCGCCCAACAGGGGAACTTCGCGCCCCTCCGGGGGCGGGTGCCACTTCCGGCTTGGGAGGTGGAGACCTCGAACCTGATGTATCGGTGGTCCGATAAGGTCTCCACCTCCTCCAGCACCCTCCACCCCCGGACACGGCGTGCGACGGACGGGGTGGCGAACGAGACGTCCACCACTGACGTCCCGTTCTATCGCACGCACGTGGGGACGCTCCCCTGGTTGAGGAGGGACAGCCCCAACTCGGCTGCCCACTCCTCAACGGCCATGCCCCTCAGGTCCGTGACTGCCGCTCCCCAGGTCCTCGACTTAGCATTCAAGTCCCCCATGAGGACCACGGGGAGCGGCGACAGCCGTCTGACAGCCCCCTGCAGGGAGCCGAGGTACGCCTCGAACTCCCTCAGGGGCTTGTTAGGGGAGAAGTACGCCCCCACAATGGCGTACTCTCCCCAGACGGCCGTCACGAACCCGGCCCCTCTTTCTCTTGCCGCCAGGGACGAACCTCGACCCGCCACGATCGCCACGGAGCCGTTCCGGTCCCCAGCCCACTGCGGCTGGGAGGGAACGAAGTAGGGCTCCGTGGCGACCGCGAGCCCGATACCCCACTCCGCCACTGACTGCACGAGGAGATCCTGTGCAGCGGCGGAGTGGTTGAGGTTCGCCTGGAGGAAATTGCATATGGACCAATCCATTATTGGTCCATTGCAATTTCCTCCTGCCTGGCGGCCACCACCCTTGGACCTGTGCCCACAACCGGGAGGTCCCTACCCTTGGTGGTGGGGGGCCTGCAATTTCGGCTCCCCATCACGTGCCCTGAGGGCCTCCCGGCGTCGGCACATACGGCGCAGCGGGCCACCTCCGCTTTACATTCGGCCGTTTTATGGCCCGCCGCGCCGCAGCGGTAACAGCCATCCCCCCTGCTGGACGAGGAGGGGCACGTGGGGCGGGTGTGCCCCAAACCCATACACTTAAAGCAGCGTAGGGGCTTCTCGTCCAGCAGGTGGACGCGCACGACGCTCCACCCGACCAGGAGCTTGCCGGCCTGGACAAGCTCCTTGGCCGCCGCCGCGGGGAGCGTCACATGGACTGCGCCGAGGCCCCCCCAGTTCCGCTTTATTTCGCCGACCTTCAGGTCGGCGACCCTGCAGCCGGCCTTCGCCGCCACGACCGTCCCAATCTCAAGGGTGGACACCGAATCGTCCAGCCCGACGATCCGGATGTCCGCCCTCTTTGTAGGTACGACGACCGTGGCGATGTCGGCCAGCGCCACCTTGAGCTCCCGGGCCAGTTCGGCGGCTTTCTCTTTCGTCTGCCCCGGGAGCTCAATTTTCCGGGCTCCCGTGGCCGTTTGCCGGACCCGGACCTCCCCGACGCCCATGTCCGGCAGGGCCACGGCTTCCCGCGCCTTCACCAGGACCTCCCTGTATCCTATCCCCCTGTCGGCTGCGGTATCCTGCAGCGTCACAACAACTGCAGCCGATTGGGGGACGGATGGCAGTTTCGGCCCTGGTGGCTTCACCTGCGGCTTTGGGGGCGCCTTCGGGGGCGCCGCGGCGGCCGCGGGGGCCTTGGGCTGTGAAGCAGGGACCGCCTTCTTCTTCCTGCCCACTACTTTGGTCCACTCCGTCCCAATTGTGGTAGTAGGGGCAGGAAGTTCAGCCCAGCTCATGCCCAGTGGTTGGGCGATCGGGGCCTGGGTCACCGGTGCCGGCCTCGTGGGTGGAGCCCCCGCTCCTCCCTTCTTTTTGTCCGCCGCCAGAGGGGGGCGAACTGGAGCCTCTGGGGGGAGGCGACTCGCCAGACTCTCCAGACGTGCGTTCAGCATGTTGCTGAACGACGTCTGGAGGGAGCGCTCGAGGCGAGCTACAGCCCCAGCGAGGGCCTCTTCCCACTGGAGTGTGGGAAGCTCCGTCGGTGCCATTGCGGGAGCAGGAGGAGGGGGCATCTGCCTCCTGGCGCTAGCCTCCTGCTTCCACGCCAGAGTCTCCGCCTTAAGGTCTTCGACCTGGCGGCGGAGATTCTTGATGTCCCTCTGGAGCTTCCGCGTCTCCTGAGACTCCGTGCGGTCTGCAAGGGCCTCCACCACTTCCCGCAGGGATTTCGCCGCTCCCTTCAGGACCTTGATACAAGGCCCCGACAGGTTTCGGGACTTTTTGACAGTCTCGAGGATTTCTGTCACCTTCACCCCGGCCAGAGCCTTCAACGTGAAGGCGTCAAGGTCCTCCACGTCAATAGGCTCTGCCTCAGAACTCCCGGCGGATCCCGCCTTGGAGCCGGCCTTTGAGCCGGCCTTGGATGCCGGGGCAGCAATGGAGCCCGTAGCCGAGGCCTCCGACTCCGCCCCGCTCAAACTCCCGGCCAAGGCCCGATCAAACGATCCGTCAGTCTCGCCCAGGATGCCACGACCCCCGCCGACATTACGGCTGATTCGCCTCGCGGTCCCCCGCTGGAATTTACTTCCTTTGGGGGCGACACGCTCCTCTACCTCCGTGTCGGAATCAACCGACACGCTCGCCCGTTTCGCAGTAATTTTTTTAGCTTTGGCACTCATGGCCTACTGGAGACCTTTACAGGGTCACCAGCACGCCAAGAGGCAAAGCAACAAGTCCGTTAAACACGCCAGGTAAATCAAGAAGCAAGAACACAGTCCGAGAAAAACAATCCAAGTCGAAAATGCAAGAAATCCACGTAAAACCAAAAAAAAAAAAACAAGCCAAGTCAGATGAGTAAACTAGTCCGAAGTCCGTAAGTAAGCCAAAGTCAAGAAAAGAAACAAGAATCACCAAGTAGAAACACCCATATATAACCACACTGTACAAAACCATAAAAAGTCATAAGTCAAATTTATTTTAAGTGCACGTACCCTACCGCGATAAATTCTAACGATACGGAGCGAGCGCAAACACGTGCATCTCGCTAGAATACCGCGCGTACACTCAAAACCCTACCGCGTCTGTCTGTCTGTCTGTTCGCGATAAACTCAAAAACTACTGAACAGATCCTTATGCGGTTTTAACCAGTGGATAAAGTGATTCACGAGGAACGTTTTGGTATATAATTTGTCCCGGATTTTTTTATAATCAGGGCGGGACAACGACTGCCGGGCCCGCTAGTTTACGTATAAATACGTATTACACCATATGAAAACATTGAGACAGCTTCAAGATGAATAAATGCCAATTTTACTTTCCTTTATCCTCCTAAGGCCCAAGCTATAATGATCGGGATTAATAAAGACACAGTATTCAATATATTATACAATATGTTTTTACATGTTCCGGTCCACGCTATTTAGTCTTTTCTTTTAATGATTTATCTCTCGTTAATTGAAATGCACATTGCGGGCGTTTAAATCAACTTAAGTTTTAAATCAAAGAACATTTTTAGGCAATCTTTGATTTAATAATATGACATTAATCACAATATTAGGAGATTAGAGTTGGTGTGAAACTTTAAAAGGAAAGTTCATAAAACTTGAATGTATATCATATTGTACACTGGGCTACTAACATGATTTCTTCTTCAAACTTGAGCCTGAAAGCTACATGCTAGTTTGCACTACATATAAATTGTACATTGGGTCTTACGAGGATAGTATTGTAACTTTCTTTTGTATAAAAATCTTGACTGTATTATTACTATTATTAAAGCTACCAAAAAGATTGACGGAGGCCTTTAATTATACATATATTAACAAGTAAAGAAAGCAAACTTTGTACCCCATATTATGGTCGAATTTAGATCACAGACATAGTATCTACTTATTTATAGTTTAGAACACCATAAGGCCCAAAATGTTATGAATATAACCAAAAACTGCCCTATTAACTGATGGCTTTATATTACTACTAGTTTTTGCTCGCTACTTCGTCCACGTGGAATATATACTTTGGGCTAACGCTAACACGCATCGGAAGCTCTGAAAAGGAATAAAAAACCGATTTTGTAACATTCTTCCTTAGTGCTCCGCTCTTATTGGTCTTAGCGTAATGATATATAGCCTAAGCTATCCTCAATAAATGAGCTATCTAAACTGAAAGATTTTTTAAATACAAATGAGTACTTCCTGAGATTAGCGCGTTCAAACCTAACAAACAAATCCTCCAGCTCTGTAATAATAGTATAGATTATTTAATACTAACTGTTGCCCGCAGTTAGCTCACATTAATACAGATTTTATCTACCTCAGCTAGAGTACTTTCTTTCTAGATAAAAGGATACCTATGTCTAGTTACGTGTCTCTGGCAACGTATATGTAACATTTTATGATGATTGGCTGAGTAGTTTAGATTTGAAAGCATAACAAACAAGTCTATCTCCAAGCATCTGTAAATTGCAGTAGATACAATTGAGAACCAGTTCTCTCTGGGTTTAGCGTGTTACCATCGTGTGCCTAATATTCCTATAACACTGTGAGATTATAGTTAGAAGCTAAAATATATAAGCACTATAATTAATTAATTATAATTATATATATTTTATACAATTCATCAAACATATGATAGACTGCACGATCTCAATACAAAATATCAATATTAAATGTACACAGGCCTCAATACGAGTTGCTAGTCTGACGCAAGCGGCGCATCCGCAATACGGCCGGTTACGCTTACTAGCATGTCTCTGACGCGAAACCATAAGTTTATGTCCTGCCAAAAATACCGCCCAACGCGCCTAAATAAGTTTTCACATCAAAAATCTTCCTAAATGCAAAGGGTTTAACAAAAATTACAAATCCATAACAGTACTCAAACTAACGTAGGAGTTTAAGTTAAGTTTCAAGGTGTAATTAATTATTAATGTATTAGATAGTGTATCTATCGTGGTTAAACGCCCGATTACTCATAAATCCTGATAAATTACTGTCGTCAACAATGTAATTGGAGATTATTATAATATTTTTAGGAATGATTAATGCAATGATTACCATATTCCTTTGTGGAGCGTGAAATATAATAAGTAAATTGAATACACTTACATGTAGACACTTTTTGAACATACAATTGACTCACAACTAAATGTCTTCATTTTTTTTAAATTTAGGAACTTAGATCCCCAAAGAACATGTCAGTTCCATCGTACCCTATTCTTAGCATATTCACAAAAGAGAATTATACACAAACTTCCATAGAATCTTGGCTTCCTCACTTGCAGGTGGACACATGATTCTATGGAAGCTACTCTGATCTAATCGATTAAGTTTTAACTGATCGATGACAGCTTTTCGTTGTGCTTTATCGCGGTCACATTCCATCAACAAGTGTTGCAAGTCTTCGACGTATCGTTTCACACGTTACACAATTGGGTGATACGGTTTTTCTCATAAGAATTGCAAACTTGTTGAGAGGCATATGTCCGGAACGTAAACTGCAATAATAATAAGAAATCTATTTAAATTACTGTTATCAAACCATGGTACATGAGGTGGCTCACTTTGCAGAGTTTTATGCCAGATGCCTTTATCTTTTGATCGTTCGTCAAAATTTTCTTTCTATTTTACAAAACACGTACATTTGTATTTGGCGAACAGTTCCGTATTGTCTGGCTTAATTTTAACATTTGAACCCCTTGAAATCGATTCTCTTGGTCCGCCTTTTCAATGATTTTCAATGTTTTCATATTTTCATTTTAAAAAATCATGCTAAAACTCCCGTCTCCGTTGGAGTGGCGTCGCGATGTAGTAAACAG
Source organism: Antheraea yamamai (assembly GCA_036509395.1). NCBI lineage: Eukaryota > Metazoa > Arthropoda > Insecta > Lepidoptera > Saturniidae > Antheraea > Antheraea yamamai. The sequence goes on along the minus strand of AP028437.1, from coordinate 1,172,540 downwards.
TACTATTTTTATTCAGTATGAATATGTGAAAGTGTAAATAACAGAATAATGTTTGGGAAGCTGTGACGTCACGCGCTACAATTGGTTGTTCAGTTCATGTGCTAACAAGAATAAATTATTGATTTTTTTTCTCATTGTTAAAAAGGATACGTGCCGCAAGATGAGCCAAATTATGTTTTTGGAAAAATCTTGTTTTTCCGCAAAATCTTCATTAAGGATGCAATAGTTATAATTTTTAAATGTCATACATGAGTTTTACGATATTGTTTATATTTCAGGTAAATTAATATAAAAAATTAAGAAAAAAATATGATTTACTCGAATACATACTAGCTTATTTTGAGGCACTAGTTTTGTTTAATAGATTTTTAAAATACTTCGTCAAAGATTTATTGGATAAAAGAAAATATAATTGGAATGTGTTTTTTAAACTTTTTATTAAAATCATTATAAATAACACAATTAAATATTAAAATGTAGTAACTACTCTAAAGTTCGAAACTTTTTCAAAGATTTATTAGCTAAAATTGTCAGCTGACACGTAAAAACCGCTTTTTTGTTTCTAAAAATTAAAATATATGCTTAACACACTTTGTCGATAATATGTTCCCATCCTTACACCTTAACCGCGGAGTTTTCGAACGTCGTATGCTAATGAGACGTATTCCAAACGTTGGAACTTTCAATGAATTCAGATCGGTCTATGACGATTCGCGAATGTAGAATTTAAAGTTAATTTGAAATAGATGAGCTCGTAAAATAATTGTTATAGGAATTACGTCATAGCCGGGAGCATTCACAACAATAACATGCTTAGGTGTGTCTCGGGAACAATCGATCTATATATAGTATTCAAGTGAGGTTTTTGGGAAGATCTTAGTCTGTCATGTAGTGGTTTTTATATTTTATTCAGCTGTGCCCACGCCTTCGTCCGCGTGGAATCTTATGTAAGAAACAGTGACTAATAAAGTCATCTGAATATATTAAGTCCATTAACTCATTTATTTCTCTCCGAAACAAAAATTGGCTGAGTGCCTTAAGCCAAACAAAAATCGGCTGAGTGCCTTAAGCGCTCGCCTTAGTAGTCCGGTGAAGCTGTTAAGACCTTGCTAGGTCAATAGCGTAGTCAGTTCGAAAAAAAAAAAATCTATTTCTCTCACGTACTTAAGTCGCGTCGTCATTAAAATTACAATAACTTATATTAGACCAAACCGATTTTAACGAAATAAAGACTAAACTTTGATGTGAAGGTTCTTATGACTTTAATAAAGCGCCAAAAATATGGTTCTTAATCGTTTAGACACCTATGGTTTTATATATTGCACGCATATAAAGCTTGGGCGGATCGCTAGTTTGCCCTATGTCATATTACAGGAACAATAAATTTATATCTGGCTACCCAAGAAGCTTAGGTCTAGCGTCACAGCTGATGATAGATGAGACGGATTTCTCGATGTTATATTTTAAATTGCACTTAGCATATCATGAATACAATTTTATTATTAGTCATGTTTAATTACAAGAAACGCAGGATCACACCTAAGAGAAAAATAAAACAAATATTTTATAGGTGAAAATGTTTTCACTTCACGTTACTATTAGTAAGTGGGAGTATTCAAAGAATAGTAATAGCTTCTAACAATTTTTAAAATTATTAAAGTGAAACTTTTTTGCCTTCGCATCAATTTTTTTTTTGTCATTTATCGCATGTCGCATTACAGCCAGCCGCGGAGTAAGGGTAAATTAAGGGGCTCAGCAGAGCAGCCTAGCCCAATATAGCGGTGTCCATGGCTCAATTCAAAATGATAAAATGATTGTAATAAATACCAGTATGCTCAGTTTTTCGCATGCGGCTTTCATCTGACTGATTAGTTTATGATGTATTCTATACTTTAATACGCAGAATGAGATCAAATGTAAAGTTACCTTGTTATCATGTATACTATTGATTTTCAATTATCATTCCCATTATGCAATTATTAATTTAAGATTAAAAACGCGATTTTAACACCCTAAATAAAAACACGAACATTTTCAGTTAAATGACTGCTATCCAAAAAAAGGTTTCAGTGGCATTGTGGTGCTATAATGTTTGTTTATCATTACACAATGTTTTTTTGTCATTAGGCCGTTTGTAAATACTACAGTGAAAGGTTTAATTAGGCAAATGCCTAATCGAGTTAAAACTGAAAGGAATTCTTAGATAATGAGGGGTTTCTATCATTTAATTAAAACTCGTAATCCAGTGAATGGCTATTCTATTATGAGACAAACATTTACCTTGCCTATTATACCTTCTTAATTATTAGATCTAGATAACTTACAGTCCTTTCAAAAGATAAATTAATTGATTTCATAATATAATGAAGGTAAGGTTAATTAAAGAAGTGATCAATTACAGGAGTATATTAGTTTATCTTCACAATTCTAAACATCACAAATTGGACATATAAATGATATTTGAACTCCTACAGTATTAGGTAATTATCACGTAAAATTTTGTTTATTTTTCAAAAATTTTAACAAAAAATAAAAACTGACTTTAAACAAATGCACCGGTACATTCTTGGCCTTAAATATGTATGCACCTTAGGATGTCCGTTATTTACCAAGTTGGGTTTTTGTCCTGGGTATCGTTCAAATCGTTACTTTATAGCTTAAAAGTACTTAGGAAAAAAAATCCGATAACGTTTAACCGTGCCCAAATGACGACACTTTTCCCATTCATTAAGATGGGGTGTTTTCAATTTTTAGAAGTTCATTTTTCTCTTGCGTGTTTTATTGAATAACTTACCACATATTACTAATTCTCCGTCTGCTATGATCCTTTGGGATAGAGAGATATTGAGTTGGGCGTAAAAAAAATAATTTGTTTATTTTGATGTCAAAATTTATTTTTACCGTTTTTTCTTAAAATTAACCTAATATTGGCTTTCCGAATAAAAAAATATTTCCAAATCGGTTTATGAATGACAAAGTTCTGAAGTGACAAACATAAATAACAGGGTGTATTGTAACGGCACACTGTAGAAGTGAAACATATATTACAGGCAAACATTTTTTTAGAATATAATCTAAAGCCAACATCATGCGGTGTTGTCAAGTACTGACCGCGGCCGACGTTGCTTAATTTCGGTGATATGACGAGAATTGGTGTATTCAACACTCCATCCGACATAGTGTTTATCCCACCACTTGTTGTCAGAATTTCAAACATTACACAAACAGTTTCACTTCAAAAAATATAACCAAATTCAGAACTTCCTTTCTTGTAAGACGGTTGAATAATCTATTTTTTTCATTCCACAATGATGTGATAGAAAAGTGGCAGAGTAAGTAAAAGCCAAACCAATCAGTGCAAAGGTTCTCAATCAATGCTAATCCGTAAAATTGGCTTCACGTAAAACATTCCTGAGACGAATCGAACAACAAACTGTCGATAGTGGAAATCGGACGTTGTTTTTCAGTCCAGGTGCGCAATAACTAGAGGAATTCTCGGATGCCTCCGCATTCGATGTCACAGGGTGGCAGGGAGGGAAATATTGCCCCGAGGAGCAACGTGACGACGTCTAGTTGCGGACACTAGTGCTGTGCCACGTTCTATCGATAAAATTCTAAGTTATTAAAAGTGAAGACCGTATAAGATTATTCCTCGTTTGATGGAGTGTTCTATAAGAAAGATGTGAAATTAGAATTTATTACTGAAAATTAAAATCTGATCGGGTGGACTGATGTAGACTAAGAAATCCTTTGTTTTAGCGCGGAATAGTTGATGGTTATAAAAAGAAGACAACTCCTAAGCAATTCTTATTTCAGCGAAGTAACGATGCATATCAATAGTACATTGAGTATTTACATTTTACTGTTAAATGTAAGTATTATTTAAAAATATGCATTTTAGTGACACACTCTAGCGCCACCCATATATTTGCATTCACCAATCAACATTTTTTAAATCCTTTATAGGTTTTAGCATTTGACCACAATCTCATATGATGTTATACGCCGACGTGATCAAAAATGGTAAACACGTTAACATATAGGTGAACTGGCTCTCAAGTGCAGTTGCCGGAACACATTAACAGATGCTTGGTGACGGACTTTCAACTTGATGGTGGTAGCTAGCCAGGCGGACTTAGAAAAAGCTATGGTATCAAAACAACTATTCCTTTCACCGAATGTTCCTGCTCAATTGCTTAGATTCGAACCTACGATCATCGACGCAGTGTCCGAATACACTATCAACTAAGCCATGATCACTTCTAAGCATTTATCCGTAATCCCAGTTTGCTAAGCTTGAATAAAGTAACAATCCACAGATACTTTATTTTCCCTTAAATTGCGATTGCAAAGAAGATTGAAAGTCACTAAAACGCATTGCTTCTACGTTTCAGTTCTTCTCCTTGTTGTTTTTGTTCCACACAAGTCTGGTCAGCACAACAACGTTACATCTTTTGTTGTGCATTGAATTCACCCATCTGTCTTACGTCAAGCCTCTAGACAATATTCTGAATTGTGTTTAATCTATAGTTAAATAGTCACTATCATCACCTGTAAAATTTTCCACTATTGCCTTGCAAGTTTAGTAATATACAAAATCTTTATATTGTACTAGCTCATTTCCGTCTACTTGGTTGGACATTAAAAAAATAGAAAGATTCAATCGAATCCAGCAAATAAGTAGCCTAGAACCATCTATGAAAAATTATGCCTCGAATAATCATATTCATATGCTGATAAGTCCAGTACTTTTGATGTGACTATGTCTCAAAGTATTTTGGTAGATTCGTTGAGTATTTTATGTATTTTTAATGTTATAGTCTTGTGACATTGTTGTCAGCTGTTTATCCGTTCGATTGAGAATATAAAACCAGTTATTTTTGGAGGATTGCATTACTACAAAAGCCGTTACTAGAATCTCTTTCAACAGACGGTTGAATAATTGTACAGAGTATAAAATACCAATTATGGAATATCACTCAATAACTCTATCGACATTTGCCTCATCACTGTGAAGGAAAAATGTCTCGCCAGTCAGAACACGTAGTTTTACTCTAGGAAATGTGTCAAACATAACAAAACTAGGTAGCGCTTTATATTTTAAATTATATAACTTTTATTCAAAACTGTTACTCTGCCTATAATATAATCGATGATGATGCATATTAATCTGTACATATAAAAAAAATTAAATGGTATGTTTTTTGTCCGCATACATCAGTGACACGACTGAACCATCTTGGAGTAAGTCTTACATTGTTGATTTGTAAGCTTTTCGTAAAAACTAAACCTGTAATGATAAGGTAACTTGAAATCTGTAAGATAGTTGTGAAGTTTAAATCGTCATTATATCAAATCGATATCAAATATTTTTTTATAAAACTGCAGAGTTAATGGCCAGGCGTATTCGTTTTCATTGTGAAATAATATAGTGGATGATACTTTGCACTTCCGTATGGAATTAATTGACCATTTCTACGTGTCACTGCAAAATAAAGCGTTCTTTGCCAACGGTTTTAATTATTTTTATTGTTTTACCAAAAAAACTCTTTTTGTTGCTATTAGATGTAGTAGTGGTCAATCAATTGCAGGCAGAAGTGCAAAGAAATATTCACTGTAATATTTAATCATGGATTTCCGCAAAGTAACGCCGCTTTATTCACAAACATTTTCATTATATTTTACCAGTGGTAGGACATGGTATTATAATTTTGTCCGTAGCAAAAAATCTATAACACGCTAAATGTAACAAACACCCTAGTCGCATACTTAGACATTTAACGTTTGGGAAGCAGCGCATATACATTTAGTGATAAAGAAGAGTCCTAGCAAGTCTGTAATCAACTGAATGGCTTCCATCCATCCATATTAACTCTTAGTTTGTCACCTTTCGGTATCAGGCATTGTATATTTAGCTACTGAGTAGCATATAGATGCGCATTATAGTGACCACAGGTGATAGATAGCAGATATATTGATGGTCGCGTTGTTTTTAGAATAAACTACCCTTACCATTGGGTATGGTACCGTCATTGTGACGTGCTACAATAGCTATAATAGTGATATGAAAGTACGTATTTTGTCTAGAAGTTATAATAAATCTTGTTAATATACCCTAACCTAATTTAAAAAAAACGGTGACTAATAAAATCGTCTGAATATATTAATTCCATTTACTTATCTACTTTTCTTTCGTACTTAAGTCGCATCTTCATGAAAATTACAATAAGTTTTGATATAATTAATCGATTTTAATAAAACTAAGACTAAATGTTACTCGAGAATATGCTTAATGATTTGGTAAGGTTTTATCGTGAACGTAGTACTTTAACGTGTTTAAGCAGAGAGATAGGCAGACATTTCTAGAAATGATTGAACTTTATTACGTATTGCTAGTCACCTGCGACAATTTTTTTCACAAAAATCTAAACAGTCAGACACGTTACAATTACATTCTTATTATAAGTATAGAAGATTATAAGCGAAAAAGTTTGGAAAAAATTGATGAAACCTTTACAAACGTATATAAACTTATACATCAAAATACCACACAGGCTATAATTTAAAAATATATTGGTGAAATTGTCTAAAATATAGAGACAATTAAAAATAAATGTGCTAAAATATAGAGACAATTAGTGTCAAGTAAGCTTAAAAAAATCTTACCAGGTGTGGCCTAAACCGTTGAAGTTGCATGAAGATATTGTATTGTATTGGCAAGACAAAATACATAATCGTAGACGAAGTCACGGGCGTTCGTCAAGCTTCTATACACTATTCAAGTTAATACGTATCCTGTTCCTTAAACAGCCATAGTTTTTACCTAACAAATATTTCATAGGTCCAATTAATTAAATATTGTTACGGCATTGATGTGAAACTTAGACCCCGAGAATTCGGTATTTATAAACGAAATCTCTAGAACGTTGCCTGATAAATTTAGTTTAATTAATTAGTCGAACGAAGAGGTTAAGAAAACGCTAAAGATTTATCAAAACACGAGACTGTCCGCTGCACGCTTTCGTAATTAAACTTTATTTAGTAAACATAACTCTAAATAATAACTAGCCGTGCCCGCGATTCCGTTCACTTTTTCATTAATTGTTATTTATTTGAACAAGGGTTCGTTATGAGAATAATGATAGCAAAAGTAAATAAATACCAGAAACTGTGACAAACTGGTCGTCAGTAACAGTTTTTTAGGTAATAGTGTTTGGCGTTACAACCAACTCCCAAAGCATTTTACCGATTTATCGGACTGTAAGCGCTGTCAAGCGGGTTTTGATTGCTGAAGAATATTATAGAGTGGATAAATATGTGAACGATGGTGATGTTGGCAATATTGACTCCTCTCTGTGCATCTACTAAAAACAATTGTGACCTGTAATGTATTCTAAATATATAGGTATATGTTAAAAATATAAACCCGATCGAGTTTCTTGCCGGATCTTCCCAATGACTGGGTTGTTTGTTCAAACCGGTGGTAGTTTTGACGTTCATAAGCGCTTTTTTAGGACCTAAATTGAATAGAGTATTTTTGATTTTGGTTGAAAATATTTTCACGTATATTCTATATATCCTTACCAATATAAATACCATTGTGAGGTTGTCTGTTTGTTTCGCGTTTCAGACCTTAACTATTCAACAGATAATTGTGAAATTTTGTATACAAAAGGTTCAGGAAAAGGCATGAAAAGCTTTCATTTTGTACTATTCTAAAGGGATGTATCAAATATACTTTATAATATATTCTGCGTGTTCAAAGAATCACACATATAAATTTTATGGGGGTCGATTGAAAGCTTTTGTTTTTTTGTTCTTTGCGCATGATGCAAAAAGAACTGGATAAATTTCGAACTTTTTTGAGTTACTACTATTGGTCCGTGAGCTGCAGTGAGACGTAGGAGCGGCCAATCAACTCCAGGCGGAAGTACAAATTAACATCCACTCTAATATTTAATGACGGATTTTCGCAAAGTAACGTCATCATCAATCAAACATAGAGATTTCATATTATCAAGGTAAATATCCAATCTCGTTTTAAAAACCTCTCACGTTGAAAAGCTTATAAAAAGTTCCCCGTTTTATACATAATAGAAAACGATAAGCTTATATTGAATTTTTCTCGACAGAAGTCGTTGAATTTTGAAAAACTTTTCACAAGTAGTTTATCTTTTCGAATAACACCGCCCTCGCTCGAGTTCGACAGACAATAATGGCGAAAGACAGTCGAAGATATGCATAAGTTGTGGTAACTTGTTCTAAACATATACAAGTCTTATAAACTGCAAATAGAGTTCAAATTTAAATGACAGTTTTATTATACGACGGTAAGACGTTAGTTTGCTATAAAGATATTGGGTGTGGTATCATTTATCGCGATTATTGGCCTTTGGTAATACACAGTTTTGTTTCAGGTCACAAGAGAAATGATTTTGTTTATATTAGCGGTTTCCAAAGTTTAGCGTAACAAGAAAACATGTGTTGGGTGAGGTCCCGCAAGGAACGTAGCACTTTTTCTTCAACTCCGAATGTATTATGGAAAGTTAGATTGTTTGTATTTGAATATTTTCGTCACGTAAGAAAAAAGCATTATGCTTTCTCTATGTGCCCTTTTCTCTCTCTGTGTAATCATTACATAGTATAAAATAAAGTCCCCTACCGCGTCTGTCTGTCTGTCTGTTCGCGATAAACTCAAAAATTACCGAACGGATTTTCATGCAATTTTCACCGGTGGATAGAGTGATTAATGAGGAACGTTTTGGTATATAATTTGTCAAGGATTTATTTTTAATCAGGGCAGGACAACGTCTGCCGGACCCGCTAGTCTGTATATATATTTTTTATTTCTATCATTTATTAATTAAAATAACATAGAATATTTAAGTAAATTAAAAAAAAAACATTTAATATATTGGGAAGAACTTTCATTCCCTAAAAATTATATATGAAATAAAATAATAATTTAGAATTTATAATGAAAAAATTAAACTAAATAAATTAAACAGAAACAAATAAGTTTTAATTATATTTCCAGGATGGTTGTTATAAATCGGAATATATTCATAATTTTATGTAATAATAAAGTTTATTATAATTTGTTTCTTTGTTTGTTAGCTTATTATTTATTTACGAGGCCTATATGTATTGTTATTAAATAGAAGGATCATCCTTATGCCATACAGAATATTTATTTATATAAAAATACGTAGAAAATAATGTTATAAAGATTAAGATACATCGATTTTAACGTAGAAATTAAAAATTAGTGACTACTAGCTGATACCCGCAACTTCGTCTGCATACTTTATTATCTCAATTGTTTTGTTATATCTTAAAGGGATTAGGCAGCGTTTTCGACGAAAGCTCGAGCTTTGTAGGTGGTAGAGCCCCGCTGAATTACTGATCTCAGCATGAATGGGTCGGCTCGTCAGAGGTATTACCACCCTCTCACAGAAAACCAACGTGAAGTGGTTAGTGTTAGTGTTAGGTTAGTGAGAGCGCCGGAGACCCATCTCCCCTCCCCTTTCCCCTCTTCTCTTTCTCCCTTTCCCCAAACACAGGTTGGAAACGCACTTGCGACTCCCCTGGTGTTACTAGTATCTATGGACGGCGGTGATCACTTAACACAAGGTGACCCACCTGTTCGTTTGCCTCCTATGATAAAAAAAAAAACTCCCAGGCGGTTTGACTTCTTACGATACTTCCAACAATTATCGTTATATTTAACCAATTTGCACAAAATCTTGACAAATTATAGACCTAGAGCTTCCTCGTGAATCACTCTATCTATTAATCAAAATCGCATAAAAATCTGTTCTGTAGCTTTTGAGTTTATTGCGAACAGACAGACGCGACGGAGGACTTTGTTTTATAATATTTAGTGATATATAAATTATTAATAGGTAATTAATCGTAAAGATTTAAATGTTCCATAAAATAGTAAATAGTAATAACATAGTATGTATATTTAAGGAAATATTCTTTAAGTCGCCCTTTGTGTATCTAAAAGCTTTTTTGGTCAAGTACGTTCAATAACGAATGTTTAGACATTAGTTCAGTGTATAATTAGGTTATATAAATAACGCGATTGAAAGTGAAAAACTGAATTAATGAGCGATAATTAAATTGAATATTTAATTTTTTCAAACATCTTACACAGGCACCATACCGCAAACACTCAGAGGGCAAATGACGCCATCTTGTAGCGGAAATTATAAGCAACGCGGCAAATGTACGCCGATATCGGTTATCAGCACCTCTCGGCCGACTGCACGTATATTCATAACTAAATATATTCAACACTAGTGCTTTACTACGTATCATATTTATATACACCTATTATATACAGGTATACATCTATCATATAATATACTAAATATTTTAAAACAAAGCCTCTTGTGGCATCCCTTTATATGTTTCCAAAGTTCTGTTAAAGTAAAAATAAAATGTATTTTCGTACAATCACGAATGTCGAGGGGTACGGAGTACTCTCATTAGTAGATCACAGCGACGAGATACGTTGATAAGGAGCCCGGGAGGCCTCATAGAATAAGTCACATACCAGAGTTCGATAGAGAAATTCAAGAAGGCAGTTTGAAAAAGGAGGTTCATAACAATTAATCTACAACCAGCTACAAATAACGAATCTAGGAGTAACGAGTCTACAAGCATCGACTCATCGAGACACATACTATAAATTGTATTATACAAAATTGTATTTCACAATAAAAGGAATTTATAATATTTTCAACAGAGGTGCTTTACATACAACCTTATTTTATTCGCAATACTTACTATAGAGAGAGACGAACTTCTTAGCCTTCCATGGATTCACCGTGCGGGTGCCGGGTCCATCGTGTGGCAGAGGGAGAAACTCAGAGCAGTTCCCAGGACTTGCGACCCAGGTGTAGGTTTAAGGAGGCCCCCTTTGAGATGCGCATCAACGCTCACCTTCACTGCTCGAGTTTCCCGCCCTGCCTAGCCAAATTTGGTAGGAACCTGTTAGTGCAGCCTTTGATACTCGTTCTAAAATAGAACTTACTGTAGTTCTCGACAGGCCAAGGTCCTTCAGAAGGTTGTAGAGAGATTTTGCTGGTATACCTCTCGCTCCTACTTCTACCGCGTATAACTTAACCACATAGCCATTTTTACTTAGTTCATTTGTACACACATTACACATTTGTATTAGTACAGTAAATTATTATATTCCAATATTATTGATTATATTTACCATCTTGTTTTCTTCTCCATAGGTTAAATTTAGTTTTTATAAGTCAATTCATCTTGATTTTTTCATTTATTCTTATTATTTTTCTCTTTGTCACCAATATTTACTATTATATAATTTAAATTTTTCATTATTATTAATAGTGTAAGTTGTATCGATGTGATAAAAGGTTGTAGGTTTTCAGTCTAGTATGCTCTTTGTAATAACAATAGTTATTATATTATTCATCGGACTGTTGACTGTTGAATTATCCATAATTGTAAATAAATACATATACTATATATACCAATAAGATAAGCTACGCCTATAATCACGCAACATATTCAATACTGAATAGATTTCGTCGATTATCCTAAAGTAACTGAAAACTTACCTCGATTCATTTAAGAGGCTGAATGAGCTCATCCGAAACGCGACACGCCCAAACGTGTCACTATGGCGGGTGTTCCACCTGGTGTAAGGTGGTCGCGATCCAGTCGGGTACAGACACCCTACCACCCCGCAATGAGTTCAATATTATAGTGGATGTTACTTTGCACTTCCGTCTAGAATTGATTGGCCGCTACCACGTCTCACTGCAACAAAAAACGATTGATTTTATTTGTCCGAGGTGTACTTGAAAACGTTAAACATGAAACTAGTACTAGAAACATCAGACTATTAGTAACTAAAACAACAAAAACAATTAGAAACTTGATTGACGGTTGACCCTGACGTCGCTTGACACTGTTGGTATGTAACCGCAATAATTATAAAAAAAAAGTTGTGGCAGTTATAAGGACTGCCGACAGAAGTGAAAACTCAAAACGATGGAATAACTGTTCTCTTTTAAATTTTTACATTAATTATAGTGTGAATTATTTAAATTTCATAATTTATATATTGAAAATATTAACATTCACATCTATTGGCACACGAAGCAATAATTATATACATTAACTAGCGGACCGGGCGGACGTTGTCCTGCCTTGAAAACAAAAAAAATCCTAAAAGTCGATCGCAGCGCCACCTGCCGGGTCCAATTGTGAATCTAAACCATTCTCGAATCTCCACGAACACACACAAAAAATTTCATCAAAATCGGTCCAGTCGTTTAGGAGGAGTTCAGTCACATACACACGCACACAAGAAATATATATATTAAGATATCCTGCCAAAACATACCATTCAATGTGCCTAAGGAAGTTTTCACTTCAAAAAATACTTTCAATTAAAATATGTTGCAGATTAACGTGTAACAATCACAATCGATTACACGCGATTCGCTTCTTCACGGAGCATCTTCAGATCGATGTTAACTCTTCCGATGCGAGTATTGTAGTGTGTATACGAGTACAGTATTATGTCTTCATTCATAATATACTAAAGTTACACAAAAACAATGAAGTCATTGAATTAAACGACTTAAAAAAAAAATAGGCAGCAGATTATTTGCGTTTCAAAACACCACAGTAGATTTGTAAATCGTATAATACTCACGGTAGAATTGATTGATGTAATCTATGTAAATAAAATGATAAATGTATGTCATTACTCGCATTATACATTATATCGGAAGTTAATTGATATTTTTCATTTATTTACTTTTTAGAACTTAGCCTTTTTCTAAAAGATATCACGATAGCTTCATCTATACTAATATTATAAAGCTGGAGGGTTTGTTTGTTTGTTTGGTTGAACTCATTTATTTCATGAAGTACTGATTCTTATTAAAAAATTCTTTCCGTGTTAGATAGATCATTTATCGACAAAGGCTATTAATCATATCGACATGCAATAGGAGCGGAGCACCAATGAAGAATGTTTCAAAATCGGATTTTTTTTCCTTTTGAGAGCTTCCGCTGCGCGTTACCTTTAGCCCAAAGTAACTATTCCACGCGGACGAAGTCGCGCGCAGAAGCCAGTATGGTATAATGTACTATAGAAAACTAAAGAAATTTGAAATTAAAGTACATCTTTGCCTATAATTTTGTATGTTTTTTCCTGTCTACATAAGATACATTGTTATGATAATAAGCAACACAGACGAAATCGTGGGTATCAGTTCGTTATAAATAAAATAAGAAAAAAGTGTCACGTCATCCATGTGAACCACTACAGTTAAATAAACCTTGAAGGCGAAATATAAGGAATCGGACGACACGTCCTACTTTTACGACAAATGGCTGCCAATCCTTTCAGATTTATTCTGTATTAAAAATCTAGAATTCTCTACAAACATGCCGAAAGAATTATAGCAACTGATCGTGTTGACTGATCGATGCGCAGGACGTGGGCATTATGGTGTCCGTTGTTCACCAAGTTGATTTTTTTTATATTTTCATGTTTCATCTAAAAACTATAAGAGAGATTTTTTTAGGCCGTTCAATTTTCTGTTAAAATCTTTATATATAAATTTCTTCTGTGCGTGTGTATGTCACTGAACTCCTCCTAAACGGCTGGACAGATTTTGATAACATTTTGTGTGCGTGTTCGAGTGGCTCAGAGAATGGTTTAGATTCACAATAGGACCCGGTAGGTGGCGCTGCGATTGATTTTTTTAGGACAACGTCCGCCCGGTCTGCTAGTATTTGTATGTATGTCTAATTGGTGTAAGTCATTTCGTGGAAGAATAAAGTAAATTTTCAAAAAAAAGTATTATCCGACTTCAATATCAATCAAAAACCCATAAGGCACTAAAAAGCGGAAAATAAATAGTTTATCTAATTAACCAAATTAAATAAAACATATGAATATGTGTGCTACCTAGAGATGTATTGGAAGTCGGTGCCAACCGAAATTTCAAATTTGTTCCAGGTAGAAATGTATTACAGAGACGACTTAAATTTTGTACCTATGTAGATGATATGATTTTCGGTTCAACCTTGTGGAATCGACTCCCAGCGGCGGTATTTCCAAACAATTATGAAATGCAAACCTTCAAGAAACGAGCGTATACTTCTATAAAAGGCCGGCAACGCACTTGTGACACCCCTGGTGTTGCTAGTGTCTATGGACGGCGGTGATCACTTACCATCGGGTGACCTGTCTGTTCGTTTGCCTCCTATAATATAAAAAAAAAACAATAGAAATACATCTACAGGACTACTACATTAATCTCACAGTTCTGTGCTAAATAAGGTTGCTTAGTTTTTGTCTTTGTGTTTACGAATAAATTTATTTTAATGAAAACCGTATTTTATTGTCTACGGACCTAAAAAATTATAAGCACACAACAAATCGATTTTTGTATATAATACTAAACGTATCCTGCGGTTTTGCCTTCACTTTGAGTTCTATAGGATTTACTTAAGAATAACATAACTTCCCATTAGTGATACTTCACACAATTAAATCAGTAGTTACAGAGGTTATCTTCTACATTTTAATTCACAACTTCCCTTTATTATACTAACAGAGATTATACAAATTTCATATCGCAATAATTCGAGAAGAGTAACAGCAAACAGTTATAGAATGAATAGCGATAACACAAAGCCTAAATTAGTTTAAAATTCAAATCTCGAAACACCAGACAATTCCTTGCCTTTTGTTTGAACGCTAAATATAATCAAACACAATGGGTCTATCTTTATGGTTTGCGACTGTAATGGCGTACAAAATCGGGGTTGCCAGGATGAAAAAAATTTTAAAGTCTTAGATTAATTATCGGCTTTTTTGGAGAATGCTTCAACTTTAAAAGTTCAGACAACATTGAAAATTAATTATTTGTTGACTTAAAACAATATGTATACAAACAATTTTGTTAATTATAGTCTGCAAGTATACGCGATAATTCTCGCTTGAGATTCGATAATATCAAAAAATAAATATGCAGTTAAAGTAAGAAAAATAATACTGGCAACCTGTTTTTTACTCTTCAGTGTTCTAACAAAATGGCGGACTCTTTTAGCATTTTTAGGGAGTTCTCCTAATGCGTAATTTATTTATTTAAGAACAGCTAGTGACAAATATACCACACGTGAATCGACACTACATATGAACAATGTACAGGCACATTAGCCTTTAAAAGCTGCCACAGCATGCACTATGTGGTAGACAAATTAAAATCTAAACACTTTAAAGATAAATACAATACAAACGAAAATAATAACAAATAATCCTAAATAGCTAATACAAAAGAATTATCACTCAATGAAAATATTAAGTATCTAGAATAGGGAGTACAAAAACAAGGCGGTAAACATAATAGAGTATTATTTATAAAGTGTTAGGAGTTAAAACGTATGTCTCTAAGCAACGATGATGCTTTATTCTTGAAGGTAACCATAGGTAATAAATTATACTATGTGAAATCACATAAATATGATATAATATAACGTCAAATTATAAAAGTTTACCAATATAAATTAAACAAGCACAGGCTAAGATCCCGCTAAAATATTCCAGGTAGCTCGTTTTTTGCACAACAAGGTTCAATCCATTAAACGATTGAATCGTTATTTTACGTAGACAGAGCTCCTTAAAACTCGACAATTTTTAAATTATAAATATGGCAACATCTTTTTAGAGACAAATTGATAGAATGATGGAAATGGTCCTAATAAGACAAGTTATAAATTGTATTATAAATATA
The DNA here is from genome assembly GCA_036509395.1 of Antheraea yamamai. Lineage (NCBI taxonomy): Eukaryota > Metazoa > Arthropoda > Insecta > Lepidoptera > Saturniidae > Antheraea > Antheraea yamamai. Next base: position 1,156,734 of record AP028437.1, on the reverse strand, counting down.
AATATAAATAAAAATAAATATAAATTATAACTTGTTATTTGAAAATGTTTGCTATTTCAGATTTAATTAAATAATCAACGCGTATTTGATTTTTTTAAAATATTTATTGTTATGCAGCCTTTAAATCCAACGTCTTTACACTGACTTGACAATTTCCATATATCCTATGATATTGCTGTGTGATATGTCTTAAACGTGAATGGTTACCGCCCTCAAGCATTTATATACATATCTATACTAATATATAAAGCTGAAGAGTTTGTTTGTTTGTTTATTTGGTTGAACGCTATGATCTCAGGAACTACCAGTCCGATTTGAGAAAATCCTTCGCTTTTAGATAGCTCATTTATCGAGGAAGGCTTTAGGCTATATATCATCACACTAAGACAAATAGAAGCAGAGCACCAATGAAAAATGTTTCAAAATCGGACACATTTTTCCTTTTGAGAGATTTCGTTAGCGTTAGTGTTATATACGTTGCCATGGTAACGTGGTAAGTTTCTATCGTAACATTTTCAAAGTTTATTTTGTTTTCCTATTCAAAAAGTTTATACTACTTTTATTTCCAATTTTTATTTGTTCTCTATTACGTATTATAAAAATAAAGTTTGTGTATGTACGATTAAAATAACAACTTTTTGATGAATGGATATGGCTACAAATGACCAAAAAAAATGTTTTTAATACTTTGTCTATATTTTTAGAATATTATATTTTGTCTGTTTGTTTGTTTGTTCCGGGTAATCTCCAAAACGGCTGGACCTATTTTAACGGGAATTTTACTTTTTACTGCCAGATAGCCGAAATTATAGCGGTTGGCATATTCTACTTTATTAGTCCGCGGTCACGGGACTTTCACTGGCAGACAACTAATGAGCTATTTTATTTTAAGGTAGTGGGCTCGGCAGACGTTGTCCCGCCCTGATAATAAAAAGAAAACCTTGACAAATTATACCTAAACCTTCCCCGTGAACCGTTCTACCTACTGGTGGAAACAGCATGAAAATCCGTTTTGTAGTTTTTGACTTTATCGCGAACAGATAAACAGACAGATCAGAGGACTTTGTTTTACACTATGTAGTGATGAACTGTTACGTATGCATTCTTTCGTTTGAAATTGATCAAAAATAATTTGTTTAATGTAAACAAGCGCGTGAGACGTGCGTTGTACTGGACTCCAAGAATAAATGTATGTAATTTGAATTATATTATCATTTTGGTCAATTTGGCGGCAATTTTGTTTTATTTATCGTGTTTGCATCTACATAACTCAGTGATTATAGCAACGTATAAGAATAACACAATTATATTGATAATATGGCCATGTTATATCCATATAATAAACAATTTAACACAAATTGTTCGATAATGTATAGTTTAAAATTTTCATTACTTTCTTATATAGTGTTAGTGAGCACCGATTATATAGTGGTTAAAGTTCCAGGTATGTTGCTGATGATAAATCCCTTCCCATTCGATATACTATTCGTATTCATATATCTAATGTACACGTAACATAATACAGTAGATGGCATGCGTGTAGTAGTTACAAATGTTTTTGAAAAAGCATTTATGTAATGTACACACCTACTTACAATTTTACATTTCTTTAATTCATTTAAAAAAAACGCGTGCGTAGCAACATAACTAGAACTTCATCCTACTATATACCAAACTCAGTGCTCACTAACACTATATAAGAAAGTAATGAAAATTATAAGCTATACATTATCGAACAATATATCTTAAATCTTTTATTATATAGATATAATATGCCCGTATTGTCGATATACTTAAGTTATTCTTATACGTTGTTATAATCACTGAGTTATGTAGAAGCAAACGCGGAAAATAAAACAATATGGCCGCCAAATTGACCAAAAAGATGATACAATTCATATTACCTACAAATATATGACTTTCAATTATGTATATTTATTCTTGGAGTCCAGTAAGGCACACGTCTCACGCGGTTGTAACATATTTTTGATCAATTTCACACGGACGAATGCACAGGTAGCAGTTAATCACTACATAGTGTACCAATTCAAATAAAAAAAGAATCATTAAAATCGGTTCACAATTGACGAAAATATCGATTAACATACATAAAAAAAATACATACAACCGAACATAGTAGCCTTGCCCTTTTTCGAAGTCGGTTAAAAAGAAAGTCAAAAACTACCATTTTCATGCCGTTTTCACCAGTAGATAGAATAATGATTCATGGGGTAGGTTTAGATATAATTTGTCAAGGTATTCATTTTATTATCGGGGCGGGACAACGTCTTCCGAGCCCGCTAGTATAATATATTAGGTCTTTACCTATGAAATTGCCGTTTTGTATGAAAAAATTTAAACGAATTTTTTTCATGTATTTTTTATTTGTATTAATCGAAGTAATCACCCATGCAATCAATGCATCTTTGCCAACGCAGTGGCAGTTTATTGATGTCCTTCTTAAAGAAATCAGCTGGACGGGAGGCAACAAATTCTTTAAAGGCATTTTGTACTGCCTCTCGGGTATTGAATTTTTTTCCCGCCAAGGAATTATCCAAATCTTGGAAAAAGTAGTAGTCTGTTGGCGCAAGGTCTGGTGAGTAGGGCGGATGACGGAGAACTTCCAACCCCAGTTCTTGCAACTTGGAGACCGTCTGTTGTGCAGTATGAGGTCGCGCGTTGTCGTGCAGGAGCAGCGGAGACGAGCGATTGACCAATGGTGGTTGGAGATGTGCCAGCTTCTTCATCATTGTGTTCAGTTCTTCACAGTACACATCTGCAATAATGCTCACCCCGTTTGGTAAGAAGCTGTGATGAATGACACCGGCGCTAGACCACCAAACAGTGACCATCACTTTTCTAGGGGTAAGTTTTCGTTTAGGGCATTGTTTAGGTGCTGAACCAGGATCCAACCAACTTGCTGAGCGCTTGCGGTTATCAAACAGAATCCATTTTTCATCGCAGGTAACAATGCGATTCAAAATTCCTTCATTTGTGTGTCTGTTGAGCAGTGCAAGGCACGTCTCGACGCGTATTTCGCGCTGGCGATCATTGAGTTCATGGGGCACCCATTTGTCAAGCTTTTTTACCTTGCCAATTTGACGCAAATGGACCAATATTGTTTAGACGCTAACGTCGAAAGCTACTGCTAATTCAGCCGTAGATTGTGTATCATCAGCTTCCACAATCGCCTTTAATTCGTCATTGTCGACCAAAGTCTTCGGACGACCGCGAGGTTCATGTTTCAGGTCGAAATTCCCAGAACGGAAGCGAGCAAACCAATAACAGGTGGTGCGTTGGTTTGTAGTGTTAGCTCCGTAAACGTCGTTGATGTTGCGTGCCGCTTGTGCCGCGTTGCTGCCACGACGGTACTCATATTCCATAATTACTCGAATTTTTAACGTATCCATGATGACAAAAAAGATTGAAATGCGATGAAAATGTAACACTAATCAATAAACAAATGACTACTTTTGGAAAAATAATTCCATGTTTTTAAAATAAAATTAATTTGAAATTAGAATTCTTAGCCAAACAAAAATTATTTTGAATTGAAATGGCCAGTACTGCAGAACGGCAATTTCATAGGTAACGAACTATTATTTCACATGTACAAAATTTGAAGATGTTGGATATTATTGTGAGATATATAAAGACCTATTATAAAAGAATAACGGCAGCTGTCATCGATCGTCCTTGTTTATAGACCGTATTTGACCTAAGTATAAATGTGTATAGAAATGGCACACGCGGATTTTAGAGCGGACACTAACTCAATGGCAGCTGCCAAAGCTGTTAATGTTTCTGTGATGACAGCTGTTGACTTGAGGGTGGTAAATAGACTGAAAATATAGTATTATCACAGGGTCAATATGTTATTTTCTTATTTCGTTATTCAACTCTACAATAAAAACAGTATAAAAAGGAATAAATTCATGATTTTTGTTTTCATTATCGAAACAAATTATACACAATCTCGGTTAAAACCTGCCGGTAATTCATTCGGGTCCTATACAAACTACTCAAGCGGACCTCCGACCTAAAGCAATATTTTTCTTCCCAACCTACTGCGAGTGCCACTTTTTTTTATTAAATATTAACATTCCTTCTCGTCTCTGGTTTATATAAAAATAATGGTTAATATTATATTTAGCAAAAATATGTTGTTCACTGTAAACATGTACATAAGATGTGCGTTATATTGGACTCCAAGAATAAATACCTAGTCTTGCCATAAATACAGAATCAAAAAAAAAATTCTATTGCAAATAATATTTATTACTACTTTTACAGTGTGGTAGTTTAATACATAAATATAAAACAATTTAAAAAGCTTATTCGAAGTGGTCTTCATTGGCTGCAATACAGTTCTTTAAACACAACATTGATAACTTGAGGCCAGTTATCAATAGAAACACGCACTCTTTCTGTTAGGGCCGCCGCCTGTCAATATGGTGACACTTCTCGCCCTCGTACGTCACTGGTCCGCGGTTAGGCGAGGTGAGGTGAGGCGAGGCGACGTTCCCCGGCGGTGGGCGGGCGTAGAACTCTCGAAGGTGGTAGTGAGAGCGCCGGTAGCCTGCCTCGGTGACGACAGTCGGATGCCGGTGATGTCTTGAAGGGGCCTCGGTGATGTACAATGATGCACGAGCCAGCCGACGAAGGTGGTGGATTTTGAAGCGGAGGTCGGGGTGTTTACAAGAAAACAACGTGGTTCTCGTATAATGACCGCGTCCCCGAGCCAACAGAGCACTACTAATGACGATCAGTGAAGACTGCTCGATGAACTATACAATGTTATCGCAATGAACTATGCGATCAAATTACTCGATGTTACTGTGATGACTTGTGCAATCGAACTACGATCCAGTACCGCGCCGATCGTGCTTATAAGCAAAACCGGGCCGGAGATGACACCGTTAGGCGGCGCGGCTCTACTTCGTTTCTGTTGGCTCGGTTATCGCCTTTCTATTTATTTATCATATTTGTACATATAAAAAGTCTATAATATAAATTTCTTATCATCTATTCGTATGCAATCTATGCTCTAAAATTTACATCTTATATCTATCTTACATATGAACAAAGTTATCTCTATATTAAGTGCCGTTTTGCACTAAACTCTATAATTCTATAATATAATATAACTCTATAATAATCTTATTATATAAACCTTAACTTATATTCATATGTAAATCTATTTCCAGCGTGTTATTTACATTTATCTGTATAGGGTGACATAATGAATCTCTATATGTATAACATTCACTCGATATTTAATATTAAATAATTGGTCAATATTACGTTCGTGATTAGGAATTTATCCCGACACATATCACTGTTTCGCTAGTGATATGTTATTCCCTGTTAAACTTTAATTTCCATTCATATTTTATTTAATATTGATAGATAATAAAATTACCAATTTATGTTTACAACGCTGACTCGTGAGAATTACTGTGAAACCATCATAAAGTACCGGTCGGCGGGAAATTTTCAACTATTGTTTGTACAATTACCATAAAATAAAATATATTATTTTAATGGGCTCGTTCGGATACCGTAACGTCATAACAAATAGTATTCGGCGGACCCTTTCAAGTCTATTGTTTGTGCAATTACCATTTAAGAGAAAGCCGGACTATATTACTTTATTCAAAGGCAATATCCACCGCTTAGTCTCTAGGAATTTGAATTTTTAACATTACAAAGGAGAACTGGTATATAACTTGTCTTTGTCCATATAATTATTAAATCGTTACAAATTCCAATCCCAAGCTAAGGCTATGAGGTACCGTTGTAAAATTGTATGTACCTCTATAACCATTGCGTTTGTAACGTTTGTCTATATTAAATTATACGATCTTCCATATTTAATGTTCTGTACGATCGTATAATTCTTGCTACGTAATGTATAATTCAATAGTATATAACGTGTGTAATTCTATCACATTCTCTCCCCTAATGTTTCCATGCACACACGCTATATATTCCATACGGTATAATTTTAATCTCATTTTTTATGCAAATCCTTACTTAACGCAAATGTAATCTATAAGTCACCCTATACTAACACACATAATTCTATACAATCCATAATTCCATGCATGCGTAAGTCACTATTTCTCTATTAATATACATGATTCTATCTATAATTCACATATTGTGTATAAATCCATAACTCGATAATTCAATACACACATCATTCTATATTCAATAATTCTACACATGATTCTTACAAATACATAATTCAATCCCTATAACTATAAATAGCATATCTATAATTCCTTCTTAACATATTATCTTCATTAACCCATCTATAATTCCATACTTTGTAATATACGTAGTTTTATCCATAGTTTTATATCGTTATTTGTATCACTCTTGTATCATTATTCTATTCATGTACGCATGTACATCTTATAATTCATGCTATGAAGTATCGCGAATTATGTTGTGATTGTTATCTATATCGGACATAACATACCTAGAGTTCTATATTCAATTTATATCTATATTTTTTTCATAACCGCACCACGCGCGCTGGTCTTCGGAGCCACAGTTTTACGGTAAATCCTACCTGGGCACGAACTAAAAAGTTCGCAACATCTTATCTTTGCCGTGCCGTGAAGCTATGGAACAATCTCCCGGCCAGTGTGTTTCCTCCTTCCGGTTGGCACCGATTTCCAATACATCTCTAGGTAGCACACATATTCATATGTTTTATTTAATTTGCTTAATTTGATAAACTATTTATTTTCCGCTTTTTAGTGCCTTATAGGTTTTTGATTGATATTGAAGTCGGTTAATACTTTTTTTTGAAAATTTACTTTTTTTAATTGACGCCCCTCGGTGGGGAATCGGCTTTTCACCTCTAACGTGGTGGTCAGAGTCCTTGGTTAGGTTTTGTATTGACAACGTATTTGTTTGTGCTTTCTTGGGGTTTTTGTTTTTGTTCTATTTTTACGTTTACGATTTATTACTGCGTTTCCGAATTTACTAATTTTGATATTTACTCTTTGTTGAATTTTTTACACACTGTTACTATAGTTTTACAAAGTTTTTCAAATGCCCCTTCCACACTGTTAATGCTGCCCCAACTTTCCCATTAATTTTACTTCCGTCTGTGTATATTAGTATCTCACTATCTTGTGGTGTTTCCAGTAAGTCCAGGTGTTCTTCCAGATTTTGGTATGTGATTGCGGAGTCTTGGGCGGGGTGGAGTGCTTCTAGGTAACAAGTTTTACGTTCTATTTCCCTGTCGCGCAGTTCCTCTCCCAGCGGTTTCCCCCTCTTGACTTCGTACAGCGTAGCTGCCTCTTTGACTCTTAGGTCAAGAGGTATCACTCCTGCTAGAAGTGTTGCCGCGTTAAGAGATACAGTTTTATATGTTTTGGCAATTTTCTGGCAAAAACCCCTCTGCACTGTTGCCAGCTGTTTTTTCGCCTTCTGTTTCTCAGTTTCTGTATGCCATACTCCCGCAGCGTACAGGACTGTTGGTTCGACGACGGCCGTATAAACCGTTCTAGTGACCTCCGGGCTTAAGCCCCAGGAGAGTTTTGCTGCTTTTATAACATGGGCATATTATCATCATAATAACATCTTTAAGTATTGTTTCATGAGTTTCTTATACAGTGTAAGTGAGCACTGAGGTAGTTACATGGTGGGTTAAGGTTCCAATTAAGTTGCTGATGTTAAACGTCATTGGACACACTGTTAGTATTTATATATCTAATGTATACGTTACACCTCACTGTAGGAGGCATGCGTGTCGTTCTTACAATTGTTTTTAAAGAGCGTTTCTATAACTACACACGGTCTCACAATTTTATATTTCTTTAATACAATTTAAAAAAACGCGTCCGGAGATCTTAGTCTGTCATGTAGTAGATTCTATATTTTATACATAATCTTGTGTTATTTGACTCTATAGTTTATAATGTAGGTCGCATTTTACGTAATCAGTTATTGTGCACAATGGAAGTGGATGGGAAAACACAAAAAAATCCTGAAAAGTTCTAACAAGGATACCACAATCTTGTTATAACGTTGAAATTATCACAAGACACTTATATTCTTATTACCTACTCGATAATGATAGTAATAATCTGGAAGATTGGTTGCCAAAAACATAGTGAAGAGAACATGCTCAGTAGGTATTATTAGAATAACAGAAGTAAATCGAATTATAAAATAACCCCCGCTTCTGATATTAGATACCAGAAATGGATTTATATAAAAAATAACACAAATACAAATCGCAACACGAAAACTCACATCAACAATTAAGTAACTCAGGTAACACAATAAATCATAAAGAAACCCAAGGAAATAGAAATAGCAACGTAAATTAGAAACAACTTACGCAATACAATGCCAAACCTGACAACCTTCCGGAACGACAACTGAGCGAGAATATCCTCAATGCTGCGGAATGTTCATCTCGTGTGCTCCGCAATGCAGTTGGCCCTCGGTTGCACCATCCACCGTACACCGTACCACCATACAGCGCCATCCAACGGGTCACCCCCTCCGAGAGAGCCCCAGCTGTAATCAGCTGGGCGAGAGTGAGGATATCACCCTCGTACGATACTGCCGAAGATGACGGCCCACTAGACGGCCTCTGTCGCGCATCCGCGGGCTGCGGGCGAGATGCAGGCACGGAGGTGCGGGGTCCGGTGAGAGAAGCGGTGGTCAATGCTCGTGAGGCGGGGGGTTCCGTAGGTTTGCTCGGAGTCGGTCGTCGTGATGACGTGGCGGTTTTTGGTTGGCCCTGAAAAGGGCCTTTGTTAGTTCGTCGACTCGACGTTGCCGGAGTCGACGAGGTGGCGCTAACGGAGCGCATCGTCGCGTAGGTCGGAGAGCGGATTCTCGGACGACCTCGAACGCGTAGACGACGGGATGGTCTTCCTCAGTGCCTCGACCGACTCGCCTTTATACCATTCAGCCAATCTATGATCGGCCGATAACTTCCACCAATCGAATCATCATCTGAATACATTAAGTCCATTTATTATCTATTTTTCTCTCTTACTTAAGTCGCGTACAATAACTTTTGATAGAGAGAACCGACTTTAATGAAACCAAGACTAAATGTTACTCAAGGATATGCTTTATGATATTCTTGGTGAGGTTTTATTGTGAACGCAGTACTTTAGCAGTGATGCGTGTTAAAACAAACAGACAGATAGATAGATATTAATGAGATATTAGTGTAAATATGAAGTGAAGTACATACATAACGATATCTTTCGATGAGTCATTTGAAGTCGAAATTAAACTTAGTAATGACTCAGGGTAATTAGATAAAGGTTAATGAAGATTTCGATTCTAGAAATCACATCCCGTATGGTCTAGTGGCTAAGATACCTGGCTTTCACCCAGGAGACCCGGGTTCAATTCCCGGTACTGGAAACCTTTTTTAATCGACTTCAAAATAGGTGGAAGTTACTATTTTCTAGCCGTATGTACCTACCTCCATTTCCCCCTCCCTCGCCTCTCCTCCATCCCGTTTTGTCGATGAACCATAGAAGTTAATCCTGATAAGAGCGCCGCAATATTTTTTGATTCCAGGCGGCGTTCTAACAAACTTAAGACCATCATCATACTATACGGAATCGAAATTCCTTGAACTACTGAGATCAAATACCTTGGAGTTACATTAGACAAAAGTCTCACGTTTGAGTCACATGTCGATAGAGTGCGAAACAAGGGCGCAATGGTCTTGGGTCGCCTGCATCAGTTACTTTATCATAGGAGTAAGATGTCCCTCAGACACAAGCTCATAATGTATAAGACGTGCATCCACTCTATTCTGACATATAGCTGTCCTGTTTTCGCGCACATGTCACAGCTATGTTTTAGTAAGTTGCAGATTCTTCAAAACTGCTTCTTACGTAAAGTGAACGGTGCCCCATGGTACGTCCGGAGAGCCGATCTCCACAGGGACCTGAAGATGCAGTCTGTTTGGACGTACGTAAAATCACTAGCTATCACATACTTTCAAAAGGCCGTGAGTCACCCAAATCCGTTAGTGGTATCCGCTGCAAATTATGAGACCGTATCGAAACGCTCCGTATTACAAAAGACGTCCGCGAAATATGTTTACCGATCCTCCCGACGATATAACGGCAGTGAACGATCAGTACCAGCTTGTTTCTTCAAACAGATCGGGTCTGGAGGTAAATTTCGCTCCCGCATACCAGGCTAGGCCCCCTCGGCAGCAGCTCAAGCCTAGATCCATTCCCTCGGCGTGGAGCTCTTGAGTACGCTGCTCGCGCGAATACAGTGACCCAAATCTTACATCACTGTGACAACATTATACAAGGAGGTGATCCTCCACACATGCTTAAGTACGCATGGAAATGGAAGGGTTTTATTTTTCCCTTATCGAACTGAATTAGTTCAGGCAAAAAAAAATATCCAACACGAAATACATATAAAAGTTATTGAGGTATTATTTATGTATATAGGTAGTATTATTGGTACACATATATATCTCACTAACCTATGTCCGTATGAAAATGGATCTTAGGTTAGCAGTTAGGTCGCATATTGTATAAACTAGGCAACAGCCCAAGCCCAGGTGTGCCGTGCACCTTGAGCTAATTGTCAAAATTAAATTGGCTGAGTACCTTAAGCGCTCGCCTTAGTAGTAGTACCTTAAGCTGTTAAAAACCTTACTAGGCCAATAGCGTAGTCAGTTCGAAAAAAAGACATTTAAATATGAAGACAATATTCTACCCCTAAGGGGGAAAAATACCGCTTATATGATTTTTACCCTCTTCTAATCTACATATGTTCTCTGATGCTTTCATCGATTTTAAACCGATTTTGATGATTTGTTTTTTTTTATTACTAATATTTGAAAGTGATCTCATTAAAATTAAAAAAAAAAAACAGTTCAACCCTAAGGGTGGAAAATAAAGGAATGAACAACGCTTATATGAATTTCACAGACTTCACGTCAGCTACTTTTAATAAAAACTTGGAGCAACCTGTAGTCGCAATAAAGATAAAACATATAATTACTCAAACCTAATTTGATGATGGAAATGGCAGACAATAGATTAGAAGTCTTCAGTGGTTACAGCAGCTAGCTACCTTGTGTTTGGGCCGAGGATTTAATTATTAACCGAACTATATTACGTAAAATGCCACCAATATTACAAAATATATAATCAAATAACACAAGATTATGAATAAATGTCTCTAACGCTTTTTCACAGTTTAAGCTAAAATGGCAGGATGTTTTCCAACTTGCTTGATACCTATCGTTATATTCGAGCCAATTTCAATCATATCTTTGTTTATCATAGACTATATGTTATTCTGACGTATATACTATGCACTATAAAGTTTCATTAGAATCCGTTTAGTAGTTTATGCATGAAAGAGTAACAAATATCCATCGTCGTAAACTCTCTACTTATATTAATTGTCATCACTCCAAATTCGATATGACGTTTTGTATTGCGTCATGTTACCGTTTGATTCGTCATTTAACATTGAAACCAAAGTATAATTTACGATAAGTAGATAAATGTTAATGAAAATTTCAATAAACTCAGCAAGTCCCGTATGGTCTAGTGGCTAGGATACCTGGCTTTCACCCAGGAGGCTCGGGTTCGATTCCCGGTACGGGAAACATTTTTTAATTGTTTTTTATTATCTACAGCATTTCTCTTTCGTCAAAATTAGAAAACATACTTTATAAATCTATATTTTTCGTAATATAACAGGTAATGTTCTATGAAACATCAATTATGAAATGATATATAGTGTCAAGTCTTTATACCGTCGTTCGTTAGAACGAAAAACTTTCTATAACATAGAAATTAGTTCAATTTAACGAATACGAATACTCCATATAACGAAAACTTTTTATAACGAAAAAACATGCTCGGTCTCTTGGAATTTGTTATAAAGAGTTTACACTGTACTATTTAAGTTGTACATCAAGTAAAAGTTACAATAATAACTAAGTATATTAAACTCTTGTCTTCATATCATTTTATATACACCACAGAACATTTAATTGTGATTTTTGAAGTCATAAACTCTTTTAAATTGTAACGCCATGTGTATTACAATCTGATCGTGTAATTGTCTTGAGAGGATTTTTTATAGTTAACAAAAAATATTATTTCCATGTGCAATTTTTCTTTAAATCTGGCAATTATTTTGATTTGTTATTGTCTTCAGATCTTTCGTTAGAATTTTTTTAATATCCGTATAAACATATTATAGAAGTAAATATAAATCTTTTCGAATATTAAAAATGACTTTAAATCGGATAATTGCAGTTAAATGCCTATGATCTGAAAAAAAGTTCTGTCGTGGTTACATAAAACACATGAAAAAACGAAAGTAGCAAATATACTGACAAATTAAAAGTACTTCGAACTCATGATCTTTAATTAATACATAAACTTTATCTATACTAATATTATAAAGCTGGAGGGTTTGTTTGTTGGTTTGGTTGAACGCGCTAATCTCAGGAACTACTGATCCGATTTGATAAATATCAGGCTTAGATAGCTCATTTATCGAAAAAGGCTATATATATAATGATGTTAAGACCAATGGATGGGCTGAGCCCCAATGGAAAATGCTTCAAAAACGGTTTTTTTTTCCTTTTTACAGCTTCCGTTACGTGTTAGCGTTAGTCCAAATAATTATTCTACACGGACAAAATCGCGGGCAGAAGCGGAATATTATAAATGTTAATATTTGCAACACAATATGTCTGAACATTTTTAAAATAAGCCTGTATAAATATTACTGGGCTTTTATAGTATCTAGGTATTCGCAAAACGAATTCAGGTCGACTCGTAGGCCGTAATAATGCTATTAAGTTATTAAAAACAGTACACGAGACAGATTAATTAACCTAAAAAAAAACTTTCACCGAACTGTGAGTAAAAAATTGCTCGCTCTAATTAAGTTTGAAAGTAACACCTAAGTGCCTATAAAGCATACAATTTTTCAAGAATTAACTAGTTGTGTCTGCGGTTACACACGCATTGTTTTTATTAATTGAGTCGTATAACATTAAAAAAAGCTCACGACGTACAAATTTGGCAATCAAAATCATTTTCAACATGATTTGTGTATTCTTGATGAAATGCATGACTTTCCAGATAAAAAGAAAGTAAATTTGTTAAAGAGTTTTGATCCTTATAAGAGCTTTAGTTACATTTGCAGACAAGAGAGACGAACAGATCAAAAATAACGTAAAATTTTGCGTACGTTATTAAGGAATCCAACCCTTTTCAAGGCGACTGCTCAAATGAATGCGCTATGTATACAGAATTTATACTGAGTGAAACAGACGTCTACACTGCTCGCAAGCCCGAGCGCGAATGATATTTCTAGCCAGCTGCCGTCACACAATTTACTCTCAAAGACAGCTGTCTATAGTACGCTATCTGGTCTTATAAATTCAGTATTAGCTGGTATCCGCAAGTTCATTCATATTTCCTCTCATTTCATTAGAATACGTTATCTTATCTTTATTAATTACACGTTGTATTTTTATTGTTGTTTTGTCATTACTACTTAACTTCTATGAATACTATTCCGATTTTAAGTTACCGTTGTTATGTTAATTTTATAATTTATAAAATAACTACAATAATGAAAAATGTAATGATATGTAGTCAATATAATACAATGAAAAATCCGTTATATGCGGGTACAATTCTTATTAAAATTGGTTAAGTAATTTCAAAGATTAATTCAAACAACAGACAATCCAATTTTAGTAATATGCGTAGATTAATTTGTTTGGTTAATTTTTTTTATTTCAAATTATAACCTAACAATTTTACACAGATTAAGTAAATACACATAGAATAATTTATAATATGCATTACCTAGGGATACTTAATAGGCTATTCAAGGCTTAAATCCTATGAGAAAGGATTGTGAGCGTCAGTTAGCTTTGAAACCGGACGCTTATGAATGTACTGATTGCAGATATATAAACTTTACAATAATATAGTTTATGCATTAGATAATCCATAGGCTGTAATTTATAAATACGTTGTTTATGCCAAAATATAACGAAAAATGTCAAGTAAGTTTGAAACAACATGCAATTTGAGAGTTGTCTCAGTGTGAGTTGGATAAATCTTTAGTAGCCCAATCATATTAGGCGTTTCACCTCGGAATGAAAGATCTTCATTAAATAATTAAATATAAATAATTAATAATTAGTACATAAATAATGGGCATTGTTTAATAATTATAATTTTTTAGTAAATAATTAACTTTATACAACGTACTGATATCCATAACTCACGCTTGACCTTGCATTAGGCTATATATGACTGTATGCGGCGCACTCTTCGCGTTCTACCGCAAAAACGGTTGATTGTATGAAAAAAAAGTTCAAACAAAAGTTGTAGAGAATTTTATACTCTACAACATTTATAATAGGTGCAAATCTCATTTAAGCAATAGAAACCGATTTTTACGACCTTTCACCTTCAATATCTTAAGACGCGGACACTATAGCACTTGTGACTTTTGAGACAACATTTAGAACGACAAAACAAAGGTTTATACCAATTTACAGCGTATTATCTTTGATTCCGAGGTTGACCCCTTTTTTACCTAATATGACTGGGCTATAGACTTATACGAAGATAAGATAGAATGTCTTGATTTATAAAGACATAAACACAGGCGAAGTCATAGACTGTCGCTAGTTATACATATATTAATTATTGCCTCCAATTTTGTTCTCGTTAATATTGTTTTTTTTGTTACCTGAAAAGGGCGTGTTTTATCTGAATTGTTTTTTTATTGTAATTTTTCATGTCTACTAAACCTGTGTGACCATTCTACCGTTTTTAAATTATCTGTTATTTTTATTGTTACCTTTCATGCCTTTTGGAAGAGCATAATTATATATAACTAATCATTACATAGTATAAAATAAGGTCCCCTACCGCATCTGTCTGTCTGTCTGTTCGCGATAAACTCAAAAACTACTCAACGGATCTTTATGCGGTTTTCACCAGTGGATAAAGTGATTCACGAGGAACGTTTTGGTATATAATTTGTCCAGGATTTCTTTATAACTAGGGCGGGACAACGTCTGCCGGGCCCGATAGTACAATATAAAAAGTCTCGTAACCAATAAAGATTATGTCAAACTTAGTTCAAATATGAATGATTTGAAAGAGGTTACAAGATATTAATTAAATGCAAATTCCAAGGTTTGAACAAGGAAAGTAAGAGATTGTGGTTGTGCTCGGTTATGTTATGTCATTTCTAACTACTTCAATTATACCAGTAGAGAAAGCTAAGGGTCAGAACAAAGTCCAAAATATAAGGAGTTGCGAGCAACTGGCCTGTAAATTAGGTAGATTAATATACCTGTTCAGATGCTTAAAGTTCCTGAATGATTCGAGCCTAAATACTGATCTATTTTTTATACTTTATAGGTTATAGACTTTGCCCATAATCACATCTCTTATTAAATGACAACATGGTCTAAGAAAAGACTAGTTCTATAGGAGGACTGGCTTAATTTTCTGGCATACAGCATTTTTTTCAAAATGGCTGTTTCCATACGAAGGGCTAAAGAGAAAATTTTTAAATTGACTTTTTGTAGTACATGGCAACAAAAATACTCATTTCATAATATGACTGTATAAAAAAAGTGTAAAACGTGTTGTGTCAATTTTTTGTTGCTGTTATATTTCTTCTTTAATGGTGAATATCTATTTAATTTCATGACTTGACGACGTCGGTTATTATTATTATTAAACATATTTCATACAGAAAATAATTGCAAATACATAAAACATACAAAATTTCCTTTTAGAATCAGTTATTGTAATGTATTCAAGTCCACCAAAAAATGCTTTCAAAGTTTAAATTACCTCCCGTTTAAAGTTTTGTTAATGTGACTTAGCCAGTTTTTCCCCATGAGTAGCCGGTGAAGCTGTTAAGGCCTTACTAAACCAAAAGCGTTGTCAGTTCGAAAAAAAATTCCCATAGCCCTTCATATACCAGATGACTGTTTAAAGTTTAACATTCTTCAACCGTGGCGTAGTTCATGGTCACATTTAACATATCAAATAATAATAACAAAACAAATACTAATAAACAACAAAGAGAACCTTAGTTAAGGTTTGTTCTAAAACTTTATGGGAACGATACTTTTAAACGTAAAATAACCACACCTAGCTTCAATGAACAAAATTCAAGAGGTGCTTTTCAAGGTTAATCATTACGTAACTGCTTATCGTGATAACGCCGCGCGGTCGAATAAAGGGACGTGGTCCGGAGTACACAACAGGGCGTGATTCACTTATTACACCAATTCGTGTTTGCGTAAATCACCAGATGTTAAGTATACATCAGTTTTGCGTTTCTCGAGATAATTAGGTCAAATATTTTTAAATTGATTTAGAATGAGAAGCAAGTAGTGAGAACCTGTGAGAGTATTGCAACTGTTTAATCAGTCATGCTGTGTATATTCCTTGATTGGACGTTTCAGAATGTATAAAGGCGTCAAAACTGTTACTTTCTTTGTGGACGGTACTTGACTTCTATAATCAGGAAAAATTGTGACATTTTACACACATATGAATTCTTATACTGAGAATGGAACAATATGTATTTGCGTACATACAAAGATATTAATGTGTACATTTACAAAGGGTCGGGTTGTTAAATCGTAATGTATGCCCAGTTGCTAAATGTCTACAGACTTCGTAGTCTGTCGTTTAGGCCAAGGATAAAGCTCATAAATTTGTTGAATTTACTAGTACAGCGACAAATGACAAACTGGTCGTCCCATGTTTCAGACACTGTAGAACCCGTAACAGGTTTTTAGGTTACAACAAAGTCCCAAAGCATATTACCGATTTGCCGGACTGTAAATTAAAGCGCAATTTCAAGTGAGTTTTGGTGTCAAAAGGCTATTATAGAGTGGATCAATATGTGAACGACGGTCATATATGGAATTGACTCCTCTCTGTTCATCTACCAAATGTTAAAAAGTTAAGCCCGATCGAGTGGTTTGCCGGTTCTTCTCAATGAATGTGTTGTTTGTCCCAACCAGTTGTGGTTTTGACGTTTATAAGCGCCTTATCAGGACCTACACTGAATCAAGTATTTTTGTTTTTGATTTAAAACGAATGTATTGTAAAATGAATACCTCAAGTAATTAAATCAGGTTTCGCTTGTTTTAGTAAAAGTTTTGTTTTGTGAAAATCGTTTAAATACCTCACATGAAGTAGTGTTTTATTCGGATTTAAGTTACCTCTTGTATCCTTACTGTTTATTTTCTATAAGGAAGTGGTAATAGCTCTAGCAAACAGCCACATCAATTTTATATTATGATGATATGGTTTGTATAAACACAGATATAATACAATTTCTATAGGTTTGAATCTCTTTGTGTGAAAAATTAAAATTTATTGCTCATTATGCGTCCACGTAGAAAAATATTTTATGAAATAATTTTGTTTTCGACTTGTACACAAGTCGTTAATCAGAAATTAATATTAACCATTGTTAATGAAATGTTGTTTAAAGTTTTAATGTAAATCTATGGATGTTATTTTCCCGTCTCTTTGTAGGATTCTTTTAGTAGTTCACACGGAGCTTTTTAAATTATAGGATGTTCAAAATAGATTCACAAATCACCCTTTATTTTTTAATAATATGTAAAAGACAGTAATGTTACTGCAAGTGATCTTTACCAGATAGACATAATATACGATCGCAAATTCTTTTACGGGCATTTTTAAGAATGATATAGGGAGAGAAACACGAGTAGTTAAGGTTAGTGTTAATATGTACGTTAGAAAGGCCCCTTAAACCTACACCCGTGTCACAAGTCTCGGGAACTACTCGGAGTTTCTCTCGCTGCCACGCGATGGACCCGACACCCGCACGGTGAATCCATATTATACTAAGTAGCACGTCTCTTCCGTAGTACAATATATTGATTTGTCTCAGAATGCTTATTTAGTGCTAATATAAACATATACGATTGCAAACTCATTATAAACATTTTTAAGAATTATACAATTCCGTGGTACAGTATACTGATGTGTCTCAGGTTTAGCCAAAGCTAGTAATGAAATCCCCTTAAAAATATTTTAACGACTTGAAAATACATTAAATTTTCTCTAATTTATAAAAATAATAGCTTTTGTCCGCAGCTTCGCTTACGTAAAGATTTATCCTTTCCTCGGGATTTTTAATGAATATCCTTGACTTTACATTTAACAACCTGTAACAAATAGACAAAAAAACCACATTCGTATTGATGATATTAATTAGAATAATATCCATGTGTTACACATATAAACTTTCCGGTATAAAAATCACTAAATGATGGTGATAACTGTAACAAAATCCGATGCGTAGTTTTGATGATCTATAATATCGGCACTCTATGATGGGCATTTTGACGTTTGTTCGCTCATGAAGTTTCGTATAAAATGTATAAATTTATAACTACGTTTAAAGAAGTCATCTAATGTTCTTTGTAGTCCAGTAGCGGTCTCGGCAGACGTCCTGCCCTGATTATAAAAAATCTTTGACAAATTATATACCAAAACCTTCCTCGCGAATCATTTTATCGTATTGGTGAAAACCGCATGAAAATCCGTACAGTAGTTTTTGAGTTTCCGCGAACAGACAGACAGACGCGGTAGGGGACTTTGTTTTATGCAATGTAGTGATGATAGTGACGTGCAGCTAGGCCTTAAATTTATCTAATGTATAATTCTAGGACTATTATTTAGTTAGAAATTAATTTAGTAAAGGTTTGTAAATTATATGTATTTATAACTATATACCATATATTTATTTAAATAGATACTACTACTTCCAAGTATATAATATGGTCCCGCCAACAAATCTTTTCACGTTTCTACAAACAACCAAAAAACAGCCCTGTTCGACAGAATCCTTAATGGACTATAATGATTATTAGTGCGTTTATTTAGAACAGAATACGGTATTTATATTTTAAAACTTCGAAATATATATTTATGCCCTATATATAATTATATATAGAATCGCAGGCCAACAAAATTGCCACCCCTAGCAAACTCGCGTCAATGCTGCAAAGTAAAGCAGCATTTGTAATTAGTCAAAACGGCCATAATAGCACGCCGCAGCTATAAGTGCGTATAATACATTGACAGAATGATTTTATTTTATAATATTCAGTTATTATCAGACAGTACACTTACTGGTTACAACTTTGTAATATATTCCGATTCTCCCACTCCGAAGGTTGTTCAGAGGAATCGAAATCTCGTTTAAACTAGTTATCTGTCCTAAATATCAAGCGGTCGTTATCAGCTAATAAATGATGATATCAGCTTACGACTGCGATCGGAGTTCGCTAAAGGGATCGAGTTTGGAGAACTTACTAAATTACTAATTAATTTTCCCACATAATATTTGTATATATGTTTAATCTAATACGGCTATTATAGGCTGGGTCAATATATGAGCGATGGTGATATATGAAAATGACACCACTCTCTGTGCATTCACCAAAAACGAATGTAACTATCTATGTTTGTTAACATATGTATCGAAAGATAAGCCAGATCGAGTTTCCAGCCAGTTATTCCCGATGACTGGATTGTTTTCCCGAACCGGTGGAGCATTGACAATCGTTAGCGCCTTCTTAGGGCCTAAATCAACTAAAGTATTTTTGATTTGGATTGAGTATTACTTTAATTGCTTTCTTGCTTAAGTACTGTCAGAACATACGTAAAGAGTAGGGCGTTTCAAAAAAAGTTTCGTTTAGATGCCAAAGTAGGTCTCCGTAAATATGAGCTATTAATATTAAAGCAGTCTGCACCGCACTTTTTGATTTCCCATAAGAATTACACAGGAAAAAAGTTTTAATTTTTCTGCATTTTGTAACTAATTAACCATAAATTGCTCTGCAATTTCCATAGAATATTTTTGTTGAGAATTGAACGCTCTACAAAAAAGTTCTGATATCAATTTTCGAAGAATTAACTTATTCAAAAGTTATTCGAGGTTAAAGTTAAATTCTTTATCAATTTAGCCGTTTTCTTTATAATTCTCTGAAATTTATTGTTACAACGAATGAGCGTTTATTTAATTATATTTTTAAATTTATCTATTGATATTTTTATTTATTTAAATTTAGGACCCGATGTCGTTTTCCTAAGAACTTCGAAAACTTACCTCAAAATAAGCTTCATTATGTGATGGCGACATGGATAACTTTGACCTCGAATAACTTTTGAATGGGTTGATACTTCGAAAAATGTAATCAGAACAATTTTGTAGAGAGTTCAATTCTTTACAAAAGTATTCGATGAAAATTGCAGAGCAATTTATGGTTAATTAGTTACAAAATGCAGAAAAAATAAAACATTTTTGCCTGTGTAATTCTTGTGGGAAATGGAAAAGTGCGATGCGGACAACCTTTATATTAATATTAGGTCTTTACCTATGAAATTGCCGTTTTGTATGAAAAAATTTAGACGAATTTTTTTCATGTATTTTTTATTTGTATTAATCGAAGTAATCACCCATGCAATCAATGCATCTTTGCCAACGCAGTAGCAGTTTATTGATGCCCTTCTTAAAGAAATCAGCTGGACGGGAGGCAACAAATTCTTCAAAGGCATATTGTACTGCCTCTCGGGTATTGAATTTTTTTCCCGCCAAGGAGTTATCCAAATTCTGGAAAAAGTAGTAGTCCATAGGCGCAAGGTCTGGTGAGTAGGGCGGATGACGGAGAACTTCCAACCCCAGTTCTTGCAACTTGGAGACCGTCTGCTGTGCAGTATGAGGTCGCGCGTTGTCGTGCAGGAGCAGCGGAGACGAGCGATTGACCAATGCTGGTTGGAGATGTGCCAGCTTCTCCATCATTGTGTTCAGTTCTTCACAGTACACATCTGCAGTAATGCTCACCCCGTTTGGTAAGAAGCTGTGATGAATCACACCGGCGATAGACCACCAAACAGTGACCATCACTTTTCTAGGGGTAAGTTTTCGTTTAGGGCATTGTTTAGGTGCTGAACCAGGATCTAACCAACTTGCTGAGCGCTTGCGGTTATCAAACAGAATCCATTTTTCATCGCAGGTAACAATGCGGTTCAAAATTCCTTCATTTGTGTGTCTGTTGAGCAGTGCAAGGCACGTCTCGACGCGTATTTCGCGCTGGCGATCATTGAGTTCGTGGGGCACCCATTTGTCAAGCTTTTTTACCTTGCCAATTTGACGCAAATGAACCAATATTGTTTTGACGCTAACATGGAAAGCTGCTGCTAATTCAGCCGTAGATTGTGTATCATCAGCTTCCACAATCGCCTTTAATTCGTCATTGTTGACCAAAGTCTTCGGACGACCGCGAGGTTCATTTTTCAGGTCGAAATTCCCAGAACGGAAGCGAGCATACCAATAACAGGTGGTGCGTTGGTTTGTAGTGTTAGCTCCGTAAACGTCGTTGATGTTGCGTGCCGCTTGTGCCGCATTGCTGTCACGACGGTACTCATATTCCATAATTACTCGAATTTTTAACGTATCCATGATGACAAAAAAAAATTGAAATGCGATGAAAATGTAACACTAATCAATAAACAAATGACTACTTTTGGAAAAAGAATTCCATGTTTTTAAAATAAAATTAATTTGAAATTAGAATTCTTAGAGCCAAACAAAAATTATTTTGATTTGAAATGGCCAGTACTGCAGAACGGCAATTTCATAGGTAAAGACCTATTATTAAGAGCTCATATTTGCAGACGCCTATTTTGGCATCTAAGCGAAACTTGTGAGCCTGACTCCAAGATATTTTTTTTTTAAATGCCCTTGTACAGAGAGACGCTCTGAATATAATGAAGGCAACGTATCATTGCAGTTTTTTTTATAACAGGTTAAGCAGCAACGATAAAATTTAACAGAGAATGAAGTGGCGCCCAAACACTTATAAATAGAATATATTTTTCTGTGGAGCGACTTAGCAAATGCCATCCAGCTTCGCCGAGAGTCTTTACTCCCGTGCCCAACTCTAGCTACCGTTATTAAAAATTACTAAAATATTTTGTCTCATAAATATTCTCGAAACAAATATCTCAAGTTGAGTCTAGAAAAATAAGTGAGTAGGAATATTTTACATCGTCTTCAAGAATAAATATTTTACATTTTTTGATAGTTGAAACATCGATTCAATTTTTTCACTCCGAAACAGTTTCTTCACTAACTCTAACCTTATTAAAATTTGAAAAGGAGAGAAACTGTGAGGATGGATAGATGTTTGTTACTCTCTCGCGCTAATACTACTGATTAAACTTTACAATAATAGACATTATACACCAGAATATAATAGATAGGTTATAATTTATAAATATATTGTATAAATTATCCACAATAAAGCATTAAGTTTCAAGTAATCGTTATAGTTACTAGGAGAATATGTATAGTGTCATTATTTATAGAGATATAAATGCAGACGGTTGCTAGTAGCAGTAATAATCTTCAATTCAATTCTTTCGTTGGTTGTCAATACAACCCTGTATATAGTTACTGAATATCTACAGATATTTGAATGGTCCGACAATCTATGCGAGAATGTATACTAGCCTAGTAACCAATTATAGTATTCAGGTATTGTTAAGATTGACTATCCTACGAGCCAATAGTAATTTAGTATTAGTCAATATAAGGTCAATAATACATTGTCTGGTCAATAGTGTGGATTCATAACTCACATCGCCACTTGCAATGCAGCTGCTTTTCATGTGACGAAGGTGATGATTTTTGTATATAATTTGAAACATACTCAAGACCTTTAAATGTATTGTTTAGGATGTACCACGGGCTTTGAGTAAGCAAGTAACTCGTAATGATATTCTATAATATAATTTTTAATCAAATGACTAACTGGCAAGTATCTGTTAGGAGCCCGCTATGTCATTACTATGTAAATTTGAGGGTGGATTTTGTGAACGTTTAATGACAAGACGAGGCGAGTTGAGTTGGCTAACGTCGAGAATAATAAGCAGATGCGACTATTAGATTAATTTATTTTACGTTGCTTAAAGATATAGGTAGCTCTTTATCATTACTTTGCAGTTTCTGTTTTTTATTTTATTAGATCTTGCTACTGACTCTGGCAGAGTTTAAATTGATAAATACAATATTATTTCGTTTCCTGCTATCTCGGCTTAAAAGAACAGTGGACAGGGGGACCTGTATTATTCTGTTTGTATTTTTATCTCTTTCCTCATCCTTCAGAACGTCTCGTTCGCATTTCCTGAAAGCCTCAATATTCTAGATACGGATATTTGCCAGAACATCGACTGTTTCAATTATTTGCCAATGGGGTTGAGGGCTTCTATGAGAGAGGCATAATGATGTTACCTTCAAAATGACAAAAAGTTATCGACCAAAACGATATTTGATCTAAATCGGACCATTCTAACTATGGTAATTAAAGCCTTCAATTTCATGCAAAAATGATGGATTTCTTTTTACTACTCTTATTATTAGAAGCTTTTTTTGTATTACATCTCAGACGGTCATCGGAACACGGTGTTATGGTTTTTGACATCGGGTCAACTGTGCATTTTTATAGAGGACTAGCTTCTGCCCGCAACTTCGTCCGCGTGGAATAGTTACTTTGGGCTAACTAACACGCAGCGAAAGCACTCAAAAGGAAAAAAAATCGATTTTGAAACATTTTTCATTGGTGCTCTGCTCGTATTGCTCTTAGCGTAATGATATATAGCCTATAGCTTTCCTCGAAATGCTATTTAAATAAGCTCTCTAATACTGTGATAACCCCCTATAACCTCACAAACTTTACCTCTTTATAATATTACTATACATAATTCTGTATTTGAAATATTATTCGTATCTAGGTATGTTACTTAAAGTACCGTCTTGATGTCTCGGATAGGTTACAAAGACTAATATTACTTGGGTTGCAACATTATATTAGGACCTCAATATTTTCTTTTTTTACATCTGTGACGTCACAATGCAATTTTTCTCTGTAGTTTCAGTCAATAATATTACGCATTTTCCTGGCCATCTATTACTATACATAGTATTATCAAATTAAGAACTTCAGTTATGTTCAACCTATTTGGCTCCTCTTCTTTTTATATCAGAGGCACAAACGATAGCCTTCGAAGCCATAGTTTTTCGATAAGTCTCATCCTAACAAGAACCAATAAATTCTGTTATCATTGGTTTATTATGGAACGATAGAGCAGTCTCTTAACAAAAAAATTCCTATTTGTCATGAATCAGGTCTATTTTTAGACCACATTATCTTTAAATATCAGCTGAGGTTGTATAAATAATAAAAAACACTATCCATAAAGTGTAAATGTTTATTCCTACCTATCTGCGTTACCCGGTCTATGGCAAAACTTCAGTAAGGAATTTAGAGCGTATTATGTTGAATAATATGTTGAACAAATCTTTGTGGGACGTGTTCTTATGTTGTGCTCTGGGAATTAACACTCAAATAGCTTATACGGGAAGGTAAATTTCAGGACTGCCGTAACCCTTAGTATTTGTAAGGTTTTTAATTAATTTAAAAATATTACATTACGCCGCACGTCGCGACCAATTTTTTTACGTTTATTTTAATGTAAACTATCTAGTACAAAAAGAAACACAACCTTACTTACTTTTTTTACAGATTTCATTAAAATATAGGGCTCATATATTATAGGGCTTACCAAGAGTATTCACGAATTTCTTAAAATTTTAATAAATACTGCATTGTATATATTAGACTAGCGGGCCCGGCAGACGTTGTCCCGCCCTGATTATAAAAAAATCCTGGACAAATTATATACCAAAACGTTCCTCATGAGTCAGTTTATCCACTGGTGAAAACCGCATAAAGATCCGTTCAGTAGTTTTTGAGTTTATCGCGAACAGACAGACAGACAGACGCGGTAGGGGACTTTGTTTTATACTATGTAATGATACTGATATTATCTTTACTCGTCAATATCTTTTTTAAATCCTATTAAAGGCTGTACTTAAAGCCTTAAAGTTGATGATAGTGACAATTTAGCATTGTTTAGACATATACATAGATATTCCTAAGAGGGTCGATGTGTGGCAGATTCCCGGAAATTAAGCAAAATCTCAATTCATAGCATGAATGTAGAAAACATTTGTTTACTCAGGTGACAGAAGGGTAAAAGAAGAAGAAATTAAAAGTAATACTGTATACACAACATAAATTTGTTTAAGGGAATAGATTTTATAAAATGAAAGATTGTCCGATATCACGTTTCGGGATAAAAACAAAAGTCTAGTTCTAATGTATTTTATATTAATAGAACGCATTGACCGCTCTATACCTGAGGTAAGTTCAGTCTTTACAATCAATTACTACTCTTGAGAGATACTCCATTGCTAATTGTCATGTGGGGTACATTACAATATGCATAATAGTAGCAATCCAGTCAGGTATTAACATCTTGCCAACTTGCCAACCCGCTTAGTTACTGAATCTCTAGCAATCCTGGAACTCTCGTTGAAAATAATTACCATATCCTACCATCCATCCACAATGATAGCAATTCAGTCGAGATAGTATCTATATCTACCAACACACTTGGATACTAAATCTTGGTGACCTTGGAAATTGTTAATAACTAAGTGTACCATTGTTGCTAGTGGTATGTATAGCGATCGCTGTCTAGTGTTGAACACAATTATTACTTTAGCTTACATACCTACGTTAGGCTAACATTTGGTTATTGCACTATCAGACATAATCCTACATACAAAACAATTTCAATATTATCGACATGGTTGCATCATCTCTTCATACTATGACAGAATAAATAAATATAATATTATACCGTTACATGCGCGAAGAAATCAACATGATCTAGTATTTCTTTACAAATTACTCCACAATTATATCTCATCATGCTCCTTGCTAGAGTCTCTAAATTTGAACACCAATTTTGATTATCGATTATCTAAAACACTTATACTTAATTCTAACAAGAATAATACTTCTTACTACAATCCAATTGTACGTATGACTCCGTTATACAATGAGTTCGCATCTAAGCACATCTCATTAGACATATTTGACCATCGAGCGTTTAAATTCAAAAGGACAATTAAACACATTTCATATCCATGACTATTTAAACAACATTTAGTAAAATTTTATTTTAATATTCTTTATTATATTTGCCATCTTGTTTCCTTTTCCATAGCGTAGTTTTTTATAAATAATTTCATTTTCACTTTGCCATTTATTCTAGTTCAATTTTTTTTATTGTCGAATGTTTGTAAATATTTACTGTTGTATAATTTGAATTTTTTCATTATTGTTAATAATGTAAGATGTATTGTTGTGATAAAGCGTTACAGGTTTTCAGTATAGGTTACTCCTTACTATTTTTATTATATTATTCATCGGACTGACACAGGCGTTATCCATATTTGTAAATAAATAAATAAATTTTTACCAATACAAATTAGATATTAAAATTAGATCAACATGCAACATACTGCATGATCTAGTTTGATGTCAAAGGCATAAAGCCTTCATTAGCAAACGGACATAGGTCACAACTGTTCATGACGCATGCAGCATCAGCTCGCTTGTTAAATTACTATATCCGCCGAGACAGACGTGCGACGTCCGACGCAAGCTTTACACTATGATTAATGTGATGCACTTCATAATGTATATATATCGCTTTCGAGAACTGCAATTATGAAGTTCTTCATATGTAATAATAGCTAGGCTTTTGTTGGTGAAGGAATTCGTGATATTAGGGCTATTTTTAATACTCACATTCCTAACTCATAGTTAGTTGAAAACTTCTATAAGCACCTGTACGTATTTTGCTGGTGTAATGACTGCAATGCAAAAAAAATATAATTCAAGTGCGGGACATGATCATAAGAGTAAGGAACCAAAAATTTTTTATCCCAAAGTATAGAATTTATTGAATAAACACTAATTTTATTATCTTTGAAAACCTATGGAAACAAGGCTTGGGTAATTGCCTGATCAATATTAGTAGCATATAATACGAAACGTTTGTTCGCTTCAGAAAGATCATTATCATCATCACCAGCTTGTAAGATACCTACTGCAGGGCCATAGGCCTCTTCCTGAAGGAAAGTATGGGCATAATCACCGCGCCAGCCCACGACGTATGCACGATTTCAAACTCTGAGAAGTCCACAGTTCTATGTTTTTGCACATACAATAGTATTACAAGAACATTTTTCGGGTTCAGGTTTCCTCACGATGTTTTCCTTCACCGTCAGCGGATAATGTTACTAATATAGATTAATAGTCATTTGCGAGTTTTGAGAAATTGTTTGGTATATGGCGGAGTTCGCACCTGCGGACATCGGGTTGATACTCCACTAAACCATTAGACCAGCACAATTTTTTACTTACTTACAACAGAAAGATGGAATATGATATATTCAGGATTTTTAGTGCTATTTCATCTTGCCATGTGGTGATTTATATTGTGAAATATTAGAGTAATTTGGCATAATATGGTATGGTTATTCTGAACAAATGAAGAAGATTAGAAATGATAACATGGAATATGAACTCAGAGGTGTAACAGAAGCTCCCTGGAACGTACTGATAAGCGATCCAACTTGTGTTAGAAGTTCGAAACTATCAGGAGAGATCGACTCTTTAATATAAAAGACTATCTAACGGGGTTGTAGCTCAGTTATTAAAATGTTGATAAAGTATTTGGTATTAATTATTAATCAAATAGCTAAGATCTTCAGATAAATTGAACGCTCGTCTACTTCTTCCATTTTGTAGAAACGCTAGCAGTCCCCACTTTGAAATAATAACAAGATAAGTGAAACAGGTAAAGTACATTTAACAGATATTAACCAAAACATAAGGTTTTCATTAAAAATTTACGTTGTTGAAGGTATGCAATTTACCTGAAATAATTGAGCTTCGGTAACTTTTTACTTAACAAACTTAAATTTTATGCGGTCTTGTTTAAAATCCACCTCGCAAATGTATTCAGAAATTTCAAAGAAAATTGTGAAAATTTAAATTTTAAACGTATTGCCAGTGTCGGATGAAAATATTTGGGACACTTGCCTATTTCTATTTTGATCAGCCTTTATTTAAATTTTAATTGTCCTCTCTGTGTTATCGATATAGCTTTGCGAGATAATGGTTCTTTAACAAAAGAAGTGACGCAAATGTGTTTTAAGTATACCGATTATATTTATTCGTATCTCCTAATCTTCTTTTCATCATCAATCATATAATTTCTTCAAAATAATAACTTTATTCGCTATTTTTACTCTATGTACATAAAAAAATAGACATTCTACCATCATGAACGCTTATCTAGGTGTATGCGTTTATTACGTGGCAATTATTTTGTACAATAATTTTATTTTCACTCATATCTCATGACTAGTTTCTGCTCGCGACTTCGTCCGCTTGGAATAGTTAGTTTGGGCTAACGTTAACACGCAGTGGAAGCTCTCAAAAGGAGGATATAATAATATAATAATAATAATAAGCAAGACTGGTAGAAAAAAAAATGTATAAGTAAAGAGTAAATGGTGGCAATACATACAAATATAGATAAAATAATACGGAAAGCTTGTAATATAAGTAAGCAGATGAATGTAAATATCTAAATTACAGATATAGAATAAGAAATTGTAATTAGAAAGTAAGAATTAAATCTAAACAAAATCTCGGATTATCTCTGAGGATACAGGGCTATTTATATAAAAAAAAGAAAACGCTCTCAAAAGAAAAAAAAAACCATTTTAAAACATTATTCTTTCGTGCTATGTTCCTATTATTCCTTAGCATGTTTATATATAGCCTATAGCCTTCCTCGATAAATGAGTTATCCAACACTGAAATAATTTTTCAAATCGAACAAGTAGTTCCTGAGATTAGCGCATTCAACCAAACAAACAAACAAAACCTCTAGTTTTATAATATTGACATGTAATTGATATAGTACACTTGTCATGTACAAAAATGGGTAAAAAATTCATATTCTTAATTAGAGTTCCTTATAACAGCTATCATCAAATCTTGGAAAAAACGTAAGGACACAACTACAGATTTTATTAATATGGATATCGAAAAAAAACTTGTCTCTTCATAGTAAGCGTTTATGAAGTGCAACGATCATATGCATGAAAAATTATTCGTAGTAAACTGTCATTTCGTGGCACTAAGTTTTATTTGAGTATATCTAACTAATTAATAACTTAAATCGTGGTAGATTTATAAGGTCATGTGATGATAATTACTGTGGATGGATCCTCATCTCTGGAACGTCACGATTATTCCTCAAAAATGTATCAGAACAGAACGAAACATCACGAAAAGAATTTATATGCTTCTAAAATAAAACGCTGTGAAGCTCTACTTTCCATACATTAACAATAAAGCTACCAGCTAATTTCTTAATATACTCAAATGGTTTATTCATATTTATGCAGTAAACTTGTATAATTTATGTATATTGTTTATTAAAATGCGAGAACTCGAGTGAATAATTTATTTGGGTTCGGTGCCACTGACGAGTTGATAGGGATTTTAAAGATGTCTGCAAATTTGCTATTTTAAATCGTATAAAATATTGGGTTGATGTCATATTTTTTATAAAGTTGCAAACTGGAATTTCTTTTTTGCCGTGAGTGGCAAAATCATTGATCTTGAGTATAAGTGATACACCTGCTATTATAGAATTTGCTAGATATTTTAAAAACATTTCTTTTTAATATTATGAATCCACTTAAAATTAAGACGCCTTTGTAGCCTATATCTATCTACTAGTAATATAGGAAAAGTCAAAATTCTCAGATCTGTTGTGGTTAGTTTAACTTACCAGAGTAATATTACATAGGTCCAGGTTGGAAAACCCCGTTTGCCATTATAAAGTTATAATTATATATAAATACATTACACACGCATACACACACATTATAAAGTTAAAAAAAAAAAACTTTTGGTTCGCCAATAAGATGTGAAATACCGAAATGTATTGTCATTAGAAAATATTAAATTAATACAAATACTAGAATGTATATACGAATAATTTATTTCATGCCTACAATTCAAATTACAACAGCTAACTATTTTTTCAACCTATCATATATATTAATACGTGAAGCCAAAACTTTGCATCCCTTTTTAAGAAAATTGCATGAACGGATGAATGTGAAATTTGGCATAGTTAGAGTTTATATGGAGGAGAAGTGCAGAAAGCTATTTATTTTATATAAACTGCATTATAAGTACCTTAAATTAATTAAAATATGCATTACTCACACTACTGCTCCAATTTTACACAACATATACACACATGTAAATAAAAAAGACATTTTGACATCCGTCAATAACGGACTTCAAAAAAGTAGTAATAATATTCGTCCAATAGGACAGGCGAAGGAATTAATCCATACTGCCAAACTTCAAAAAAGGTTGCGAAGGAGGTTGCTATGCTGGACTGTATGTATTTTATTTTACTCTTATGTTCCAATTACTCTTTTTTATTCTACATTCAACAATGATATTATAACATATCTTATGTATTAACACGTGAAGCCAAAATTTTGCACCCCTTTTTAAGCGAAATGCGCGAACGGATGAACTTGAAATTTGGCATAGTTAAAGTTTATTAATTAAAATATACATTACTCATACTACTGCTTGAATTTTACACAACATATATGTAAATGAAAAAGACGTTTCGAACATCCTTAAACCTTCTTACGTTCCAATTACCTTTTAAATATTTTTAACATGACTGACGTTGCATGCCTTACAATATGCCCTTTGAAATCAACTGGTCAAATTGTATGTTAATTTTAGAATAATATTGTTTAGGAAATGAATTTAGGAGGACTGTATCCACCACTCACCCGCACTAGGAGATCCTCTTCATCGGGGTACCCCGGCTTGGTTCGTGGCTTAGATCGCTGATTTTGATATAAGGACACAAGTCTACACTGGCACTTGGTTTCTTTTAACAGTTTGTTTGATATCTGTACCGGTTTTGCAATTGTTTTTACGCAGATCACACAGAGCGGTTTTGTATGTTGCTAGATTCAAAGTTAAAGTTCAGTTGCCATAGAGGGCAGCACTTGCGAACGTTTTAAAGGTGCGTTCACGAAAACTAGTGGACAGATACATTCCTTTCAAGCGATTTGGTCATTTAATATGAAAAAAGATTTGTGCTAACATATAAATTATTACATATAATAAAAGTACGGAACATGCCGCCGACCTTAAAATAGCTTATTTTAAACATAACAATATAAACAAACTTAACATAGGGTTACGATATGTTATACTACGCTATTTAATCAATAGGTAGAGGACAGACCTTTACTACAGGTCTTTTGGTAAGGGTGTTACCAATGCGTACAGTTACAACGCGAACAATACCGTCCACACCCGGGTGAAGCTTATGCACACGAGCCAGGCGCCATTGCAACGGAGGGAGGTTATTGTCGATTATCACAACTATAGTACCCTCAACGAGGGGTGTGTTCGTATTATCGCGGAACCATTTACTTCTTTGTTGAAGTTGATGTAGATATTCAACACTCCAGCGTTTCCAAAAATGTTGTACGGCTTGTTGAATTATTTGCCATCGAACGAGGCGACTGGGATTGTCAGTTGATAAGTCGACTTCAGGTAAGGAAGTTAATGGTTCTCCAACTAGAAAATGTCCTGGAGTGAGAGGTAATGGATCCGTGGGATCGTTACTCTGTATGCAAAGAGGTCTCGAGTTAAGTATGGCTTCAATTTGACATAGAAGTGTATTAAATTCATCGTGATTTAAGGTAAGTTGCCCTATGACGCGATAAAGATGAGATTTCATACTTTTGACTGCAGCCTCGAATATACCACCGAAATTACTTGCATACGGTGGGTTAAAATGCCAAATTATAGAGAGAGAGATTAATTTTTCATTTATATGTGTTTGCGTTTCTTCATTTTGTAAAAATTTGTGCAAATCCTTTAAGTAACGATCGCAACCTACAAAATTTCGACCGCAATCTGAATAGACGTCGGTGCAAAGTCCGCGTCGGGAAATAAAGCGTCGTAAAGCATTAATAAATGACTCTGTGGATAAATCTGGTACTAATTCTAAATGCACTGCCTTCGTTGACATGCATACAAAGACGCATACATAACATTTGCATTTATTCGCGTTGCGATGTTTACTTGATTTTAGAAAAAAATGTCCTGCGAAATCTACACCTACATGTAGGAATGGCCTGAGAGCTCGCACTCTTGCGGCGGGAAGTGGAGCCATGGGTGGCTGCGGAGCAAATGGCCGAGTGCGAAAACAACGAATGCAGCGGCGCGTGTACATTCGGACCGCATCGCGGGCAGATATTATCCAGTAGTTTTGAGATAGAAGAAATTGCAATGTCTGCGGACCTACGTGCAAATATAATCTATGATAATAATCTATAAGTAACGTCGTGAAGAAATGTTTTTTAGGTAGAATGATCTGATGCTTGGCCTCGTAAGAAATTTGAGCATGTTGAATCCTACCGCCGACCCTGATAAGTCCGGCTTCATCAAGAAAGGGTTTCAGCCTTTGGAGTTTGTTCGAGCAGAAATCGTTATCTTTCAAACGGGAAATGTCGTCAGCGAACTGATGTTGCTGCACGAGGCTGATAACTCGATTTAGAACGAATTTTGTTTCAGGGACAGTGATGCAAGTAGAAGAATAAGATTTTGTCTTACAACATCTATGATAAAATCGAAAGATTATGGAAACAACGCGTAGTAATTTCGGTAATGACGAATATCGCTCTAAAAATTGTAAGTCAGGAAAGACTTGTTTAGATATAAAAACATATTTCCGTCGTTCTTCATTTGTTTGTAAGTCCACGTTGGAAATAGGCCAATCAGATTGGGCCTGCTTCAGCCAGGAAGGCCCATTAAACCACATTTCACGGTCTAAGTTCGATGGTAGTTCACCTCTGGATGCTGGATCCGCAGGATTGTGTTCGGAACGGACGTGACGCCAGTGTGCGGCGGGCACATGACTCGTGGTCTCCGTGACACGGTTAGATACAAAGGTACGCCATTCATGCGACGATGAGCGTAGCCATGCAAGTGTGACCGCAGAGTCACTCCAAGCATACACATTTTCGATGGACAGAAGGTTAGTGTAGGTAACAAGTATTTTGTTTATTAGTTTTGATAAAAGAAAGGCGGCGCATAGCTCTAAGCGTGGTAACGTTATACGCTTCAAAGGTGCTACCTTTGTTTTAGCAAGGAGAAGATAAACATGAACCGTGTCTTGAGCATCAATGACACGTAGATACACACAAGCAGCATATGCCTTTTCGGAAGCGTCCGAGAAGCCATGTATTTGTACTTCGCTATTGTGATTAGGAAGCACGTGACGTGGCAAAGAGATAGATTGAAGTAGTGGAAATTCAGATATAAACCTTGACCAGAGATCACAAACACCTTGGGGAGGAGCTTCATCCCAACCTGTGCCTGAAATCCATAGAAGTTGAATCAAATGCTTAGCAAATAATATGATAGGGCTAAGGAATCCCAAGGGGTCGTAAATTTTTGAAATCTCTGAAAGCATTATACGTTTCGTGCATTTCTGGGGATGAGAATCCACCCGATAAGAAAATGAATCTAGCTTTGGATTCCATTTGAGACCTAGAACCTTGACTGAATTATCAGTGTCGAGCGCTGAAAGAATCAGAGCGTCATCTGGATTCGAATTATCACTGCTAATGGCTGACAAAAAATCAGGGCAATTGCTTGTCCATTTACGGAGTTCGAACGTTCCTGCCTTGCAAGCGGCAGTGAGCTCGCGTTGCACCACAAGAGCGTCTTCAATATTTTCAGCTCCTGACACAATGTCATCTACGAATACATCATTCAACAGCACTTGCGAAGCGATTGGATAAGATGCGGATTCGTCCATTGCCAACTGACGAAGCGTACGAAGTGCTAGGAAAGGGGCTGCAGCAACACCGAAAGTCACAGTACAAAGTCGGTACTCCTGTATAGGATCGTTAGGAGAATATCTCCACAGAATTCGTTGGAAATCCCGGTCTTCAGGTCTTACTTCGATAAAACGGTACATCATTTTGATATCAGCTGTAAAAACTATCTTGTGTAGTCGGAATTTTAAAAGAACGTCATCTATGTTTTGGTGCAGTTTTTGACCAATTAATAAGTTGTCGTTTAGCGAACGACCGTTACTAGTCTTGCAGGAAGCGTCAAAGACTATTCGGACTTTAGTAGTCGCCGAAGATTTTTTCACCACGCAGTGGTGAGGTATAAAGTAGGGAAACATGTCACCATGCGGAATCTCACTGACAGGTTCCATATGTGCCAAGCTTTCGTACTCTTGAAGACACTTAGCATACTCCTCTCGCAAGGCAGGGTCGCGCGAAAACCTTTGCTCGAGCTTTTGTAAGCGATAAAGTGCTATGTGACGTGATTCGCCGAGAGGAGGTGCCTGTTCCAAGAACGGGAGGGAGACAATATATTTTCCATTGTCACCTCGCTTGTGAGTATTGACATATATTGATTCACAGAGAGCTTCTTCCTTTGTGACAGGCTTGATGTCAGATACTGATTCAAGCTCCCAAAACTTTTGTATTTGCATATCAAGCTGATAGGTACTAACATTTATGCAGACTTTTGCTGGCAATGAATGAGATATTTTACCGTTAAGTAGGTAACCAAAAATACTGTTAATAGCCACGGGCGTACCCTGTGGGCCCTTAATAATATTATTCAGTAATATACTGTCAGTACAATCTGATCCTAATAGAAGTTCTACGGGACGTGAGGAACGTAATTCTGGGTCTGCTAGAGGAAGATTTTGAAGATGACTTATATGCTCGAAAGTGCGCGGAATGTTTGGCAAATAACTCGTTATCTTCGGCAAGATAAGAGCTTTGATAAATAGTTTTGGTTCTGATTTGTTGTGAGGCGTAACTTCACATAAAACATATCCACGTGGTTGCTCATTTTGATCACCAATTCCAGTCACTGTCATGCTAGTCCTGGCACGATAACGCTTTAAACCAAGACGTTGGACGCATGACTCCGTAATAAGAGTGGCTTGAGAGCCTTGGTCTACTAGAGCGCGCACAAGACGAGGTGTGCAGGGACCTGCATCCATAGAATGCATGTTAACCAACGCAGTGGTAAGTAGAACCACACAGTTATTCCTATGCCCAGAAATACTACGCACTGGTGTGAGCTCAGAGGACGAGAAGTTACATTCGCTAGTTAAAGTAATATTTGAAATCATATCTTCGTGTATAGAAGTATGATGACGCTGAGAACACACACGACAGTTGTGTCTCGACTTACACTCATTGATATTGTGGCCAGAGAATAAGCAATTATTGCAGATTTTATTACGTTCGATAAAGGATTTTTTTTCGGTTAAGGTTAGTTTATCAAACTTGTCGCATTTATTTAATGGATGTGCATTATCTTTACAGTAATTACATTTCATGTTACGACAGGAATTAATGGTAGTCGCAGCATGGAC
This sequence comes from Antheraea yamamai, assembly GCA_036509395.1. NCBI lineage: Eukaryota > Metazoa > Arthropoda > Insecta > Lepidoptera > Saturniidae > Antheraea > Antheraea yamamai. The sequence goes on along the minus strand of AP028437.1, from coordinate 1,121,161 downwards.
TTCCATTATGGGTACGGTATGTGCAAAGGACGAATCCCGCGCTCGTGATCGTGCAACAGCGTGCAGTGGGATCGACTGCGTGCGCGACATCGCTGCGCGTGAAGCGACGGCTTGTCGTGACAAAGAGTTAGATATGCGGCGGCATGCGGCTCCGTTGCTAGCCGAGCTGACGCCTACACCGGGCCCGGGTGACGCGGCGGAGGACATTACCTCGGAAGCCGACAATTCTTTGTCCACAAACTCAATAAGGTCACTTACAGGTGGGATCTCACTTGGCGACTTCAGTGATAATTCAAAGCGTTTTCGAATAGTCGGCGTAATTTTGCGTAACAAAATATTCAGCAGAATGAAACTCCATTCGGTGACCGGTAAGTCGAACGATGTCAACGCGGTTAAATTTTCGTGATATACATTCAAAATATTACGCAAACTGTTTTCAACACTTTTATCACTGACTGGTTCAACATCAAGAATTTTATCCAAGTGTTTAGTAGCTATAATTCGATCGTTCTGATAACGATTCAGTAATACTTGCAAAGCGTTACTATAGTTATCACCAGTTATGGGAAGTGATTTTATTAAATTGTAAGGTTCACCCCGCAAGGACAAAAGCAAATACCGGAAGCGTTCAACGTCTGATAATTGTTCATTTTTATGCACTAATGATAAAAACAAATCATAAAATGCATTCCATTCGGTTATGCCACCATGAAAATTCGGTAAGGCAAGTGTCGGTAGCTGAATTCTTGAATGACTTTGAGAACAAACGGTAGGCTGTGTTGCGCTGATCAAACTTTGTCTACGTTGAATTTTTATTTCATCCGATATAATTTGAACTTTATAATATAAATTGTCAAATTGATTACGTATTTGTAACTGTTCTTCAGGTTTAAACTCGCCGGTTTTTGCTAAAAGTTTCTCAATCTTACCTTGTATAAGGAAAAACTGCTTCTTAACACTGTTTAATTCCTTAACACGGGCACGAAATTCTGCTTTATCGGCAGAACAATCAGCCATACGTTGGATGCTATTCATAAAAACTTCGCGTTCAAATTTTAGTTGTTGAAGTTCCATAATGAATGTAAATAATAAATATGTTTGTATACTGAGTTAAGTAGACAAGTAGTTAGCTATTAAGCACGAAGTACACTAACAGCGATACGATACTATAAGATATTTCAATATGAGAGCGAATACTATCAGTTAGTGTAATTTGTAGTATGTTTATACGAATATATCAAACATACAAAATTATGTGTGTGTCTAGTACGTAATACGCAGACAGCTTATTACGATTTCCAATATGAAGTTATATTATGTTAAGGTAATGTTAAATTGATTAGCGTAGCTTGCCCTGGAGCGCGTGCATAAGATATTAGATAAGAGTTGTATTGGAACGGTCGCGTCGACGCGAGCGCAATGTCATTAGAAAAAAAGAAAAGATACGTTTACCTACAAGATAAAATAAATTGATAAATGATATAAATTTGCAATTTTTACCTATTAATTCATTAACGAATGAATTAGTACGGTTCGAAAAAACAGTACGCAGTGGTATTGTCGAAAAACAAATACGCTAAGCCTGGGTAATAGAGAAAATTTGTTGATAAACGGTAGGTAGATTATGCCAATTTGATATTGAAAATTGTAGTTATAAAGAAATTATATGCCAGCACAAACCCTAAGTCCTTGATAATTTAAGATAATTTGGAACGAAGGACCAACAAATGTTTAGGAAATGAATTTAGGAGGACTGTATCCACCACTCACCCGCACTAGGAGATCCTCTTCATCGGGGTACCCCGGCTTGGTTCGTGGCTTAGATCGCTGATTTTGATATAAGGACACAAGTCTACACTGGCACTTGGTTTCTTTTAACAGTTTGTTTGATATCTGTACCGGTTTTGCAATTGTTTTTACGCAGATCACACAGAGCGGTTTTGTATGTTGCTAGATTCAAAGTTAAAGTTCAGTTGCCATAGAGGGCAGCACTTGCGAACGTTTTAAAGGTGCGTTCACGAAAACTAGTGGACAGATACATTCCTTTCAAGCGATTTTGTCATTTAATATGAAAAAAGATTTGTGCTTACATATAAATTATTACATATAATAAAAGTACGGAACAAATATAATATGTAAATTCATAATATACATAATATTAATTGATAAATAATTTATCTTTAGTAAATTTATGGAACTACTGAAATAATTATTATTCTCTTTGATTTTATTGAATGTCAAAATTTTTATGTGACAGACTGTTTTCACTTCATGTCACTTTGCTTCATGTTGCCATAAGAGTAAAGTAATATTTCCAAAGTCAATGTCAATATTTTAATGTTTAGTATTTCTTTATGGTGTACTCAAATGATGATTCAATAAAAAATGAGCGAAAAATACTTTGTAAAATCAAAGTAAGAAAATTTGTTTGGTCATGAAAGTAATCCATGACTTATATCTCCGCGGTTACAATGATGCAGTTCAACTTAATGTAGCAATTATATTTAGTACAGTTGATGATGAATTATGAACAAAAATGAATTCATTTTCAAAAGTTAATGGTAGTATTATAAACATCTTTGTTTTGGATTCATAATTTGATTCTATTGTGTATCCATTACTTTTCCAAATGATGATACTAGGCATATCACTATTCCTCATAATGTATAGACTATATTTAATTCAATATCACCCAGAAATACCACGCGCCCATGGTGTAGTGTAAAATTAATTGAAAATTGTGTCATGAGGGGATCCGATAATTTTTTTTTATTTTCGTAAAGTTATGTTTACTTAGTATTTAAGAGCCTTACCACCTTATGTAACCGCCTGTTTTTTGTTTCAAATTTATAATTAATTTCAATTTTCATTTAGACATCGATTTTTTTTATGTTTATATAATTGAAAAAAGGTGGCAAATAACTGAGTAGGCATGATGAAAGCCTTTGATTATAGAGGTTATCCCTTTGATAAAAGATAAAAGAACCCTAATAAAGTTCAAACTTTAAAAATTCAATGAACTATGGTCGAATGTCGACCACTGGGCGCCCACTAGTAATAATGAAATACACAATAATTAAATACAATAATAAAAGAAATTAATATTTCGAAGAATCAGATATAGATGGCGTTATAAACTTATAAGATATGTACATATTAAAACGTGTTACAAAGAACGACCCGCTAGATGGCGCTAAAAAGGAGTCTGATGGTCACGTGACACAACATTCACAAACGATTTTTCTCCCAAAACATTCACTCCTCCAGTGTCATGAAAATAATTCTCATACATTTATTTTGTTTGATTTTGTCTGGTGTTTGTAATAAGCCTTATTTTGTACACAGTTGTACGATATCGATAACAAAGTGTACTAAGCACGAATTAATTTATTTAGTAAATTAATAAAAAGGTTTGATTTCCCAGAGGTGTTGTATGACTGACGTTAGGAAATTTAAATTTAATGTTTTGTTTTGGATGTGTTTATTCACTAGGTAGGTAAGGCGCGCCCGAGATTTATATACAAAATACAATATCTAACTTGATATAACTTAATGTTATTAGTTACAACCAATATATTATATCTGCAGTATAGTAAATCTAATTTTTATATTTAAATCACATTTACCGCTTTTGCGTGACTACACAAACTAAAAACATTATTTATTAAGAACTTACATATAACTAGCATGTGTTTACACAGTATAATAAGTGTGTAAACTTTAAAATGGCTTTATTTATATTATTTTACTCATTTATTAGATGTAATACCTTCTTTTTTATATGTATTTAAATGAATTCAATTAAAACTTACAAGCTCTGACTAACGATGAAAGTATAACCTAATAGTGACAACTAATATTTTATCCAGGAAACAGGACTACCGATTCAAGTATGACCGGCGTTTTTGGCGAGATCTTATGTAGTGTCTTTTATATTTTATTCGTAATCTTGTGCTATTTGATTCTATACCTATTGTGTAATATTGATGGTGTATAATATAATATCGGGTACTATGTATAAGTGAAGTGGATGGGAAATAATACCGCGGAGCATGAATTCTGAGATAACATAAAAACTCTCTGGAAAGTTTTAACAAAAGTAAGCTGAAAGTCAATCTTCTTTTAGTTATGAAAATTAAGAAATTAATAAAATACCTAGGTTTTGAATTGTGAAAGAAGGGATGAGGTACTCTAAATCGAATAGCTATCCTATATTACCAACTAGAATATACATATTATACAACAAGGGGGCCGCCATCTTGTTAGAACATAGAAATTATCGCAAGATATTTGTATTAACTGCTTGACAATGGTAGGTTTATTTTGTGGCCAGCTTATAATAGTTTTATTGAGTTTCAGATAAAAATTTTTACCATTAAATATTAACCAATACAATGTAATAGACGATTTTGTATAATTGAAATTACTGAAAAAAGTACTACAAATCTAAGTTTTATATTGATATCACAGTGACAGCTTTTACGTGACAAAGGAAACTAAAAACGTGATACGCGTTACATAAAATGTTAAACTTACACACCTACATCAACTTTGATACATATTGATTAATTCCCAGAATGTTAATATAAAAATAAGTATATTTTTACTCTTGCATAGTAAATATAAAATAAGGCAATTAGATATTAAATAATAGAATAAGGAATATTAGTTTTCATCACGAATCCTCTGAAAACAACACGCCGTATTTAACTTAAAATGCGAGATGTAACTGGATTCATATCCCTACGGATGTAAGTCAATTTAAAAATCGAACGAGAGACGTATAAATTCATTATTTACTCGAAATGGCAATGGAAAACATATTTTCCTAATCTCTTTTTATTTTTCTTTAGCCTGTATTATAAAAATAAGAATTTTTCGTTGTTTTAATTAATGTAAATTTTTTGCGTAAATATCCTTTATTAATAATTTTACAAAAAAAAACGATTAAAAATAACACAATCTTTTAGTCCCAACGTTAAAATTAGTACTGGTCACTACAACAGTTTCACGAAAAAGAAAACCATTTAAAAATGGCGGAACGCAAACTTTTTTGTGTTAGGAGTTTTTGGCGGGATTTTAGTCTGTCATGTAGTGGATTTTTTTCCACAATATAGAGTTCACAGTTCCACAATTTCCACCAATTTTACACAATATAGAGTCAAGTAAGACAAGATTATGAATAAAAAATAAAATCCACTACATGACAGACCAAGATCCCGCCAAAAACTCCGGTTTACTAGTTTAACATAATTTTGGTTTCACATCTCACGCCTAATACTGTTCAATTTTTAAGTACGACACATTATTAGTTTCTGTGTTTAATACAATTCAAAATTTTAGAGGCTTTATCTCTTCTATTTCATAAATATATTAATGACAGAGTATAAGAAAGTAATTGGTACCTTTTGAAAATTTTCACTTAAATCTTACAACTATTTCACCGATTATACGTTAGGTATGTTATTAACTTTTATCACTACTACTCAGCTCCTATAGAAAACCGTAATTATAAATAGCTCTGATAATACTATGAAAAATCTTTCATCTTCTTGGAGAATTTCATCAAAATCAGTTCAGCCGTATTGAAGATTAATCGGGACAAACAATGGACACAGCTTCATTAATATACCTAGATAGATATAGTATATTCGTATTACTTTACGTAGAATTTTGATAGATAATGTATGTATGTATGTAAATTACCTCAAACGATTTCCGTATGATATAATCAACAATTGATAGACTAATCACTGAGAGATTACAAGTTTTTTAAAGTTATTTATGCCCAAGTCAGACCGACGAGCGTATATCCAAAATGTACTTCGAGGTTGATTAACATTCTGCGGACCTTTTTTTATTTCATTTTATCTTTGGCATCCAATTTACCAGATTATTACTCCCATTGTCGAATAGCTAATAATATTACAAGTATTATGCGATAATTTCAATTTTCTAACAAGATGGTGGCCTTATTATAACTTTCCAGGGACTTTTTGTGGCATCTCGGAATTCATGCTCCGTGGTATTATTTTCCATCTACTTCACTTATGCACAATAAAACGTAAAGCGTCACCAGTATAAAGCCATACAACACAAGATTATGAATCACTACATATTTTAAAACATAGTCCTCCGCTGCGTCTGTCTGTTCGCGATAAACTACTGAATAGATTTTCATGCAGCTTCATTAATAGATAGAGTGATTCACGAGAAAGATCTAGGTACCTATATAATTTGTGCAAATTGTTTGAAATATAATGAGAATTGTTAGAAGTGTCGGAAAAAGTTAAAGCGCCTGGGAGCTTTTGTCGAAAATGCTGCCTAATTAATCCCTTTCAGATATAATAAAACAATTAAGATAATAAACGACACGAACGAAGTCGCCGGTGTCAGGCAGTAAAATATAAAAGCCACTACGTGGCTGACTAAATTCCCGTCAAAAAAACCCCTGCGCATCTTTATTCGCTTGTACAATCAGAAGGGAACGAGCTCGCGTCACTTGTCTGTGACTAGGACGGCTATCAATCAATATCTTCTGTCCTACTCTAAAAAAAGATGGCGACCGATCGGACTGAAGTTTTTGTCGTATCTTCCAATCAATTGAGCCGGGATAATATCGGACTTTATTTCATTCAATTACGTTTGGAAAGGTCGGTTATATTAATATCCATCGAACACCACTTCGACGCAGCTTTGTAAAGAAATTTAATGATAATACCTTTCTAATGTTTGTTTGTGTATTTAATGGCACTATAATTGTGATATTGATTTATAAGAGGAAGTTCTATGGAGAAATGTTCTACTACATTATTCACGTGGACACTGACATTTCTTTCGAACGTAGAGTCTCCCCACTTCTTTATAAAATGTAGAGTACTAATTTCATTTAGTCTGGGTTTATATCTTTATAAATTACTACTATCCGGTTTCTGAGGTACTCGGTTAAACTATCAATAATTATTGACTCAACAAAGCTATCCATAAGAAAAACTGTCAAATGGCCCGTTGAGTTTTACTGACATTTATGATATGATTGTGTATTCAGAAACGCAATTTGACAAGTTATCGAACCGATAACGCTGTTGAACAGATAAACTACAATTAAAGTACCTCAGAAATCGGGCATACATCATACAATATAACGTAAGTCCAACGATTTACGCAACGCATATCTCTTAAACGGTAGATTTTTCCAGCTTAATTGTCATTTATCGTTATATTTTGACCAATTTCAAGAATACCTTTATGTATTAATGACTCATGTGTTATTCTGATATGTAAGCTGTATTACTGTGGCTATATTTGGTTGAAGAGGGACATAAAAGACAATCACAAAATGTTCGTTTCTCCGCTCTTCCCGATAAAATAATGGCAGCGAACGATTAGTAGTACCCTTCCGACTCTTCAAACGAAGCGTGTGCCTGTGTAACTAGTGATCAAGCCGCCTTAGTCTGGCAGTGAGTTTCGCTCCCGCAGACTCGCCGCGACCGCCCTTGTTATTGGCTCCATCCTAGATTCGATTCACCGGAGTAAAGCCCTTGAGTATGCTGCTAGTGCGATACAGTGACTCTGAACATTTTCATTCACTGGTTTTACACACAGAATACAGATCACCCCCACATACGTGAGCACACACATATGATCGAAAGGTTTTATTTTCTTCCCTTATTTTTCAAACTTGGTTAACTTAGATTGGCCAAGTTGATAGATACAAAATACATGTTTGAGTTCGTGAGGCATACATGCTGATACACACGTATGCCTCAGTAATTCTTATATCTATGATTAGCTTAGTAAGAATGGAAATTTTGCATCCAAGGTAACAACCCAAGCTGAGGTTCGGTCACTTTGAGACCTTTGAGCTTGTTGCCAAGCGGTTGAGGGCCATAAGCCCTCGTTCTGTTACTTCTGTGAAGCTGTGAATGCCCATCAGACCGATTGCGTTAGTCAGTTCGAAACAAAAAATGGTTGAATATGATTGTCCAAAATAACAATATTTTAATATGAAATAAGTATTAGCAACCCTAATTATGAGGATGTATATGTTGACATAAAATGCGACTGTCATAAATCCTATAATGATTCATCCCCTTCATCTTTTAATGTTTATTGTTTGCGCTATAGGGTTGTCATTTTGTCCGACTCAATCTTGACTACCATATACTATACCATAACCAATAAATATTGTGCTAATAAACTAATATCAACTTATAAAGCGCAGTAGTAAAGATCAATGCCCGAAGCTTAAATTTCAAAACTTCTTTAACTTTGATGAATGATATAAACGTTAAGAAATGTATTGAATCACGTGCTTAAACAGTTATGACATCATATTTGTACGACACAGTCTTGCAAAGCTAAGGAAGGATTGGTATTTATTGGTGTTGAACGAAATTTCTTACGCTTTTTTATTTACGCTCAATGTAAAGTATGGATTCAATTCAAAAAGTTTTAATAAGTATTTTGGAAAATATATTAATTTATTAAAAATCAGATACAAAATAGCAAATAATAAATTGAATAAAATATTTAAATAAAAAAACAACTTATAACAAATTGACCACACGTTCAATATTGACTTTATACAACTGTTTACAGAGTAACCGGATAGATGGCGCTGTATCATTTTTCGAAACTTTTAAAACGTCGATATATTTTATTATTTCGGTAGTGCAGCAAAAGATGGCACTGTTATCTGATGAACTTGATATTCAAGTGTTACCATATTTTATCGATCTAAACGCACACACTGAATAATTGTACTCTTCCCGTTTTAAAACTTTATTTGTTTAGCATTACGATGCTGCAATGAACACAACTGGTAGCGCACGACACGCTTTAGAATAGAAAGAGATATAGATAGAGAGAGAAAGTTGCATGAAGAGAGAGAAACAGAAGAGCGTAACGGTTTTTCTTACGTGACGATTTTTACCATTCAACACCTAACGGAAGACGCGTTGGAACATCATCCCCAAACTTCGTTCCGATAATACGCAGTTATTTCGAAGGGGAAATATCAAACCAACTATAATATTTCTATCGAATGATCGAATCGATAATAATAAACGATTTTATGGTGTCGCAGATATACCGTTTGCCATTATTAAGTGCGGAAAATGGCTCCCCTGTTTTCCTCATAAAGTTTATCAGTGGGTATCGTATTTCGTCAGTAAACAAAACGTTACAGCGTTCTCGATGGATCTCTTAAATAATTTAGCTTTGAATATTCTTTAGTGTCACAGTAGTAAAATAGTGAAATGCTATTGGACGTCTACTATTAAGTCCTCCAAATCGGCCGGTTTTAAAATATTTTTTTTTTGTTTTCCTCAATTTTGTGATATGTTTTCGTACCCCTCAATATAGCCTTCTTGGTAAATTTTGTCTTTTTTTATTAGTCGTTCAAAAGATAGATTTTGTTTTTGTTTTAGACATAAATTTCTAAAAAATGATCTAAATTTGGCCTTTTTTTCAATTTTTACATTGCCTTTATAGAAAAAAATAAATGAAAGATATTTCAAAAGATTTTTTAATTTAGAAACTTTACTCGAGTTGTAAAAAATCAATTTCGACTTTTTTTTATCTAATTACTATTTACATTCGATTTTTGAAAATTAAAAATCAACAAAAGATTGAAAACTGAAGAAGTTAACATTTTTGAAAATCGTGAAATTATATAAATAATCAATTACCAGATTGGACTTAAAAGCTGAGGAATAGCTAGGAGTTTAAAATTAATAAAAAAAATAAAAGGATACATGAAGGCGACATAATAATATGATGGTCGATTAAATAGTTGATGCGTAAAAACATAATAAACAAACAAAGGAACTCACATTCATAATATTAATTAGAATTGTTATTTAAACACCTAGAACTTAGTTATTATATTAATACTAAGTTAAACTTATTACTATATTGACAGAGGTTACACTTTAGAACTCTTCTACAAATACATTATATAAGTAAACAGTAAAACATATAAAGAATCAATTGATAGAAACTACAGATATCTAAAGGAATATTAGGCTCGGAATGAACAGAATTCATGATACCAGGACTACCCCTCGACAACTCACTGATGACTATAGAGATGTGAAGATGTCAGTTTACATTATCGAAAAAATTAATCTGTTATAATATTTCTATCTTCTACAATTTATATTTGTACGTGGATATAGTTTTGAAATACTATCAAGAATTGTTCTTCCATGAAAGAAACATCTTATAGAAAAGAATCATTTTCGGATAAAGTAAGAAAAATCAAAAAGGTCTGTAGTAAAGACGCATAGCCTAAACGTAGAAAGAAACCTATATATGATTTTTTTTAAACAGTGCGTCAGTGTTTATACGCGGCGCAAGTGAAACTTCTTTGGTTTATATTTGGCATAATAAATTATATGTATATGAGAACGCTGATAAACTATATACTATACGAAAACCTGTAGTATAAATACTTATCTATACAGGTACTCATTTTTGTACACCACTTAGCCCAGACAGACACTTATATATACTTACATATACACGCACATACGTACATACCTTACGTGTAACGTGTTCCGTATAACTACATTTTTTCCCTACCGTGTCATAAGAAGTATTACTTAAAAAATGGATATAAATTATAAACCTTACCGACCACGGCCCGTAAATTACAGTGTATAGCTTAATAATAACACAAAAAAACCCAGCGTCGTTTGGTAGCATGTTATTTTAAAACTCTACTTCCACGAAAAAAATGCTTAACTGTGCCATTTATCCTTTAGATTTACCAACATCAATATATATACATATAGAAGATATAAAAGAATATATAAAATATATATATATATATATATAAGAATATATAAAAATGGAAGTTAAATCTCTAGTGTCGTATTACATTTTAAACTTATCGTTTCTTTATTTGACTTTATGTTGCTGTTTATGTAACAAAACATAAAATTAAAATTACAACTTGTAGTAGGTAATGATATTGCAAGTGTCTTGTAATAATTTGAATATTCTTACAAAATGGTAGCTCCCTTGTTAGAACTTTCCAGGGAGTTTTTGTTACATCTCAGAATTCATGCTCCGTGGTATTATTACTATATTACGTAAAACACCACCAATATTACAAAATATAAAGTCGAAAAACACAAGCTAAAGAATGAAATATAAAATCCACTTCATAACAGGTTAAGGTCCCGACAAAAACTCCCATTTCATATTGAGACGCAAGATTTTAAATACGGTGCAAGATGGTAACACTAAATACAGAGAGATCTGGTTCTTAATACAGCTGCTCTTATGCAGCAATCTTCAACGTAAACAAATAGGTGTCACCATCGTAAAAATCGTCTTATTCTGCAACCGTAAATTTTACTTCGCTACCAGTCACTAACACTTACTGTAAACAAAATACATGTTCCAATCTTTCACACGCATTAAGAAGGATCCAATATACTTTATCCATTGAACCCTCATCCTTGTATACGGTAATAATAGTAAATTCTCTTCAAAACATACCGACATTACTTGCGAAAAATATGCATACAGCAGTCAGTTTCAGCGGGCTTGTTCTTATCGGGGTTACGTTTTATGGAATGGATGTGTTTTAAAAATAAAGGGAACTTTCTGTCCTTGTGTTAGTCAATTCAATTGGTGTCAGGCGTGCGTTTTAGCGGTTTATTGAAATACAATGAGATCGCTTTTCAGTCGATATTGCATCTTAAGAGGAGCTATTTTAAGGTTGATTATTTAATGGTTAGTCTATTATTTATGTATGTGTGGATAAAGTTTGATTATGATGTAGTTTGCGTAAGTTAAAATAAGATTTATCGCGTAGTATTTATTACCGTTCAAACGAAGAAATAGCAGTTCTGTTCGACTGAGTACCGCGATAGTAATGTCCGCTATAGTGATACATGGTCATAAATCGATACATATAATAAGAATGCAAATCTAACGTAATTTGTACTTTATAGATTCTTGTGAAAAAAATGGTTGCAAGTATCTTGAAATAACTAAGTAATAAAATACATTTCAATCATTTTTAGTAATGTCTGTTTGTCTATTGGTTTAAACACGCATCAGTGCTAAAGTACTGCGTTCACGTAAAACCTCACTAAGAAAATCGTAAATTATGTCCTTAAGTAACATTTAGTCTTAGTTTCATTAAAGTCGCTTCAAAAGTTATTGTAATTTTAATGACGGCGCGACTTAAGTACGAGATAAAAGCAGATAAGTAAACGGGCTTAATCCATTCAGACGACTTTATTAGTCATTGTTTTCTTACATTAGCTTCCACGCGGACGGAGTCGCGGGCATAGCTAGTCATAAAATATGATTAAAAACAAAATTACTAGACGAAAATAATAATCATACAATAAATGTATGAAGAACCATTAAATTTTATCTCCATTATATATGTATAATATAATATTAGTTTATGTTTTTTTTTTCTGGAAACACTACCATTTTATCCATTCCGTTTGACATCATATGAATTCTAGATAATATTTTTACCCGTAATGTCATATTTCTATTATATTAAAATTAGAAAACACAAATATCAATTGTTATAATATATACATACTAGCGAGTCCGGTGGACGCTGTCCCGCCCTGGTAAAAAAAAACCTGACAAATTATATACCTAAAATACCTCATGAATCACTTTACCTACTGGTGAAAACCGCATGAAAATCCGTTCAGTAGTTTTTGAGTTTATCGTGAACTGACAAACAGACAGACGTGGTAGAGGACTTTTCTTTATAATACGTAGTAGTGCTAATATGAATTTAAAATTAACATGCCTATAGTTTTACTGATTTTCGTGAAAAAAATTGCAATTGCAAGTGACTAAGAATAATTAAACAAATTTAAATAATGTTTAGATATATTGTTTGCCTGTCTGCCTGTTTGTACACTCATCGCTGTAAAAGTACGACGTTTTTGATAAAAGATTCTAAAGCATATTCAAGTAACATTTAGTCTTTATTTCATTGGAATAGGTTTACTCAGTTATTGTAATTTGAATGATGACGCGTGTTAAGTACGAGAGAAAAGTAGTTAAGTAAATGGAATTCAGTCTCATCCAAAATCTAGGATATTTTATAGTTTGTATAAATAAAATGAGGTCTTGCTGTCGAGCGCACATCACTCAAGAACTACTTACAATAAGGAGTCTCACTTCAAAAATTGTTGAATATTCAATAAAGTAACTTGTCAGCCGCTTCAAGCTTTTGAGTTGGCTTCAGACTGATAAAAAATTGACTATTTTTGGTTTTTAGAAATTTGTTCCTTACAAACCAAACATCGGATTACAGTAAGCGATTTATGATTTTGAAGGAAATCAAATGCTCTACAAAGCTTATTCTATTGCGGTAAATCAAGTCGTTCAAAAGTTATTGAAACTGAAAGTTTTATAACCATTATGTTATCATTACATAGAATAAAACAAAGTCCCCTACCGCGTCTGTTTGTCTGTCTGTTCGCGATAAACTCAAAAACTACCGAACGGATTTTCATGCGGTTTTCGCCGGTGGATAAAGTGATTGATGAGGAACGTTTTAGTATATAATTTGTCAAGGATTTTTTCATAATCAGGGCGAGACAACGTCTGCCGGGCCCGCTAGTTATGTATTATATTATTAGTTTATATTTACACTACCTACGAAATTTTTTATTCGTGATAACAAAACTGCTAGTTAGCTGGAAGAAAATCCCTTGTGGTATTAAGCTCGCCAGTTTACAAGCTAAAAGGTGCAATAAAATATTCGTTTATTCAATACCGGATTGTAACGGAAAGACTTCAAAATAGTGTTTAATGTTTTGAATTTGCCTAATATGTATTTACAAATAAATACTAAACTAACGGACCCAAAGGACATTGTTCCGCCTTGATAATAAAAAAAAATCTTGACAAATTATATACCTAAACCTTCCTCATGAATCATTTTATCTACTGGTGAAAACGGCATGAAAATCCGTTCAGTAGTTTGAGTTTGAGTTTATGGCGAACAGACAGACAGACGTGACAGAGGACTTTGTTTTATAATATGTGGTAAAGAATATAATATTTCTGAAAACTTGCGCAACAAAAACGTAGTTATTCGTAGCAACAGAGACCGGAATATCGTCTTCTAGACAGGCTGTCACATAAATTCAATTTTGTAAGGCGCAAGCTAAATGAAGACGTCTGTCTTTCTTTCAAATTGTTATTGTAACGGGACCCGGGGTGAGATATAAACCCTTGTTTTATTTCATCAAATAACTTTTCCGTGTTATTCGATGTGGGCGTAAACGATTTTTTATTAAAGTCCCGAAAACACTTTCTACGGGTATATATGAAAAAACGTTTATACTCATTTCCTTGTTTCTTTGAACTCGACAATTTAGGAAGCTACCTATCAGATTTAACAGATTATTATTTCATTTTATACGTTGAGCGACATTTTTGGCTAATTTATAATTTCCCGCCACGACATGCTAGGTAAGCATTACCAGCCGTATTTATTGTGCTAGCACGGTTTGCGTCAGACTAGCGACGCGTAGTATAGGGGCCCGTGTAAATGTGATATTGATATTTTGCAGCGAATCATACGTGTGATTGATTAATAGATCATACAGAAATGTATATAATTATTGCTCCGAGTGTCAATACATATGAAAACCACAATAAAGTTAATAATTTCAATAAACAACTTCTGACATTTAAATATTGTCATTTACACTATCATTAATATGAAAAGACGTGTGGCACTCGGAGACTGCCGCGGTAAAGCTATTGCATAGCATTTTTTATCAACTTATGCAATTATAATTATTTATTTATTTTATTAATGCAGTATTTAAAAAAAAAAATTAAAACAATTAATTAATTTTTTTCTTTTTATTTCAAAAAATAATACTGCATTTGTGATAATAATAATAAAATGAATGTATATAGAGTACTAACTCATTTTCTTTCACTATTTTTTCGTGACTTTCTTCATTAATAAATGCACTTTGTTTATTCATATTTAAAACACTTTGTACACAAATTATACGAGTACAGATATTCACTGTTGTACATAGATGATAAATACCTATACACCTATATACTTTCTCACAAACAGCTGATTACGGTAGTTTTCCAATACAACCAATGCCACCTAAAGGCGGTTTGCTGAACTAAAGAGACAAGCGTGATATTTCAAAAAGTCATTAAAAGTTCTGGTATTTATCGATAGATGGAAAAACTAAAAAGTATCACCGCTGTGCCGGTCGGAGTGGGGTGTGTTAGGTTTTTTTCGTTACGGAATTTCTGGATTCGGTCCCCACGCTCAAGGCCCGCGATAGAAGCTATGCAATAGCTTAAAAATCAAAAGAGAATACATTTATTTCATTGTTTTGAGTTTTCACTTGTGTCGGCAGTCCTTATGACTGCCTCGACTTTTTTACTTAGTGAGATTTTAACTTGTTCTAACATCACGCTGAGAGGTATAGGAATGAAGTAATAACTATATAAAATTGCAGGTTCGAAAGTATGTCAAGCGAGATATTGACACTGCGCGGGACTTAGGGTTCCTAAGACGAATTGACTGTCTAACAAGAATCGATTATTACTATGAAGGGCTGAACTGTGAATGCCTATGTCTATGAGATATTATGTGGCTCCGTTCAGACACGCAGCCGGATACTTACGCAACGGTCCGATTATAAATTTAGTTCAGCATATCTAACTATCCTGAAAGCAATTCGAAATTTTAAACTAAAGTGAATCAGATTTTACGGCTATTATAATATACAATACCCTATTTCTCACAGAAAGTTTTCGTGTCGGATTTACGACAATTTATACGTGAGTAACAAGAGACGTTACTTACTAAAATACAATATAAATCTTACTTATTATTCCAATTGACGTTTAATTTATATAATCTGGACGCGGGGTGGTAGGGTGTCTGTACCCGACTGGATCGCGACCACCGTACACCAGGTGGAACACCCGCCATAGTGGCACGTTTGGGCGTGTCGCGTTCCGGGATCAGCCGGTGTATATCCAGCAACCGGGGAGGGGGGGGGGGGGGCTGTCGCAGACTGGGTCACTTTCAGGCCGGCATGACAGTACAGTCACAGTACAGTCGCTTTGCCGAGCTACAATAAAAAAAAAAAAAAAAACTTTATTTAAGGTTTTTCAATCCCCTGTGCACGAACAGATGGCGCTGTACAAACACTTGGTTCAGCTGTATCGCGATTTCAATAGGAACGCCAAATTAATGACCTTATTAATTATGGTTTACACATTACGTAGTCAAGTGAAGCTGTAAAATCCTTGCTAAGCTGAGAGTGTAGTCAGTGCGAAAAAAAAACTCATTCGGTTTTAGATCTCCCATTCGTTAGAGGGTTTCTCTACCCAGTTCATAAAGGTTTCTATCACCCAGCAGATATCGTTAAATTGTCACAAAAATGGAGTCTGATAAATATCGAAATATAAGCAAAAGTGTGTACACGTTTCTATAAACCTCATCATTGTCCTAACAAAAGCGATAAGTAATAATGTGTTCGCACAAACCCTGTTGAAACGCGACACAACTAGACGTGCGATTACAGGAGACGGCTACACCTGGGTCGTTGTTGTCGTCGTGTGGTTACACCAAAGTATAATTGGTCACAAAGTTATAAGTTTTGTAGTTGGTTAAAATCATGGTATGCACAGAAATATATTCAAATATATTGGCAGTGTTTTTCTACACCGCTACTTACTGCCGATTATTAATAAAATTATATACGAGAAAACCTGTGATGATGTATGGATGTGTGTCAACTATTTGATTCAAAAACTACTGGACTAACCTTGATAAAACTTTGCAGTAATAAAGCGTACACATGAGAACAAACCGTATTAAAATATAAAAATCCAATGTCATGATGTTTGTCTACAATTAACTCCGAAACTACTCAAGCGATCTTCATGAAAGTTGGCATTTATGTATAATTTGGTCCAATTTGAGACATAGGACATATTTCGATTAATGGTCTTAATATTTTATAATTACAAATTAAATTATTGTCAATTTTGGTTATTATTATTTATTGTAAGTTTCATCAGTCTCAAACAGATGGCGCTTTAATTAATTTATTGACAAAGAATTATAGGACCAACTATTATAGATATCTCATAGATGGCGACACGTTTTTATTTTAAATTTCTTTTTCATAATAACTGAGCCACAGTAACGCGTGGCCGGGTCAGCTAATAGGTTATGAATTATAACGATTGTTAATGACTAGGTCCGCTACCGCTACGACACACCCGAGAGGCAAGACTACAACGCCACCGGAACATTACTAGCGCCACCATATTAGAGATATATCCGGCGAGCCACTATTGACTGCGATACCGCGCTGTAGCTACCGAGAATGTCATCCTCTCTGGTAGACTGGTTGAAACTTTTGTAAATATTGTAAATAGAATATCGTTCAAACAATTGAACAAATAAATTAAATGTCGCATGTCTGTATAATAAACAGTCATGATCATTTTAATAAACAGTCTATTTTACGCTCTCCAAGTGTTATTATTACGCTATCCGTGTTAGTCTGGAATGTTCTAGTAGTGAGTCGAAACTCCTACAGCGCTATTGACTATATCGGCGGTGTTACTAATGACATCAAACGCTATTGGTTGAAGTTATCAGCTGGTCACTATTCATCCTGGTGTGAGACGTCATTGGTTGGAGTTCGGCACGTAAAGGGCAAGATGTCGTTAATCTACACATACTCCTATGTAGAAGTTATTGTAAGGCGAAGCTATGCCCGGATAAATAATCACAGTGCCTACAGAGTGCTATTGGTTTCCCTGACCGACCGGCTGACTATACGTATTCTGTAACACGATTTTGTTTAAATTAACCAAAACGTGTGTAAATTTAAAAAAATCTGTCATTCATCTCGACGAGCGTTGTATAGACCATTACAGTTACTAGAAGATAATGTATGTGTCATAGCGCAGGAAATTACTAGTAACTAACTGTATATAACATTTTTTTTATAATTGTCCTTGAACAACTTTAGTATTCCGTAACTTTTATGAAGCAGTGTATAAAAGTAATCGTAATAGGGTTTATTATATACATGGGTGTTCAGCCATTGTTATAGAAGTTTATATTTAAACTAGCTGTTGTCGTGTTTATAATACAAGTATTGTTTATATAAACTATATAAATAGAATAATAGAGCTTTGTTGTTATGCGCGCATTTTCCAAAAGTACTGAATACATTTTGGATCCATTATTTTTTGAGACTTACGCCATTTAATGTTTATTTGGATAAGTAACTAAAAAATATGGAAGTAGTTTAATTTAATATACATTTATTAAAGTTTTTTTAAATCCTTCGGATTTTGTAAGCACTACGCACCTAGTAACATATGTTTTCTTATAGTTATCTTTGGTGCTTATGTCTTTCTTTTATGCCAATTCAACTGTTTAAGGAAATAAATAAAGAAGACGGAGTCTGGATTCCACCTATTCTTCTATACATATAATAAGAATGTAAATCTAACCTGTCTGTAATTTTTAGATTTTTGTGAAAAAAAATGTTGTAAGTGTATTGGAATAAGTAATTTTTAGAAATGCCTGTCTGTCTGTCTGTCTGTGTATATATGAATACGCATCACTGCTAAAAGACTGCGTTCACGATAAAACATCATCAAGAAAGTCATAAATCATATCCTCGAGTAACATTTAGTCTTAGTTTCATTAAAATCGGTTCACTATATCAATAGTTATTGTAGTTTTAATGACGACGCAACTTAAGCACGAGAGAAAAGTAAATAAGTAAATGGACGTAATACATTCAGATGTTTTCATTAGTCACTGTTTGTTTACATTAGGTTCCACGCGAACGGAGACGCGGACACAGCCTGTTCTTAATAAAGCTATTTAAAAATAACAAGGGTTATTGTATATACATATTTATTGCACGGCGTTTTCATACACAAAATATTGATTTTCCAAAGAATAAAACTAAATTGGATACCGTAATAAATTGATATAATTCATTATGATTACTAAATTATCGAATACACTTAAAATTAATGTGGATAGTATTTATAAGTGTAAAAAATTCAATGAACTTGAAATAATCCGACCCATAATCTCACATCAGGTATGAAATTATAAGATTGTGATGTTATTCAAAAAAAAACTGTAGGGAAATTTATCTATCGTTGATAAACTTTAGGAGTTATGATGTCGTAACTGAATGGTCCATTTTATTGGCCCTTAAAATAATCCCTGTATTTTTACGGTCGCCCATTTAATTATCTTGAAAGTGATGGTTTATTTTGTACTAACAGTTGCTTGCGACTCCGTCTACGTATTTATCTTTGATTTCTATAACTCGTACTCGTTTTATGTGCATGAGACAGAAACATTCACTTAATTCGCTAATTGAATCATTGTTACTGTATATTTTTTGTTATACACTGGGGCTAATATAATAAAACACCTTGTACTTTAAAATATTTATAGAGTGATGCGTACAGAATAACGGTCAAACGATAAGTGAGTGAATGACATATGCACTTTTTTGTTAGTAACTATTAAGTTAAGCGCCTTATGTAAATATATGGACAAAATCCAGGGCTTAAGGGATTGCGCTGGAACAGTTACAAAATACAATACTATACGAGAAAACAGAATAACTGACAACAGTTTATAACGGCAAGTCAGATACAACAATGCAACCGCGTCACTAGTTATTGATTAAGAGCTATAATATAATAATTACTATTATCTATAAGTACTTTGTCCATCAATACATTTATATGGTTCGAAAGGCTGTTATTTTTTTTATTTATCGAAGAGAATCAACAACAAGAATACAATATGAATATGTATAACATACATAAAAGTTGTTAGAACATAAAACACAATACAGAAGATAAAACTTAATAAATCATGAATCTATTAAATTACAAATGTTAGTTTTGAATTATAAAAGTTAGTTGCTACATCTATGTTTGATCTTTTTCAACCAGGTCGTTACATTGATGTGGTAATCTAGAAACGATCGAAAAATGACCTAAATTTGTTACGGTTATAATAATTAGTGACCAATTTGCTTATACATTGCTTCTATAATAAAATATAGACACAAATATAGACACACAATGTACACTGAATGTATCAATATATTATTATACCTAAAGAGAAATTAGGTTATGCAACTCC
The DNA here is from genome assembly GCA_036509395.1 of Antheraea yamamai. Classification (NCBI taxonomy): domain Eukaryota; kingdom Metazoa; phylum Arthropoda; class Insecta; order Lepidoptera; family Saturniidae; genus Antheraea; species Antheraea yamamai. The sequence goes on along the minus strand of AP028437.1, from coordinate 1,100,955 downwards.
GAACAATACATTCAAATGATATCTACATATATTTGTACTGTAGTATCCAGAAAAAACTAGAGGATATTTTTGAAACATTTCTAGGTTAGGTTGAAAGCAACCAACGTCACATAAAGCACTATATCACGCGAACTAGTTTTTACGATCGCGAACACCGTAATGGAGAATTATAGAGGGTACCTATTTTTTTTCATCGTATTTTTGCATTACATTTCTCCATTTTACATATACACTTATATGTTTCTTCTGTTTGTTCGTCATCGTATTTCGGCAATCAAACTTTACTATTTAAGATTATTAATGACATCATCAAGTGGTTAATTCTTGTAAAGTGTCTTCAGTATTGATAAAAAAAGTTTCTCGATCGATTTTAATAAAGTAAGGTATGCACACGGAGTATACAATATGTTGAAATTAACCTACATCTTTACTCTATACTTGTGATATTATAAAGCTGAAGAGTTTGTTTGCTTGAACGCGCTAATCACAGGAACTACTAGTCCGATTTGAAAAATTATTTTAGTGTTAGATAGCTAATTTATCGCGGTAAGCTATAGCCTATATATCATTACGCTAAGATCAGTAGCAGCGAAGCACCAGTGAAGAATGTTTCAAAATCGGGGTTAACGTGTGTATTATTTAAAAATATTTTCACCTTCTATGTAAACGAAGTCGCGCGTTAAAGTTAGCGTTAGCCCAAAGTAACTATTCCACGCGGAGGAAGTCGCGGGCAGAAGCTAGTATGCTAATAAAATACAATTGAGAACAAATTACCGCGTAATAAATATATTAAAAACCTCGGTCAGTTTGTATTAAAAGACAGGGAGGCAAAGAAAATAAAAATTAAGGAACATTATGAAGTATGGAAGCCGCTTAATATAATTAACTGTCTTACATTATACTTGTATTTTAGCGCCATCTACTGTATCACTGTCAATAAAAATCACGATTAGATAATTAATTATTCTGCCACATCGTATTCAATCGTTACTTCTTTTTTTACTTGTTCAACTGCGCTATTCTCAACAACAACTTGTAAATCTGATTTAAAAATACTGTGCAGTAATTAAAAACGACTACGTTTAATCATACTTCTTGGATTTTTCAAATAACTCCAGGACCCAGTGGACGTTGTTCCGCCCTGATAATAAAAAAAACCACGACAAATTATATATCTAAATCTTCCCCAGGAATCAGTTTATCTACTGGTGAAAACCACATGAAAATCCGTTCAGTAGTTTTTGAGTCTATCACGAACAGACAGACTTGGCTGAGGAATTTCTTTTATAAGATGTAGTGATGAAGTGTAAACACTAGCCAAGAAACGGACGTACCCAATTCTAAGTAAACATGTTACGTCACAAATTTCATTACGTCATCATTTGATTGGAAAAAGTATTCCGAATCACACAATTGTCAAAAAGGAAAGATAAGTACTTCTAAAGACGCCTCTTCCCATTATGATTGCTGAGAATTTCCTTTACGGACACCATATTGTATTGTAAGTATAAAAGTTAATATAAATTTTGTGTGACGCAGTTCAGTAAATTAGAAAACAGTATTAATTTGTAATGCTTGAGTTTATTATTTGTTATTTGTGTGCATTATTTGTAAAGCTACTTTGGATACAGACAATTTAACACGAATTAACTGCATCCCTTCAGTATATAGCATATTCACAAATCTATCATCACCATCTTCAGTTGGTAAGAGGACTACTACAGGGCCATATGCCTCTTCCTGAAGGAAATGAGCATAATCACTGCACCAGCTCACATAATATTGGCGATTTTAAACACTGAGTAATCTACAGTTGTATGTTTCCCCACGAGAACATTTTTCAGGTTCAGGTTTCCTTCCGATATTTTCTTTCACCATAAGCCAACAGTGTTACCAATCAATAAATGAACGCGAATTCCCAAAAAATCATTGGTACCTGCCCGTATTCGAACCTGCGAACATCGAAATGATATTCTACCGGTCAAATTATTAGTCCACCACGATTTTTAGTCATATCTATTCATATGAATAAAAAGGTATTTTGTTTATCTAGATTTATCTTCGAAACGGTTGAAACTAGTTTAACAACAGTTTTATTAGCTGATAGATTCGTTTTTAGAGTATTATCTTGGCACAGATCATTACGATTATTTACAGGGACTAAAAGGAATAAAAAATTAGAAGGACCAGGTAGTTTTATAACGTAATGGCAGAAATTGTAACTAATAATAAAAACGCGAATGTGACTTTGTTTATTTCTTACGGTTTCATGCCTTAGCCAGTCAATTGATCATCAAGAAATTGTGCATAGAGATTGCCAGGGAGCCAGGAGACCACGTCGTAGATTTATCCTTAGATTTATGATTTATCACCACATTTTTTATCCAGAAAAAATACTTTACCCCAGGGTATAGATTAAATCTACATTAATGCGAGCGAGGTCACGAGCACAGCTTGTCTTCTATACGTATAATAAGAATGTAAATCTGACGTGTCTGTACTCTTTCGATTTTCATGAAAAAAATTGTTGCAGGTGTCTTGGAATAAGTAATAAAATAAATTTCAGTTATTTTTAGAAATGTCTGTCTATTTGTCTGTTTGTATGAACACGCATCACTGCTAAAGTATTAGGTTCACAAAGAAAATTATAAAGCACATCTTCGAGAATAATTTAGTCTTCGTTTCATTAAAATCGCTCCACTCTATCAAAAGTTATTGTAATTTTAATGACGACGCGGCGTAAGTACGAGAGGAAAGTAGATATGTAAATGGACATAATACATTCAGATGACTTTATTAATTACTGTTTTTACATAAGGTACCACGCCAACGAAGTCGCGGGCACAGCTAGTATGTAATAAAAAGAAGTAGAGAAGAAACTGCGACCGATTCAAGTCCAATAAGTCCGTAATAAACACGGAAGGTGCATTATATTTCACATCTATATATTTTACGATAGGTCATGTCACAACGATACTGCTGATGAGAAAACTACGGCCAAACAAGCCGCCCGGGACATCAGGACTATTGGGACTGGATTGAGCAAAATTTAATTCTCTTTTTTTCCTGTAAAATGCAGCATTGTGTTTTATGGTAAAGTAAACGCAGCTCAACCTGAACATTAGGGAGATCACCTAGATATCAAGTAATCATTACTTATCGTCGCTGATATTGTCGGTGTTACCTTGACTTAACTAAACTTTTCGTATTATAATTGAAGGACCCGACGTTATTGCTATAAGAAAAAGGAAACACATTGGCCAAATCTTTACGGTACGGCAAAAATAAGACTTTGGAAACTTTTAGGAACTGTAGCTCTGAATCCAAGCGCGTGTACTACTATGGAAAGACAAGGAAAGGATTGGATTGGATATCTCTACAGAGCATTTACTAGGATACAAACTATTATTTCTATAGACCTGCGTCTGTACTAGTGACTACTGTTGATCCGTACTAATGACTGGCTATTCTTTATGCCGTTCTTAGAGACTATTGGTTGGAAATATCGGTTGCTCAGGCATCTTGACTATTATTGGCTGTCAGCTTTGGCTGAATGCCTTAAAAGGTGACCGACGTCTAGGTACTGGGTATCCTCGCTCAGACAGTTGCGCTAGCCACATATACGGATAATTTGCCATAACTATATTCGGTATGACATTTCTGTTATCGGCTAACGTTTTTATTCGATTGGTCTTGGTGGATCGATCAATCAAATCATAAATAACCATGACGGCACTATAGATGACGTCATACTTTGATATAACATTTTGATTTCACCCCGACATATGTTAGTTTTAAATTTAGTAATAAATATAACATAATTAGTACGAGAGGATTAAAATGCGCCAGTTTATTTAAATTAAAATAAGAAGAAACGACACTTTAATGAATGAAAATGCAGAACTCAAAAGGTAAATGATGGGACGTGGGAAGGCGACTTTAGTAACGGTTATTGTAAAAATTCTAAAGCTCGTGTTTAGAGTGTCGCAGAGTCTTCTCTCTCCATTCTACCCACCATTCACAGTATACTAATTAAATAAGTTTGGATGCTCTCCGCAAATTCCGTCTTAGTCAAGAATGTACGAAATTATTGCATTGGTATATTATTTTTTTATGTTTTGCTACTTCAATTACAATTTAATCTTGCATCATTACATAGTATAAAACAAAGTCCCCTACCGCGTCTGTCTGTCTGTTTGTTCACGATAAACTCAAAAACTACCGAACGGATTTTCATGCGGTTTTCACCAATGGATAGAGTGATTGCTGAGGAACGTTTTAGTATATAATTTGTCAAGGATTTTTTTCATAATCAGGGCGGGACTACGTCTGCCAGGCCCGCTAGTTTAAAATAATTTTCATAGTGTTTTGTATACGATCAGATATTTGATTTACCGATAGTATCCTGGAAGAAAAAAAGGAGGATCTAAAATTGCTAGGTTATAAAAAAACATTTTCTTTTTCTTTATTCGTCAGTGTGACGATCGACCCAAGATTACGACAATACGACTAACACGATGAGCTTACCAAAAGAATGGCTCTGAACTCTAGCTACTGAAACAAATAATAGATGAACCAGGTTTTCTATTTGAGGATAATATTTAATTAGTTGATCAATAGAAAAATCCTGCTGGAAAATATGAAATCACAGGCACGACATCATATATTTTAGGATAACAATATTTCATCTTAGAGTTTTTTTACTAAATCTGTTTCTCTTTTAAAATATCTGCTTTACATCAATAGTTGTTCGTAGCATACATAACTGTACGAGATGTTTCGGTCCTCAGGATGCCAAATAAGATGCAATCAATCTTTCTAAGCGATTATGGCTTAGTTGATAGCATATCCGGGTATAGCGTCAAACGGTTCGAATCCTTGCAACTAAGTCGGAGCGTCCAGTGAGGGAAAATGTTGTGATAAAGCCATAGTACGGTGATAGGGGGTTTTCCTAGTCCGTCTGGATAGTTACCTGTTGGTGGTTTCCAGCAGCTACATTTGAGAGCCAGTCCCGTCTAAGTTTGCCGTGTTTACCATTTTAGACCGTGTCGTCATTTAACATCAGATGAGCTTGTGGTCAACCGCTAAAACCTACAAAATATTAGAAAAAATTTGTACCTTTGTATGATTTTGTACTTATGATACTGATTAATCCATTCTCTTTCGCTTACATTGCAGCTGGGTATCAATGTACTTAATTAACTCCTTTACAAAACCAACATCATGTTTAGAGAATGAGAAGTAAGGGATTTTAAAACTTTCTAACCACATAAATGCCACCTCCAATCTTATAAACTCTGGTCACGAAAGCGTGGGTCTAATGGTTAGATAAAAGCGAATTATCCCGACCAAAACTGTACAGGCGCCTTGAGTAATTAAATCTTGTAGTGTAAACATTTTCGCAGAATCATTACGACCTGTTAAATATTATAATCTGTGTTTATTTAGGATAAAAAGGAGGAAATTCAAGATGCCCTTAAATTTTTCGCGCAAACAATACGTTGCTAAGTGCATTATGAGTCAAAGGCTACTTAAAAGACGAAGATTCAACTTTTGATTAAGATTAATCTGTTATAATTATTTAATTTTAGCGAATGTATATAGAAGTAGAAGCCAAAACCGGACGAGAATGACCTGTAAATGTGAAATAATTGTAAGAAAGTATATAAATAGATTAATGACTTTAAAGAAAGTAAATGAGATCTGCAAGAAGAATAAAGAAAAATAATGTTTCATCAGCTCTATCTACTTCTATACAAAAATAATGCAGTGTTAAATAGTATCCCAATGCTTCATTGAGTTTGAGTACTGCGTTAAATCTAATGATTGTAGATTATATATGTCGGGGGTATTACTATTGACGTGCATCCGTACTACTGACTATTATCGACTCGTACTAATGATTGGCAACCATTTTCCCGTTCTGAAATACTATTGGCTCGTTGTATTAGACGATCAAAAGCGTCAAATGTTAATTGACCTACGTCCGTACTATTGTCCACTACTGACCCGTACTAATGACTGGCTACTACATATATGTTCTGAAATACTATTGGCTCTTTCTATCAGACGATCGTATACATCAAATATTATTATTAGCTGTCTGCTTTGACCAACGACTAAACACTTGACATCCTCGATGGAATCGTTGGACTGTGGAATGTTATATATATCCAGTGTTCCATACTTGATTAATCTTGATGGATTGATAGATTAAACCATAAATGTAACGTCGCTATCGATGACGCTATACTTTCATATTCGCCTACAAGTCTTCGCACCGACATTTATGCTATTTGGCTAGTATCACTTTCAAGTTTGAAGATAGCGGTGCTGTGCTAGAGTTTTAGAACATCCTGTCGATCAAATTAAGTTCAAATCCTATAATGAGGCGTTTTGGGCATTACGCTTATAGGGCATTTTCTTATTCTCAGCTGGCTAGCTTTTTTACACTTTATAGGACCACAATCTCATCCGATGTCAAAATGACGACGTGATCAAAGATGGTAAACACACTAAAGAACAAGAAAGAATTTAAAAAAAAGGAAGAAAACTATATTGTTTTTATTAACGGAACTTTATTCTTTTTCATTATTTTACTCCATTATTTTATGTACTCGTTTCTATGTAAAATCCAAAATACATTATTCGGTTTAGGCCAAAAGAAGACGCTCATGCACGTAAAAACTATCACCGGTTCGGGTAGCAACACAGTCATCAAGAAGAACCGGCAAGAAACTCGATCGGGTTTATTTCTTTGATAATGAATTTTATAATTAACGCACACTAGAGAAGAGTACTAATTCCAGAAATCACCATTCGTATATCTATACATATAATAAGAATGTAAATATACGGCGTGTCTGTACTTTTTAGATTTTTGTGAAAAAAAAATATTGCAGGTGTCTAGGAATAAATAATAAAATACATTTTAATCATTTTTAGAAATGCTTGTCTGTCTATCTGTTTGTTTGAACACACATCACTGTTAAAGTACTGCGATCATAATAAAACCTCACCAAAATACATAAAGCATATCCTCGAGTAACATTTAGTCTTAGTTTTATTAAAATCGATTCACTATACCAATAGTTATTGTAATTTTAATGTCGACGCGACATCAGTATTCACATGATTTTATTAGTAATTTTTTTTTTACATTAGGTTCCACGCGGATGAAGTCGCGGGCACAGCTAGTTATTTATGAGTACAAATATTGAATATCTCACATCTGCCGGGTTTTTCGATACGGTCAATTTCTCTTTTTAAGCAGCTCGGCAAAATGACAGCACTTTGTATAATGCACCGTTTAACCGAAAAAACGTTAACATTCTTTCACTGGTTTTTGATATCATGTAAGCTTGCAAATCTGTAGGCCTGGGATATACAGAATTTTAGTATAGATTCCTATCATATCACTTAGAAGCTATAACCAAATTATCCTTATGATTATTTGATCAATTTACACGTATAATAAGAGGGTTAAGAAACTGCGGATTAACTTAATCCTTTACTATGTATATCGTATACTTGGTGACTATCTTTAACGTGTATCACGTAGCTTACAGCGCTTAAAGTCAGCAATTCACAGCCATTTAGATTAGGGAAGGGTATTAGTTTAGGACGCAAATGAACGTGTAACGTTCTGAAGCGCTGAGCGACGCTGTAAATTGTTTTACAGTGTCACCCCTTCCGCGAACATGACCTTCATAATACATCCGATTTTATGAATAGTTTAGGTCAACGGCTCCTAAACTTATAAGGTACGGGGCACACAACATTTTTTTTTTATTTTATGCTTACTATAAGTGTAATCGTTACATATTATATAACAAAGTCCTCCGCCGCGTCTGTCTGTCTGTTCATGATAAACTCAAAAACTACTAAGCGGATTATCATGCCGTTTTCATTAATAGATAGAGTGATTCACGAGGAAGGTTTAGGTGTATAATTTGTCTATTTTTTTGTAAATTGATTGAAATATAACGATCATTGTTGGAAGTGTCGGAAAAAGTCAAGCCGCCTGGGAGATTTCGTCGAAAACGCTGCCCAATTCCTTTGAGACAACAAAACAATTGAGATAATAAACGACGCAGACGAAGTCATGGAAATCAGCTAGTATAGTAATATGGTGACATCAAGGTTGAAATCACAGTATGTAAAAATGAACTCAAAAATTTAATGAGTAAGAAAAGCACTAGAGACAGTTTTATAAATTTCTGTTTACAAATTTTAGAAAAGCTAAAAAAATATAACAAATAAATTAAAGCTAATAAGCATACCTACCTTATTTATGAACTAATTAACATAACAAGTTATGTAATGTAAAATAATAATTTCGAAAAATTGGCTGAAAATATAATATGGCCATTTTGAGATATGGTTCTTAAAAAAATCAGCCAAGGAGTTAAGTGCCCAAAACCTCTTTCTTACCACTTCATTAGAGTAAAACAATTTTTTTCTACTTTATATAAATGTACTATACTTGTATTCATTATATAAACACTAGTAATCTAGAAAAACTAAGGAAACATAGACACAAAGAGAAATAACTATAAATAAGCTATATTACTATAGAATTCCATTAAAATCTGTTCAGTAGTTTTCTCGTTAAAGAGTAATATAGGCCGTCCTCGTACACCTCCTTGTTTATTATAAAACGTTATTTTAAACGAAGCTACCTTGATATTTTTAAGAACCAAGTGTCGAAGTGTGTACGACTAAAATGAAGTAAAAAGTGGTCGAAATCTTTCGACTAGTTTTTGTACGATACGCACAAGGCAATAGACCTCAAAGAATAATGTATTCTACACATATAATAAAAATAAAGTGTCGGTATGTAATATCAAAATAACACTTTTTTACTGATTGGGTGTGAAAGTATACACGCTACTGAGAGCAAAAATGCAGTTTTAAAAATTTTTGTCCGTCGGTCTGTCTGTCTGTTTGTTCCGGGTAATCTTCGAAACGGCTGGACCGATTTTAACGGGAATTTCACTGGCAGATAGAAAAAATTACAGCGCGTTACTTAGGCTACTTTAAATTAGACTATCTGTTAACCGCGGCTTCGTCTGCCATGCTATCTTCAAAACGGTTGGACCGATTTCCACGGGACTTTCACTGACAGATAGCGGACATTGTAAAAAGTAATTGAAACAATTTTAGTTTACACTAGCTGTTAACCGTGACGTCACCCGCAATGCTATCTCCAAAACGGTTCGATCGATCTTCACATAACTTTCACTGACAGATAGCTGATCTTATAAAAAGTAATTTTAGTTTATACTACCTGTTAACCGTGGCTTCGCCCGCAGTGCTATCTCCAAAACGGTTCGATCGATCTTCACATAATTTTCATTGACAGATAGCTGATCGTATAAAAATTAATTCAAGCAATTTTAGTTTATAATAGCTGTTAACCGTGGCTTCGCCCGCTGTGCTATCTTCAAAACGATTCGATCGATCTTCACATAACTTTCACTGGCAGATAGCTGATTTTATAAAAAGTAATTCGAGCAATTTTAGTTTATACTAGCTGTTAACCGTGGCTTCGCCCACAGTGCTATCTTCAAAACGATTCCATCGATCTTCACATAACTTTCACTGGCAGATAGCTGATCTTATAAAAAGTAATTCGAGCAATTTTAGTTTATACTAGCTGTTAACCGTGGTTTCGCCCATAATGCTATTTCCAAAACAGTTAGAGCAGTTTTCACGAGACTTTCACTGGCAGATAGCTGACTTTACAAAAAGTAATTTAAGCAATTTTAGTTTATACTAGCTGTTAACCGTGGTTTCGCCCATAATGCTATCTTCAAAACGATTCGACCAATCTTCACATAATTTTCACTGGCAGATAGCTGATTTTATAGAAAGTAATTCGAGCAATTTTAGTTTATACTGGCTGTTAACCGTGGCTTCGCCCGCAGTGCTATCTCCAAAACGGTTCGATCGATCTTCACATAACTTTCACTGACAGATAGCTGATCTTATAAAAAGTAATTTAAGCAATTTTAGTTTATACTAGCTGTTAACCGTGGCTTCGCCTGCAGTGCTATCTTCAAAACGATTCCATCGATCTTCACATAACTTTCACTGGCAGATAGCTGATCTTATAAAAAGTAATTCGAGCAATTTTAGTTTATACTAGCTGTTAACAGTGGTTTCGCCCATAATGCTATTTCCAAAACAGTTAGACCAGTTTTCACGAGACTTTCACTGGCAGATAGCTGACTTTACAAAAAGTAATTTAAGCAATTTTAGTTTATACTAGCTGTTAACCGTGCCTTCGCCCGTTGTGCTATCACCAAAACGGTTATATCGATTTTCACGGGACTTTCACTGGTAGATAGCGAACCTAATAAAAAGTAATTGTGGTTATTCTATTTTAGACTAGCTGTTACCCGCGACTTTGTCTGCATGAAATTTAGCAAGATTTCAACTCATTCTTTATTTTTAATAAGAGAAATAATTATCAGCTTATTGTTTACAATTCGACATTATAATTATTAATAACATTAATGATATAGAGGTCTTCCTAATAAGATCTTAGATTATAAACGTATTACGTAAAGAGTTCCATAATACAATTTCTTGCGGAACAGACAAGCGTTTATTTTTTGTATAGTCACAAAATCTTAATTATAATAATGGAAATGTATATTAAATGTAATGTAAATGTAAATCTTTATAATAATATTTTAAGTTATTGTTTCAATAGTTCCTTATACAGTGTAAGTGAGCACTGAGGTAGTTATATGGTTGGTTAAGGTTCCAAATGTATTGCTGATGACTAACCTCATTTGGCACGCTCTTTTTATTTATATATCTAATGTACACGTTACATGTCACTTTTAGTGGCGCGCGCGTCGTACTTACAATTGTTTTAAAGGAGCATTTTAATAATTGTACATAATCTCACAATTTTATAATTCTTTAGTACGATTTAAAAAAACGCGTGCGGAGCTGCGGGTACAGCTAGTTGAGAATAAATTATGAAATGACGAGGGCTATGTAGTAGCGTGTTTGGACAACGTTTTAACAGATGTTGGTTCGACTCCAGCAATTAATCGGAGCTTTGAAGAAAAAGACATCGTGATATCATCATAACATGGTGGTATAATTTTGTCTAATTTTTTTTTATATATTATAGGAGACAAACGAACAAGCGGGTCACCTGATGGTTAGTATCATTGTCGTCCATAGACACTAGCAACATCAGGGGAGTCGCAAATGCGTTGCCGACCTGTGTTTCGGGGGATGGGGAGGGGGGAAGAGTAGATGGGCCCCCGGCGCTCTCATTGACCAAACGAAACGCAACAATGAAAGCACTATTACTTCACGTCGATTTTCTGTGAGAGGGTGATACTACCCCGGACGAGCCGACCCATTCATGCTGAAACCAGTAATAGCTTCAGCGTTGCTCTACCACCTATGCACACTTGGTTAATTATCACTTTTAATACCAAAAAAAAGGGGTGCACCATCCTTATCTGGTCAGTGAAACAATCGAATAACTTTGTCAATTCTCAATAGATTACAAAGAACTTTTTTTATTCATAAAGCTCACACTTTTACAATTTATTCTTGTTATTTTCCAAAAACGATATCGCCCAAGTGGTCACCTTTATTGGTGATACACAATTGAGCTCGTTTCCTTGCATTTCCCATCATCACATTGACCTGCGTCTCGGGCGAAATCGTTGCCATTTCGGCTCAGATATTGTCTTTAAGCTCTCTAATAGTCTTGGATATTGGCATAAGCTTTAAAAATCCCCAAAAGAAGAAGTCCAGTGGTATCTAATCCGGGGATCTCAGTGGCCAGTCAATGTCGCCTTTTTTCGATACCACACGTCCCGGGAAGTTCCTATGCAAAAAGTTCATAGTTGGGAGCTTTTTTGGATATGTAACAAATGCATGGCTGAAATTGTACTGAAAAGAACTCTCTAAAACGCGTTCAAACACACAGATCAGTTGAGAATTGACAAAGTTATTCGATTGTTTCATTGACCAGATGAGCATGGCGCACCCTCTAGATAGAAAATATTCTACAATCAAAAATTAACTGAGACAGATTTAAATCGTTGGTAAATGAAATCCCTATTTTTCGAGGGATCCGTATCGATACTATATGTAAATATTTATCGTCGGAAGCAGCTTGCTCAGCTCTCAGAGCAGCTGCATCGATGCAATATTGACAGATACTTCAAACTTTGAATTGAGCGCCGGCTATGAAATGATTTTAGTCAAATATAAATATTTTAACTGACATATTATAATATTGAATTTTTTTTTATTAACTATCTATTCAAGCTTTCGTAAAAATAATTCCTGTTTTATTAATACGAGTGTTACATAATATATAATAGTTTAGGGTGACCCAAAAAAAAACAAATTTTTAGACTCTTACAAAAATATGTTCATTTTAAAAAGAAAAATTTAATAGATCGATCAATTTTTTTTTAAATTCCAAAATTGTCGAAAATCTTTTTTTCTTGTTATTTAACTCTCTACCATTAAAATGATTAGAATCCTGAAATTGTCAAGTCGACATTTTAATATTTTTTTAAGTTTCCACTCTGCCTTACCCTTTTCGAGCGACTTCTGAACATGAATATTAACGACATTCCATTCTTTTTTTAAGTAAAACTTCTTTAGTCGCTACTGGAGGTAGAGACGTAACTGGACGACAACGCAACAGAAGTCCGTTACGGCAATATGTCGTCATGATTCTGTACCATTCGGTTTTTAAATATTTTGATTTTGTCAATAAATAGTTTATAAATGAATCAATCCAAAATTATTGAAAAAGAAATTTATAAAAAATATTAAATTGAAAAATAATAAAAAACATACAATAGAATTAATTATATATATAAGGTCGCGCGACCGTGCTACCATCTGGTTTCAATGTAAGTATAACTCTTTGTTATAAAGTAAATAAAATATAGCAAAGTACGAACAGATTACTATCTTATAACGTCAAGAAGTTTACTTCAACCGCTTGTGATGGTTGCACGTCCTCATTTTTTTTTAAGTAAACATATTAAAGAATAGAAATAAAGCAAAAAAAAATTCAAGACGAATTTCACTCTTAAAATGTAATTGACAAAAATTTATAAGTTTTTTTACGACTTTGGAAATTTCAATAAAACTTGAGAGACCCCTTAAAAAAAATCTTGTTAAGTGCTACCCTTTGAGTGTGCTCTTAGAACATGATAAACTAACATAATTTTGTAAGAACCTAGAAAAAAAAATTGTATTTTTGGGTCACCATAGTATATACGTAAAGGAATTAACTTTAATAAATTCCAACCTAGTTGTGCCGCGACTCCGCCTACATCCTTGGTAATGTTGTAAGTGGAATGCGAGTTTCGCTTGTTTATTACGGTTTCAAGCCATAATTCTCCACAATCAACATAAAATCATCACATTGTCAGGGGTCAAATAAAAACCAACTCACATAATTTTATATTTTTTATTCATAGATACATTCTTTGCCCAAGTTTTAGTATATTTTGTTACATTATATATACCTACATCATACTATTATTGTATAAATCATTTAAAATGTTATCATTTCGATTACCCCGCGTTCAGGTCGAGGTATGTGTAAGATTTTAACTCTTTAGTTAATGTCCGTTTAATGTTCATGTAAAGCTCAAACAGTAAGCGAAACTTTACCAGGTGGAAATTTGTCTCCGAGTAAGTTCAGACGGCTGTCTAAGTCTCACAGGTCTGTTATGTTGAGATATATCATATAGCGAAAGCTATGCTTTCAAATTTTAAAGCTATATAAAAGAAAGTCGCTTTTCGTGATCCTCTGTTTCTTATTTCTTCTAAACTACGCTACGGATTGTAATACGGTTGCCACTATCACTTACAGATTATTTTCTGGAATGGAAACATGTATATTACGTGTATATTACATTTATATAAAGTAGAATAAATCGATGTATTCAAATTAAGTCATAAAAAGGCATTTTCGTACATTCACATTGATACTGGTTAAACCTTATGAGATGCATAATTTACTCTATAAGTATACATCTTCAAAATGCCTACTGAAAACTCCTGGATAGCATGTACCTATTTCCTAAGAATAACTCGTAGTGTTCGGGCATAAATTGGTTGAAGGTAGTCCAAACTATTTTTCAAATATTATATATATCTATGCAATTGCCCGTTCCACTGTTAAAACCTATTTGTACTGACATCAATATTACGTGCTACCGTTTAATACAAAGCATGCCTATAACAGGCGTAGCAAAAACAGAGCGGCGATCCCGCCGCGGCCTCCCTTGGCAGCATCTCAAGCCTAGTTTCGATCCCCCATACAGGAGCTCACCACACTGCAGTCAACACACGTACACACTCATACGGTACGTACACTGGTTCTGTAAGGGTCCCTTTTTCCTTTTTGGTTAGTTAGCCTTAGCTAAAATTATCAGATTCTATACACACGCGTGAGAAGTATGCATATGTGTCTCACTAAAGTATACGTGTATGCTTAACTTAGCTCGAACGGTTAGTTTAGTTCGGTTCACATTGTATCCAAGGCAACAGCTTAAGCCGAGGTTCGGCCACTCTGGCACCCTTGAGCTTGTCGCTATTTAGCTGAGTGCCCTAAAGGCTCGCCCTACAAGCTCGGTAAAGTTATGAAGGCCCGTCAGGCCAACACCGGATAGTCGGTTTGATTAAAAAAAGTTGACGTTGATTTTTACTCTAATCAGTAATTATATCGGAGTGATCATTCAAGCACAAGGATAACATTCTACTGAGTTTTAATCGCGTGCTATTTGCCGGTCTTTTTATTTTTCTATTGCTAAAATTAAAAATGTAATTAAATCACTATCCAACAATTTTAAACTATCGCACAATGTACTGATAAGATATAAGTGTGCACCGACAGGCACCCTCATAATTATAGACCTATGAAAGTGCTAAAGTTCAAATTACATGACCTGCAATAAATCTCGGTATCGAATTCTATTACTTAACTGACTAATGAATACTTAAGGGATTTCGGTAACGTTAGATAGAGTTATACGAGACCGAAGGAGTTATATGACGCCCGTAAATCGTAGATCTGATACTTGAGTACATAAGTTACAGAACTGAATTTTTACCATTACATATTGGTATACGTGTTTAGATGTAGATAGCAATAATTTTATGGAGACTCGCGAAAATGGTCCTGTCCTTGAAATCGAAGAATTTAATTCAAAGCTTCATTTATTACATGTCCTACTTTTAATTCCTTAAAAAAAAAGAAATCTCTTAATTAAATGTCTTGATCAAACGCAATTATTACTAAATATTCTAAGAGAATTATACTTTGTAATGATACGGGTTCGACTTCAAAGGAGATGAGTTTGAAGATTCTTACGTATGTAGACCTTAATGACCTCAGTAGACACTGATCGTCGTTCCGGTTAGCACCGATGGAGAAACAGCTCCAAATATGCCGAAAATTGGTTTTGTTCAACGCAATCCGTTACGCATAGAGAAATATCAAACTATCTCTTAAGGGCGTTTCGGTAAACTGTAATCAAATTTATGAAGATGAATTAATATTGAAGCTAGGTTGTTTTGGACGCTACACACTTTAATAAGTAACATAGCTCACCCCGTGTCGAATACGATCCACAAATATATACATTGTCTTAACCGTGATGATTTCAAGTTTACTATGTTATTATTGCAGTACACAAAACGATTAAACCTTCACTTTTGACATCTCATCCAACGTTCATTAACTAAATATTTCTCGTACCCGCACTTAATCACCTCATCAATGTCCATCGCCAACGTAACAACTAGTGACATCTATCGGTGTCATACATACATTAACCGGTGATCATTGAAACTCATTATTTTTGTAAGATATTTATAACAGCTATGAGAATACTTTGCTAACTATTTAATTGATGACGGTTATTCATAGTTTGGAATATTTTGAAAGTAAAATTTCATTGGGTTATTCAACGTTTTTTGTTAAAATAATTGTAGATATCAAATTTAGACCTTGAAATATGGATCTATGATTGATGATATATGATTATTATTAAACCTATGAAATTTAAATAATTCCGACTGATTTAACAATAAAAAAAACAGTCATTCCACATTATAACTCCCTCGACTTTTGTTTAAACTACGGCTATGCTATGTTAATAGAAAATTAGCATTGAATCGCTTACGCACGCTCTGTATAGTCTACCTTATTTAAAATGTATGAAACATTCCCCAAGCTATTGTATTAAGGTTACAAGGACCCTTTAAGAAGGATGACTCTCGCCGTAATGTCCACTTAATTACCTTTTTGGTTGACATCTGTCACTTGTCACAAGTTCTACTTGCGGTGGAGTTGAGTTTTACTCGTAAAATCTAGACAAATTCGAATTAAAAGGACTCTTAGTAAATTTTTCGGCTATGTATAATATTCTTACTCTAGTGGGTATATCAAACCATTAAAATAACATCACCATTTGATAAAATCCGTAATAGATTGTAATTATTAGTCTACATATTTACAACATAACTCTGCATTAATATTTCTCAAAATTCGAAATTATATATTTATATTCTATATATGATATATATATGAAATTGCTGGCACAACTATCACCTTCGGCAAAATCAGGTCAATACTTAATGCACAACAAAGCAAAAGCGGCATTTGATTATATTTTTGTCAAAAATAAATCGACGTTTCTCTTCATTATTGTAATATGTCAAAAAGGCCATCATATCGTGACGCCATTATAACTAATACTTAGGCTATAATTTATAATGACATTGTTTAAATCGACCAAAATATAGACATAAAGGACACTTAAAATAAAAAAAATCCTGCCACTTGCGAGCCATTTTGACATGCGCTGCATAAACTGTCAAAATTATACCAAGATAGTGTTTTAGTATCAGTATGTATAAAGACACAATCACAAACGAAGTCACGGACGGCTGCTAGTATTTATGTAGAGTTATGTTTTTCTTTTAGTTAATATCTAATTATCGGCAACCCTTCGTGTACAAACAATGAAGTGTACTTAAAAGTATTTATAAACGGTCGGCACCATTGTTAAGTAACACATTTCGTCAAACAAACTTGTTCTAACAAGTTCCGGGGCGACAGACCGTGTCCGGGACAAAGCGATGTACGCCCCGTTGACCTCAAACAACTTTCACACAACCTGTATATTATATCTGTTATATAAATTTAGTTATGTCATATTTTCACAGCTTCGTAAATTTTACTTTAGCTGGTGACCTGAGTTGTTTCTACACGTAAAGCCTATGAGTTAGCTATAGCCCATCGACTATCAACGCTTTTCGTGTGCAATGTGTAATATAATAATGTTTTCCGATTATTCTTGGGACTGCTGCGATTCTAGAATGTTTGCATATGCACGGGATGGTGATTTTTATGCGACCATACCTAAGAGAGTAATATCCGTTCTAGGCAGACTTCGCGACAGTCCCAACAGAATAATGAAATCACTCGTAGATAAGCACTATAGTCCTTATTTGAAGCACTGAATGTCAGTCATTATATAATCTCATTTTTGTTACAACGGTAACTCAATATTGCATTATATTTAATTTCTTATTTTAAGTAAGTAGTTTAGTAATTTGTTTATATTTTATGATGAGGGTCCATAATGTTGTCTTATGAATAAACAGATGGCGATGATGATAAACTTAAAATTAATTATGAGCACGACGGTAAGTTTTTTCTACACTCAAGTTTAGAATCTGTCCGCAAATATTTATAAGTGTGTTTCGGCAGCTTTACTGAAAGCCAGTCCTCTATTCATTTTTTAACATTAACTGAGATCACGATCAATCGCCAAAATATTTAAATTATAAAGAAGTATTAATCAGTGTTCATTCTAAGATTCTTTTGGAAATAAAACCCTTGAACATTTTGGGAACATTTTTTAACCTTTGTTTCTAGTTTGTTAAAGCATGTCTTAAGTATGGTTATTTGGATTTGTTCGCTAGGCGAATGCTAAAAGTATACCAATAGTGTGGTTTCATTACAATGCATATACTTTTTTGAGATGTTACGTATTGAAGATATGATGGTTTAGTGCTTAGCGTGTTCGGACACAGCGTCGATCAACGTAGGTTCGAATCCTTGTTGATGTACCGGAGCTTTCGTTGAAGGAAAACATCGTTATGAAACCATAGCATTGTGGTAGGGCCTTTTCTAAGACTTTGTAGCTATCATTGCTCTCAAATTGAAAATCTGTCACAAAGCATCTATTTGTGTTTTCCAACAGCTGCACTTAATAGCCATTTCTTCCTTTAAATTTAGCGTGTTTACCATTTTGGACGACGTCATCATTGAACATCACGAGAGACTGTGGTCGAACGCTAAAATCTACGAATGATCCTTCCCATAAAAATCGTACTCAGGACGTCAATTTTTTCAACAGCTTTATACACACGTATTCAAGATCAAGCAGATGTCTTGAATAACAGTGCAGTAATGTTACGAACATCTGTCTACAGGGTGAAACGTCTACTCCCTTACAGATATAACATTTCCAGGGGTTGAAATAAAAAGGTAGTAAGACATAACAATAAATTCTCACATGACGAGAGCCTCATAAGGTCGCCGGCGCAATAAAACTTTGTAACACATGTCTTGGGCAGGGTTGTCGTTTGTGCCACGATACTTTATTTATTCCATTGTATATAAATATGGGACTCTAAATTACACTACTGTCTGATGCTGAGACTAGTCTATTTGACTTTTATTTTTTGAGTGTCATTGAACTACCGATAGATTATGTTTCGATTGACATGTCGAGTGTACTTTAATGATTTGTAAATTCTTCTTTAATCCCTTAAGTATTAATGTTATCTGTCTAAATAAAGCTAACACTATATTATGTCTCACTTTGGAACGTAAGCAAAAACATGTGAAAAAGAAAGGAGACGAAATGTTACTTCAATATGGTCTTTCTCTGATTTGCTAATCTAGTGCTTACTAAATTTGTTTCAATTTATCCAATAATCGATTATTTTGTTTTATTGTGTTATTGTTTATTGTGTTATGTTATTATTGTGTAATGTGAAAATGATTATAAAAAATTATTATTTTGTTGCGACATCATCGTCATTATCAGACTATAAGAGACGCGCTGCAGGACCATAGGTCTCTTCACGATGGAAGGTATAGGGATAACTACTATGCTAGGTTACGATCTATTGGCGATTTTAAACTCTTTCATCTTGATCTTTTTCATTGTTCAGCACTCATCATGACATCAAATTAGATATTTAGTAATTTTACACGCTTTACCATAAGTTTCCGGGCTTGGAAATTATACAACTACTGCTTGATATTAACCGAAAATAAACACTTATGCGATCGTTTACTTTATTTTAGTTTAGCTTCTCTTTAGTGTCTTGAAAGGTGGTTACTAGGCATCGTTGTGTGGAGTAAGCAAAATTGTAACAGTTGCGACACTAAAAGTGCTGCTTTTAAAATTACAATTATATATCACAGGTACCAACCCTAACTATAAGGCGGTATTTACGAGGCTGCATTCACACACGAAACGTTATTACATCTCGTTTAATATGTGAGATTATGAAGGTATTAGTGCTTAGATGTGTGTTAAAGCTCGTTCCTACGTTCAAACCAGTATTTACAAATACCATTTTGGTTAGAACTTTTGCTTTTTTCGATGAAAATCTGCAGTACTCAGAAAGCCTGTTTACAGAATTTGGTTAACAACATGCTCTGGCTTCAACAGTAAAATTTTATTGGTTTACCTTATAAACGGCTGCAGTCATTTTAAAGGTTGGTTATACGTAAATGTGGTTTTCAATGATTCCTTTTGAGGTCTTATTATGAGATCAATATTTATGCTATTATAACGTAAAATTATCTTCTTTTAACTGTAAAGGGTGGCGAAAGATCGATTGGATTTCCGTAAATTCGTGCCTTGAGATGCAATTTTTGGTAACACTCACATATTTAGACGATTACATTTATTTTAACACTATCAAATGGTGATAGAAGTACACAGCTCCTCTATGTACCATCAAGTAAACTTCTTACTGTAAAAATAATTATACAATTAGAGTATGTAAGTAATTTAACACACTCAACAATACTTTTGATTTATTGAATACGACTGTTTCCTCACTTAATTATAAATTAATATCTTCATTGTTTTGTTAAGTTTATACTCTTTCCTAATAAAAAATAAAATAAAAAAATCTTGCTCTCCGTGAACAATATCGATATACATTAAGTCTACCAACTCATTTCCTGTTCTATAACTATATAATTTAATATATCTGTGTGAACTTGTAAATTACCATATTTATGTTATTACTTATTTATATTGTTCAGTTTTATTAGCTGTAAATTAACCTTGTATTTTAGAAATAAAATAAAATAAATAAATAAAAATAACAGACCACTTCCTTTGGAAATTGAAACGTTGATAAATTGTGTAACAATGACACCAAGTAATGTTCAAATCAAAATCAAAACACTCTTAATTCAATTTAGGCCCTGAGAAGGCATCTATGAACGTCAAAACTACCACCGGTTCGGAAAACAACCCAGTCATTGAGAAGAACCGGCAAGAAACTCGATCTGGTTTATCTTTTCATAATAACTAACATATTTTTTGATTATTACAACATAATAGACACATAAAGCTACATTCGTTTTTAGTGGTTGCATAGAGAGGCGTCACTTCCAGACGTCGCTATCGTTCACATATTGATCCACCCTGTAACAACCTTTATGTATTAAGACCCGCTTGACATAACACTTGATACCTACTATCTGGCAAATCGGTAATGTGCTTTGGGACTTTGTTATAAAATCTAACACTATTACCTAAAAAACTGTTACTGGTCTTAGTAAGCCTGAAACATGGAGTGACCAGTTTGTTATGGTTTCTGGTATTTTCATTATGTCGGTCTTTTACTAAATCCAGATTATTTAAGTTTTTCCGGACGCACATCAAATTCTCAAGAATATATTGAGAGGGCAGAGTTAAAATACCGAATTCCTGAAACTTAGTCTTTAATGATTCACGAGATCCCAAATTATAGATTGCTCGAACTGCCCGTTTTTGTAGTACGAATATGGTGTCTACCTCAGCTGCGGCCCCCCACAACAAAATGCCATAAGACATTAAGCTATGGAAGTAAGTAAGTAATGTTAATATACACTTAGAAAAACATTAATCATTTACATATTAACAAAAGAAATTCTTAATTTTCTAAAATGGCAACATGTGTGCGCGCACAATTTCGCCAATATCAAGTGGGTATAACCATAAATAATGGAGTCTTATATTAACGAACACAAAACTATCACCAGAAAGATAAACCAGCTTGGCTGTAGAGAAAAGGGGTCCCAATAACACAATATAAATTAAGAATGACAGATTTCTGCTTCATGACATCATTGCAAACTCCAATCTATTCTATTGTTGTTTTTATACTTTTCATAATGTGTTGCATTAAAAAGGTTAATAGCTCTTACAGAAATAGAATAGAATTCCTACATACATATCTATAAGTGCTTTTGATTCATCACAATCTCACCTGATGGCAAATAAGGGTGCAGACTAAGTAGATAACATGATAAATATAAAGTGGAGATGCTCATAGGTGCAGCTGCCAAACAGAACAGACCTATAGGTATTTGCCCACAAATTTTGATGGTGTTGGTAGATACATGAACATTAGGATAAACCCTTACACTATGCCGTACTTTAATTACAATGTTTTCTTTCACCGACAGCTTCGGCTCATTGGAAGATTGGAAACTACTACTATTGATTCGTGTTCGAACATGGTACCACTGATTAGCAAAGAGGTAATTAAATTATAAGTAAGGGGACATAAACATCGTATATTTTACCTCTATATATCTTAGAATTCATGGTCCATAATAGAGCGACAGGTGTTTCTTCTCAGGAAACAAAGTTAGGTATTGTCCTCCGTAAAGCGTATTAACTTCAGGGACACACAATGCTCAGTTGTAGACTTTTCAACGTCCGACATTGTTAAAGTTTTGGTAACTTTTGCAACAAGATTTTTACCGATTTCCTTGCAACGTTTCTTTGTTAACATCGTTTTCTTAAAGTTGGACAATTTCCATGTAACCATCATAAATTTCTTGTAAATATAAAATAATATTTCTTTCATAGTTTTGCACTAACAGTCTAAAACGTATATATATACATTTATAACTATTTCTTTATCGTTGCAGATTTTTATTTTATAAAATCCAATTCACATAGTCCCAAAAAAAAATCGGACTTAAAAAAAATTTCAAAGATATCAAGTCTTTAATATACCTTTATAATACCTTTTAATAAATACGACACAAATGAATACATTGTATTGTAGGTTGCTGCACAGCATTTATTTTATTCTGATGTACAGTAAATTTTTATAGCATTTTTTGTGACTACGATTATAGTACTCCTATAGGGATACTCTTAGGGGTATTATTGCCTGAACATAAAAACCTACTAAGCTAATTATAGATTCCTTAAACAAATTGAAACATATGCTTTCGTAACTTCAAAAAGCTGTATTAAACTTATCTAGTTCAGTATTAAATCAAATGAAATCAAAATTGCATGAATTCAGTACCCGAAGTGATTTACTGAAGTAGATTATTTTGTGATTACTCGATACATTCGTTTACTTTATTTATGATAGCTACTGTGAATCGTATATTGAATTTCAATCTACATTCATTTAAACAACGATATTCTTCTAGGATTTAGGCAATGGTTTTTCTACCTATGGGAAACGATATAAAAGGACCACATTAAGAAGTAGGGTATAACGTATTCATATATAATGCACTTAGGTAAATCGTAAGATATGAAGCGTAAGGATAAATGATATTATAAGTAAAAAGCTGTAGATACGTCATAAGCGCTTCGACAGCACCCTATCAAGACTTCGCTAACTAGCTTATTTTTGACGGCTGCCCCGTCCATCCGCCCGTATCTAAGCAACATATAACTATTTCTTTTTCACCACCGATATTATGAATATGCCATCTTACTTCCGCATTTTATCTAAGATAGTGTGGGGTTACAATATTACTTTACGTATATGTGCGTTATCGAACCATTTGTTTTGTCAAAATATAATTTAGGTAACGTATCAACAGGTTTTTAGTTATAATATCATTATTAGTAATGATGTATAAAAGACCGTTGCGGTAAAGCGTTAAAATTTAAATTATTCTTTTTTCTACAAATTCAAAAATTTCTTCTAATCGTCACAATGACGTTCAAAATGTTTTTTTTTATATTATAGGGGGCAAACGAACAGTCGGGTTATTTGATAGTAAGTGATCACCGCCGTCCATAGACAACAGCAACACCATGGTAGTCGCAAGTGCGTTGCCGGCCTGTGTTTGAGGGAGTGGGAGTGAGGGTAGGGAGAGGGGACGGGGAGTTGGATATCTGGCGCTCTCAATGACCAAATGAAACGCAACAGTGCAAGCACTGTTACTTCACGTCGGTTTTCTGTGTGTTGGGTGGTACTACCCCGGGCGAGCCGACCCATTCATGCTGAAACCAATAATAGCTTCAGCGTGGCTCTACCGCCTACAGAAATTTGTAAAGCGTCTGCGTGTTCCATACTGATTACATGAGATACTGACCAGAAACATATCCCATTATTTGGTATGTAACGACTCAATTAATTTATAAGGGACCAACCAGTGGTCATTTCAATGATATAATCATTTTAGCCTTTACAATCCCAATCCTAAGTCAAAAGCCTCTTTCCGAGGGAACCATCACATCAGTCCACCAGCGTGACATATAAAACACCAATAAATTCACAGGCTTTTATCTATTTCATATAGTTTAATTGGTGGTTACTTAAGTAAACATCAAAGTTCAAACTAGCGGATATCTAATCCATATTCCGCCGGATAAAACAGAATCAAAAGATTCACCACGACTTTTCGTTATAATCATAAGGCATTCTATAGAGTTGTACGCAACTGCAGACATTTGGCAATATATATTTGACTTGAGGTGGTAGACCAGCTGACGAAAATTAGAAAATACCCTTCGTTTTTATGCTATAAACATAAGCTAAATTTCAAATTACGTTCAAATAATCTGCAATAAATGTCAGTATCGAATTATCTTATATCAAAGTACATAATAAATACATAAGGGAATTGGGAGGTTTTAGATGGAGTTAAACGAAATTGGAGACGTTACATGAAGCTTGTAAATTGAAGATCGAATACATTTAAGTATAACATTAATCTTTATAAAGCTTATTTTATCTTATTTCAATATGAATGAGCTCATGAATAGTGTCAGTGAAGAAGGATCGATCAAATTCAACAATTTAATTATGTTCAGTCGAGTAGAATTAGAATTGTAGTGTAAATTGTGTTGATTGTGTTGTTGTTGTTGTTGTGTTGTGTGAAATTGTGAATTGTTAATTATGTTCAGTCGAGTAGAATTAGAATTGTAGTGTAAATTGTGTTGATTGTGTTGTTGTTGTTGTTGTGTTGTGTGAAATTGTGAATTGTGTTGTGTGCGTATATTAGGAATGGCATATTTACTAAATTTCAAATATCAATTGAAATATATAGCTTAATAATTTAACAGTCCGTGTCGTGTATTTGGTATAGCTATGTATTCGATCGATAATAGTTTACATTTTTCATTATTACCAACGATATAAATAGAAATTAAGTGTCTGCTGGCTATTTTTTATATCATAGGAGACAAACGAACAGGCATGTCATCTGATGTTAAGTGATCACCGCCGTCCATAGGCACCAGCAACACCAGGGAAGTCGCAAGTACTTTTTAAGCCTTTGTTAGGGGAGGGGGGAGCACTATTACTTCACATGGGTGTTTCTGTAGGTCGGGTGGTAGTACCCCGAGCGAGCCGATAAATTCATGCCGAAACTAGTATTAACTTCAGCATGTCTTTATCACCTACAAGCTCTCCTCTCACATTTCCGTAAAAACGGATTTTCACGATACTTTCACTCGAAACAAAACTTTTCTTATTTTATAGTTTAACAGATGTAACTCTTATAAGTAAAAGTCTTGTAAGGGTTAAGTTAAACAATAAAACCATTTTGAAAAGAACCAATCATTGTGACTAGTTAATATAATAAGGAAACTCTGAAAAGAGTAAAAACGATCGAAAGGGTCTCTCTACTTTTGGACTATTTTGGAAATGGCTAAATATCGGACCCAAATTCTTAGATTTAGACTATGCACTAGCTATAATGTATACTAAAATGTGCACATTTTTTATCGTTATTTACACGTGTAACATAAATATAAGGATGACGCAAAGGCAAATTTATTTCTTTAAGAAATACTAATTCTCACGATACAGATTTAAAACCCGCATTTAAACGAAAATCTACAGACATTTCCCACGCTCGTGTTTCTAGGTGTATGGTCATATTAATCTGTTGCGAGGAATAAGTAACTCTCAGTTGCCTGTTGCGATGTAAAAGGAAAAAGTTTTGAACCAACTGGCGCTATCTTTAAATATTTGAGGTAGAACGTAAAAACTTTTATATCAGAGACATTTCTTTCAACAAAGTAACAACACAGCGCACCTGATCGTAGAAAAGATGTGGATCGATCGACGTACATCGTCCTATATCATAAACATAATAGAGCACTTCTTGACGATTTTCACTTTACAATATTACCACATTTTGCGAGTAAAACATTGAAAATAATCAAGGAACATTCAAGTGTTTTTTTTGGTGATAAATCTTAATCCTTTGCAATTTTTGCTGCACATACCCAAACAAACCCAAGACACACAGTTTCGAATAAACGTAGCGCTCAAAACCGTTCCGCAAAAACTACCCAATATACATACATACGTGGTTATGCGATAAACTTATGTATGTGATAAAGCGTGACAAACAAAAAAACCTATAATTGCCGTTATAATATTAGTTAGGACACCGAAAATAGTGATGTTTTCTTCACATGAACATACCTAATTAAAAGTAACTGAATAAAAAAGTTATAAGGTTTTTTATTTGTCTTTACTAATAACGCTCTTGTTTTTCGAATAGCAGAATATTATTATAATTGAGTAGCGTGCCGGGCGAAGGTAATCCTACCTTGATAATTAAAAAAATCCTAAACGACAAACGCAGCGCCAACTACTGGGTTCAATTGTGAATCTAAACCATTCTTGAATCCACCTAAATACACTCATTTTTTTTATCTAAATCTATCTAACCGTAAACAGAAACTCTTAAAAGAGGAGTTTAGTCACATACACACGGACAGAATTATTATATTGTCCCGCCCTGATAATAAAAAAAATCTTGACAAATTATTTATCCAAACCTTCCTAATGAATCACTGTATCTACTGGTGAAAGCTACATGAAAATCCGTTCAGTGGTTTTTGAGTTTATCGCGAACAGACAGACAGACGTGGCAGAGAATTTTGTTTTATAATATGTAGTGAAGATGTACAGAGTAATGACATGTTACACTTATCTAAATTAGAACGTACATTGAGTCGTCAAACAAGTCAGTGATAAATATAGGCATAAGGGTAGCCATTAATTAGTAAATCAGAGAAATTAATTAATACGTTTATTTATAATTAGTCTCGGGAACTCGACCCTTCAAAGTATTTTATATTCTCGACCCACTTACGAACCGAGAGATTCACGTTCTGAATTCTACATAACGGTACCCTTGCGTCACGATTCATTCATTAAAATACTATAAAATATATGCCCGCGCAGAGATAAAATGGCATTCATGTGGAAATATGACGTCATGGTTACGATTTGATCGATCTATCCACCAAGAACAATCGAATAATACCTTAGCTGATACAGAAATGCAATATTGAATATAGTTACGATGATTTATCCGTAGATGTGACGAGCTCAACTTTCTGAGCGAGGATGCCCAGTGTCTCGTCGTTGGTTGCCTTTTCTGGCATTCAGCCAATAATGATTAAGATACATGAACAGCCGATACTTCCAACCAATGGTGTCTCAGAACGGAGTAAATAGAAGCGAGTCATTAGTACGGATCAACAGTAGTCAATAGTACGGACGCAGGTCAATAGTAACTCCCCCGATATATATTAATTAATTACAACATTTCCAGTTTTTATAATTATTTGAAATGATTAAATACGTATGCAAATTCATTTATTTGAAGGTTATACCAGAACATCGCGTTGGGATGCCTTTAATACTTAAAATTATTTTTCGTTTTGGATTAGCGTATTGTTAGGCTACATTTTGTACGCTAACTATTCTGATCGCGATGGTCGTTGCGTAATGATATTATAGCATATAGTCTGTCTCAATAAATAGGGTATAAAATGTAGTAAGAATTTAATATGTTCGATAAATAAAGTAAATTTTCAAAAAAAAGTATTAACCGACTTCAATATCAATCAAAAACCCATAAGGCACTAAAAAGCGGAAAATAAATAGTTTATCAAATTAACCAAATTAAATAAAACATATGAATATGTGTGCTACCTAGAGATGTATTGGAAATCGGTGCCAACCGAAATTTCAAATTTGTTCCAGGTAGAAAAGTATTACAGAGACGCGAGAGTGAACTTAAACTTTTTGTACCTATGTAGATGATACGATTTTCAGTTGGCACCGACTTCTAATATATCTCTAGGTAGCACACATATTCATATGTTTTATTTAATTTGGTTAATTTGATAAACTATTTATTTTCCGCTTTTTAGTGCCTTATGGGTTTTTGATTGATATTGAAGTCGGTTAATACTTTTTTTTGAAAATTTACTTTATTTTTCCATTTTTTGTGTACTTAAATATATTTTATTAGCAGTGCCCGCGAACTCCGTTCCGCCTTAAGTATATTAAAATATGCGCATTTTTGCGGTATGGTATCTATCGGTATGGTATGCGATATGATTTCAATTGGTTGTACAATAAGTAATATTTGGTACGAACGCAACCTTATCAATAATCCGCGATAGTTTTTTCTACCACTAACTCGGCTACCATCGCTTCACACATAATACACCTTAAGTAATGTAATTACAATGCTTGCGTCATGTTGCAACACAGCAACGAACATAAGCACAATAGGCTCCTAAGAATTGAAGAGTTTTTTTTATAATATTGGTGGCAAACGAACATACGGGTCACCTGATGGTAAGTGATCACGGATACCTGCGACACGAGAGGAAACACAGATGCGTTGCCGGCCCTTAAGAAAGGAGTAGGCTCGTTTCTTGAAAGTTTTCTTACTTTGTCACGGATCCCATAATCAGAACCTAACCAAACTCTCGTCAAACTACCCTTGAAGTACGTCCTTTCCAATAAAAAATGAATCATCGAAATCGGTTAGCGTGATATTGAGTTATTCGTCTACTTGTCGTGTACATACTTAATGCAAATTTAAAACTTATACGGTTTTGCACTGGATGCCGTTGTCGGAACTGGACCAAATTAAAATGGGACCACACGGGAAGTACCAGCTTTCAAATAAAAAAAGAATAATCAAAATCGGTTCACCCAGTCCAAAGTTATGAAGTAACAAACATAAAAAAAAAAAATACAGTCGAATTGATAACCTCCTCCTTTTTTTGAAGTCGGTTAAAAAAGTCGACATATACATTAGGTGACAAAGGTGAAAACACAAAACAATGAAATAACTGTGTTTTATTTTGAATTTTTAAATTAATTATAGTTTAGATTACTTCCGTTTTATAATTTGTGAAGAGAAATTATCGACATTAGTCTAGTTTTCATATCCATTAGCACTCAAAGCAATCATTACATACATTTTTATACAGTACATTGATTGATCAAACATATGATGGGTACAAGCTCAATATAAAATATCAATATTATATGTAAACAGGCCGCTATACTACGAGTCGCTAGCATAATACGTCACGACCATGTCGAGGTGCTCAGTTACGAGAATCCATAACTTTTTCTCCTACCAAAAATCGCTTAACACGGCTATAGACGTTTTCACTTCAAAAAATTAATTAATTAATTAATAATCTTTATAATGTATTAAAAAAAATAAAGATACTAAACAATTATTTGTTTTACCACACAATACATGTTAAAAAAATGATATAAAGGAGATGCAATAAATATGTGTTGCATAGATTGAAATGCGCTCTTGTCTCAGCATAGCGCTGCAGGCTAAGAAGTGCTGGCATTGCGTCGCCGATATTCTGACATGGCTTGTATCTACGAATACACTGACGAACTTACAGTATAATTTAAACTTTTACTTATATACACATCATAACATATAACATACTATCTGTTATGATTGCATTAATTACGAAACGCTATATTCCTTGCGACAGCTCAGCATCGTTTGAAAGATTTTATTAATCAAGAAAACTATTTTTATTACAATTTTATATTATTCAAGCGAGGTGGTACGAGTAATTATGATAGAACAACCCTTGCCTTAATCCGCTATCTCTAGAAATTCCATAAAACGTTATTTTTCTTTAAAATTTAGAACGACGAATATAACTGTGTCTGAATTTGTGAATCAGAACCCATAAATAAGTGCCGTTGAACATGACTGCTAAGAAGGGATTACTGGAGATTTAAATGATAAACAGATTTACACTAACACTTTTATAATTAGGTCTTTTTCATCAGCCTTATAATCTTTTGTTAGGTAGATATCTACTAAACTATATCAAATCCTGAGCTTTAAAATATTATTAATTTTGTAAATTCTATTCGCTAAACTATTACCTTAAGTTTGTATAGAAATGGAACTGCAAAATATCTTAAAATAATAATAGGTCTTTACCTATGAAATTGCCGTTCTGCAGTACTGGCCATTTCAAATCAAAATAATTTTTGTTTGGCTAAGAATTCTAATTTCAAATTAATTTTATTTTAAATACATGGAATTCTTTTTCCAAAAGTAGTCATTTGTTTATTGATTAGTGTTACATTTTCATCGCATTTCAATCTTTTTTGTCATCATGGATACGTTAAAAATTCGAGTAATTATGGAATATGAGTACCGTCGTGGCAGCAACGCGGCACAAGCGGCACGCAACATCAACGACGTTTACGGAGCTAACACTACAAACCAACGCACCACCTGTTATTGGTTTGCTCGCTTCCGTTCTGGGAATTTCGACCTAAAAAATGAACCTCGCGGTCGTCCGAAGACTTTGGTCGACAATGAAGAATTAAAGGCGATTGTGGAAGCTGATGATACACAATCTACGGCTGAATTAGCAGTAGCTTTCGACGTTAGCGTCTAAACAATATTGGTCCATTTGCGTCAAATTGGCAAGGTAAAAAAGCTTAACAAATGGGTGCCCCACGAACTCAATGATCGCCAGCGCGAAGTACGCGTCGAGACGTGCCTTGCACTGCTCAACAGACACACAAATGAAGGAATTTTGAACCGCATTGTTACCTGCGATGAAAAATGGATTCTGTTTAATAACCGCAAGCGCTCAGCAAGTTGGTTGGATCCTGGTTCAGCACCTAAACAATGCCCTAAACGAAAACTTACCCCTAGAAAAATGATGGTCACTGTTTGGTGGTCTAGCGCAGGTGTGATTCATCACAGCTTCTTACCAAATGGGGTGAGCATTACTGCAGATGTGTACTGTGAAGAACTGAACACAATGATGGAGAAGCTGGCACATCTCCAACCAACATTGGTCAATCGCTCGTCTCCGCTGCTCCTGCACGACAACGCGCGACCTCATACTGCACAGCAGACGGTCTCCAAGCTGCAAGAACTGGGGTTGAAAGTTCTCCATCATCAGCCCTACTCACCAGACCTTGCGGCTACAGACTACTACTTTTTCCAGAATTTGGATAACTCCTTGGCGGGAAAAAAAATCAATACCCGAGAGGCAGTACAAAATGCCTTTGAAGAATTTGTTAAAGATGGCGATAGAGGACCGGAATGAAACAGCCATAAAGGCAATAACGTCTTTAAAAAAACATCCGTCACAAAATAGTTAAATCATAAAAACAAAGAAATAACTATATATAAAAAAAAACAATAATAATAATAATAATAAATATTAAAAAAAAAACACCCAATAGATGCTCACAGATACGATTTTTAACTTTCACTTAAAAAGCTATAGCAAAAAAATGGTGCGGACCGAGAGTCTGCAGAAAAAGAAAAAAAAAAAATATAATAAATAATAATATCTTAATATTTTTACTGGATAAAAACATATTACCAAAAATGATCGTACAAAAGACACACACACACACGCACGCTTGTAACGCTAATAATTTTTTAGAAATTATTTTTGTGACAAGAAATTCAATTAAGTAACACATCATTATATTGCTTGTACATAACCATGTAAACATGTAAGTATGAAGTCTATTATATAGTGATTAAGTTATCACAGATAACCAAAGACTCTTGTGTCTACAGAGATTTTAATAGTTTTCACAAATATCCAGCCAAGCAGAAATTCATAAAGCAAAATGTGATTGAGGCAATTAAACACAGATGGTTTCGCTCTAACTCCTTTCATTGTTATTTCAACACAATAATATTCATAGCCGACAGCTTTCATTCGTTCTTAATTTATATCAACAACTAGTTTCTGCCCGCGACTTCGTCCGCGTGGAATAGTTACTTTGGGCTACCGCTAACACGCAGCGAAAGCTCTCAAAAGGAAAAATACCCGATTTTGAAATATTCTTCATTGGTGCTCCGTTGCTATTGGTCCTTAGTGTGATAATACATAGCCTTTCTCGATAAATGAGTCATCTAATCGTCTATTCTGAAAGAATTTTTCAAATCGGACCAGTAGTTCCTCAGATTAGCGTGTTCAAGTAAAAAACTCTTTGGCTTTATAATATTTGTATTGATTATTAAAATGCATATGAACAGTTTGCTTCCAGAATGGCAATAAAAAATTAAGGTAGATAATATTATTTAACCGTAGACAAGTTAACTGTGAGGTGTATGTTTGAATAAATAGTATTATAATTTTTAAACTCATAATACGGAATAGTGCAGAAATAAAACTATTTTGGTGAATGTATCCTTATAAATCATATTTTATGGGTTATTATGATGTAAAAGCTATATCACTTTAAAGTCTCATCAAAATTCTTACTCAAAAACTTCCCGTTTATTAGGATTTCAGTAATAAGTATTTTTCAGGCGTTTCCACCGACTTTATTAGTCTCAGTCCTAAGTCTTGGTTAATCTATATTGTGGATAATATATCTTAATATATTATTAAATGATTAAAAATGCATTTCTTTATATACTCTATAGATTTTGGCGTTTGAACTCAATCTCGTCTCATGTTAAATGAAGATGTGGTGTAAGGTGGTAAACACGCTAAACCTAGAGTGGACTGACTCTCAAATGCAGCTGCTGGAATACACTAATAGGTGCTTGCCGACACATTTTCAACTTGAAGGTGGTAGGCAGCCAGGCGGACTTAGAAAAAACCTTACCACGATGATTTCATCGCGATGTTTTTTTTGTGTCCAAAAACGCTATCAACTAATAAAGTTGAAAGTCTTTTTCAATATTATCATTAATTCTCAGATACAATTTTTGGTAAAGACTAGTCTATACAACATTAAGTTACAAATACATATCAATAGCGGACCCGGCGAATGTTGTCCCGCCTTGATAATAAAACACCTTGACAAACTATATACGAAACCTTCTTCATAAATCACTGTATGTACTGGTGAAAGCTACATGAAAATCCGTTCAGTAGTTTTTGAGTTTATCGTGAACAGGCAGACGTGGCACTACAAGCACTGTTACTTCACGTCGGTTTTCTATGAGAGGGTGGTACTACCCTGGGCGAGCCGTCCCATTTATGCTGAAACCATTCATAGCTTCACCTCTACCACCTACAAAGATGTAATGACAAACAATAAATAATAGGCTTGGATCTTTGGATTAAATCATTCTCAGAGTAAATCACATAAATAAGTAAGATAAAGACAAAGTACATAAAAGTCCATAAGTAAAAAAAAAACGCTTTGCAGTGGCGCTCAACCGAAAAAATCTTTAATTTTACCTTCAAAGAGAATTGAGAAAGCAATTTAAAATTTTCCAACCTAATAAAAGTTTACGAGGTGTTTTCGAAACGGAGGTCGTAAGAAAATTTCTTATATCTCAGCGAAAAACGAGTTTTAATTAAAGGACCGTTTTAAAAAACTCAACAACCGTTTCGAATAATCGCCAATTACGAATAGATCAAACACAACTAGTGCTATTATAGTAAATCTAATGATTTCATTTTATGGACTTTTACTAAAAGTTTTGTGTGAAATCTTTTAATAATTCTCGATATTAATTTCTATAATTCTCTTTCTTGAGCCCCTGAAGGTATTGCGAAGATCAGTGCTTTGTGACGTAACTTTGCAAATAATTATTATATGATTAGGGTGATTACATTTGAAGGAATAATTAATTATTAAATAAAGGAATTTTGCAATTCTTTTCCACTGTAAAAATCTCTTTAACTCATTAATTTCAGGGCATTTGAAACGTACACTGCTATACTATATGAAGCTGTATATCCTGTTGCGATACTAACGCTATAATTTAGACTAGATAATTTACACTCTTCATTTACATAACATTAAAATTGGTGTATATAGTTATAATCAATAAAAAAAAAATAATAACTAATGCGTTCAGGCAATAAATAATTTTGATGCTAAACCAAAATATTGTACGTTACCTCGTGCACTGGAAGAGACATTGTGATCCTCTCTCTTTCTTAACAGTATTTGTATTAGGTCTTCTATTTTTATATTATTTTTTGTCCATCGCCTTTTATTGTTTTGTACAAAGCTTAACTTAATTTTACAAATATATTTACTTTTCATTAATCTATAGTTTTATTTATCAGCTTACATCGTAAGAAGTTTTTAATAAAAATAAATTCAGAGCTACGTTTCTAAGGTAGCGAATAATGTTTACCATCTTATAGTTTTTAGTTTGCATTATCTTCTGACCATCTTCATCAATTAACATGCTCTAAAAAGTAAACCTAATCTCCATGAAAGTTCTATTTTAATTTAACTATTTCTTTTTATACTTTGTAAAGTATACATCAAACCTGTAACCAAACTTAGTCTTGTAAAATTTATTTTACTTTTTACATAAAAACCATATTTTTAGCTGAAATATTAAACTTAGATAAAAGTAATGAATATTATTGCTTTAGATTTTATACCTTTATTTCAAACCGTTCAAGCAGCGCACGCCATATTATAGAATTTTTGCCGACTTTAATTACATTTATTGTAGTTATTTATTTAAATAGATATTATCAAAATCGGATCAGTAGTACCGGAGATTACCCCGAACATCCAAACTCACAAGCATTACGTCTTTTTAATATTAGTATCGATAACAACAGATGTATTTTATCGGGTGATAACTCTTAGTGTACGGCCTGAGATCTGCGTTCGGCGGTGCGTCCAGCGGGGCGTGCAGCGTCCAAGAGCGACGCTCGCGCGCCACTCAGGACACTCATGTATTAATGCATACTAGTGGGCGCCCAGTGGTCGACATTCGACCATAGTTCATTGCATTTTTAAAGTTTGAAC
Source organism: Antheraea yamamai (assembly GCA_036509395.1). Taxonomy (NCBI): domain Eukaryota; kingdom Metazoa; phylum Arthropoda; class Insecta; order Lepidoptera; family Saturniidae; genus Antheraea; species Antheraea yamamai. The sequence goes on along the minus strand of AP028437.1, from coordinate 1,066,326 downwards.
TTTATTAGGATTCTTTTATCAAAGGGTATTATAACCTCTATAATCAAAGGCTTTCATCATGCCTACTCAATTATTTGCCACTTTTTTTTAATTATATAAACATTTAAAAAAATTTATGTCTAAATGAAAATTGAAATTAATTATAAATTGGAAACAAAAAACAGGCGGTTACATAAGGTGTTAAGGCTCTCAAATACTAAGTAAACATAACTTTACGAAAATAAAGAAATTTATCGCAACCCATGACACAATTTTCAATTAATTTTACACGACACCATAGGTGCGTGGTATTTCTGGGTGATATTGAATTAAATATAGTCTGTACATTAGATTAGTGATATGCCCAGTATCATCGTTTGGAAAAGTAATGGATACACAATAGAATCAAATGATGAATCCAAAACATAGATGTTTTTAATACTACCATTAACTTTTGAAAATGAATTCATTTTTGTTCATAATTCATCATCAACTGTACTAAATATAATTGCTACATCAAGTTGAACTGCATCATTGTAACCGCGGAGATGTAAGTCATGGATTACTTTCATGACCAAACAAATTTCCTTATTTTGATTTTACAAAGTATTTTGTCGCTCATTTTTTATTGAATCACCATTTAAAGTGAGTACACCATAAAGAAATACTAAACATTAAAATATTGACATTGACTTTGGAAATATTGCTTTACTCTTATGGCAACATGAAGCAAAGTGACATGAAGTAAAAGCAGTCTTGTCACCTAAAAATTTAGACATTCAATAAAACCAAAGAGAATAATAATTATTTCAGTAGTTCCATAAATGTAATAAAGATAAATCATTTACAATTAATATTAATTTATATTATGAATTTGCATATTATATTATTCTAAAATTAACCTACAATTTAACCAGTTGATTTCAAAGGGCATATTGTAAGGCATGCAACGTCAGTCATGTTAAAAATATTTAAAAGGTAATTGGAACGTAAGAAGGAGGAAGGATGTTTGAAACGTCTTTTTCACTTACATGTGTGTATATGGTGTGTAAAATTCAAGCAGTAGTGTGAGTAATGTATATTTTAATTAATTTAATATCCTTGTAATGCATTTTATATAAAAAAAAATAGCATTGTGCGCTTCTCTGCCATATAAACTTTAACTGTGCTAAATTTCAAGTTCATCCGTTCGCGCAATTCGCTTAAAAAGGGTTACAAAGTTTTGGTTTCACGTATTAATATATAAGATATGTTATAATATCATTGTTGAGTGTAGAATGAAAAAGGGTAATTGGAACGTCAGAGTGAAAAAAATACATACAGTCAAGCATAGCAACCTCCTTGGCAACCTTTTTTGAAGTCCGTTATTGACGTATGTCAAAATGTCTTTTTATTTACATGTGTGTATATGTTGTGTAAAATTGAAGCAGTAGTGTGAGTAATGCATATTTTAATTAATTTAATGTACTTCTAATGCTTTTTATATAAAATAAATAGCTTTCTGCCTTCTCCTCCATATAAACTTTAACTATGCCAAATTTCACGTTCATCCGTTCACGCAATTCACTTAAAAAGGGGTACAAAGTTTTGGCTTCACGTATTAATATATATGATGTTTGAAACGAAGGCCGGACGCGACGCCCCGCTCGACGCTCGACTGTAGCGTCCACTCTGGTCGTACACTTAATATTTTAATATAATTTGACAATGTTCTTTAGCAATATATGTACAAATTTCTGTATGCTGAGATTACCTCCACAGTTTCACCGCTTTTTATGCTCGCCATGTTTCTATGACTCACCAGTAGGTGGCGCTAGATTATATATTTTTTACGGTATAAATGAGACCAACGCTACCCGCCTCGTTTACTCGACAACACAACATGATGTGTCAATTTATTTGCATTCATTTTTCTATTAAAGCTAAAAAATCTACTTATCAGACCTGGTAATTATATATAACTAGCGGGCTCGGCGGACGTTATTCTACCTTGATAATAAAAAAAATCCTAAAAGCCAACCGCAACGCCACCTACCGGGTCCAATCTAAACCATTTTCGGATCCACTGGAACACGCACGCAAAATTTCATCAAAATCGGTCCAGCCATTTAGGAGGAGTTCAGTGATATACACACGTATAGAAGAAATTTATATATAAAGAAGATAATCGTAGACATATGAACAGAATGAAATGAAATGAAATGAACTGATACAGAGAAATACAAATACCAATGTAAATTGGAAAGAAATCACGCAATACAACAACAATCACGCAATACAACCTTCCAGAGAGACGATCGATCAAGGATGTCCCCAATGACTTGACAGACTCGCCTTTTATAACATTGAGTCAAGTTACGACCGGCCGATAACTTTCGACCAATGGCGTGTCAGGTCATTAGTAACACCCCCGCTGTAGTCAATAGTAGTACAGAGAGTGCTAACAATACAGTCATTTGTAGCGACCGCGAATATTGGTTTTAAAATTAAGCGAGAATAGTAATTGTGGACAGTCTATAATATAATTAACTATTTTATATAGGTAAGTTAATTCACTTACTCGTCTTCTGCTAGAGAATGAAGAAATTTGAAAATTTAAAGTATGTTCAAGGTGATTAGGGTGTTTTCTTAGCATCACATGTCTAAAACTTTAAATATATTAAAGCACAATTGGAAGATTTCAACCTAAGCGTTACATATAGTGTACTCGTATGGTGATTTCGATGCAGTCTCACAAAATTGCCATGCCTTACCACTCTAAACTGTATTACCGTTATGTTATGTTGATTTAGTAATGTTCCCGTTATATAAATGATAATAATTGCAGACAGAAATTAGCCGACGTAAATATAAAGTGTCACGGATTCATAATTAGGCAGCGACATCGTCGGCAGTTCAGGAACAACGTGAAATATCAACGTTGGGCTGTAATAAATCACGCGGATGCATTTAGAATATTATCTCACTGAGGGAAGTGACGTGTCGCGGACGCTTTTAAAAATAATGAGCGTTCATTACGGTCGTCGGAAAATTACTCTGCTCGGAATTAGGTTAAATTTTATCTTTCGTTTTGGTATAACACAGTGTTATTGTTACACCCGTAAGTTAATCAAAAGCTGTTTGCGTTAAAAGCAACCTAATTGTCGTACTTGTACAACCGAATATCAAATAGATCCACTATCACATAATTATACAAGTGCGCATGGATGCGCAGACCACAGCCCGCAGGTCAATTGTGGCCTATTGTCAATCAAAAAATCAAAAATACTTTATTCAAAGACCCTGAGAAGGCACTTATAAATCATATGAAGCTACCACCTACAAAACTACCACCGTTTCCGGAAACAATCCAGTCAACGAAAAGAACCGGCAAAAAACTCGATCTGATTTATCTTTTGATTATACATAACATAGGACAACATATTTTTAAGAACATAGATAGTTATAGACATATACGGTTACATTCGTTTTTGACGGATGCACAGAGGGGGCCGTCATTTCCAGACGTCACCATCGTTGATATATTGATGTATTGAACAAAGTAGGTGTGGTCCGTCAGAATAGGGAAAGATAAAAGAATCAACGCTGTACTGTGGGCAAACTCGCTAATAATTAAAAACTAATTAAACTAAATTCTTTTTACATATTTATTGTTTTAAATTATAGCGACCCCTAGTTCTAAATTGACTGTGCATCCCTGCAATAGAGTCACGTAGTATAATGCAGTCCGCTCGAAAGCTTTTTTATACTTCGTAGGTTTTCTTCGTTTGACCACAATCTCACGATGTGTTCTAAGACGGTGAACACGCTAAATATAGAGAGGACGGACTCTCAAGTGGGGCTGCTGGAACACATCAACAAGTGCTTGGTGACAGATATAAAAATTTGAGGGTGGTAGCTAGCCAGGCGGACTTAGGAAAAACCCTACCACCATGTCATGATTACATCACGATGTTTTCGTTCACTGAAAGGTCTAACTCAGTTGAAAGGATTCGTACCTGCGCCTATCGACGCGGCGTACTCGTAGAACGGACTATCAACTAAGTTACCATCGCTTTCTATGCTTTTCTTTCATTTCATATTCCTTTCGATGTCTAGAATAGAGCTCTATTCGGACACAACGTGGGACGTTTATATGACATTCAATAAAAGGCGGTGGAAAACTCTAGAGGCTGACACCATTATTCGAAATATTTTAGAAACCTATCATATATGGTTCCCACGAACGATGATCCATTCGTTGTTTATTTGCTAGCACGGGTTCGCATACAGTCTGTAATATTAAAAAACCGCTTTACGAAAGTTAAATTACTATTCAATGAAGTGATTCTGGCTCTTTTGTTAGCGTGTTTGAATCCCGCATCGATCGATGTGGATTCCAATCCTTCGGAATAAGCAGAAGCTTTCGATGAAGAAAAATATTGTGTTGATACCATAGCGTGGTGATAAAACTTACTAAGCCTGCTAGGTTAGCTAGTACCTTCAAGTTAAATATCTGTCGCCAAGCACCTAGAAACGTGTTCCGGCAGCTGCACTTGAAATCCAAAACCTAAAGTAAAAAAAAAGTACCTTAAGTTACTCCTTATAACATCGACTATCTGCCAGTGAAAGCCTCGTCAAAATCAGACAAACTGTATCGAAAATTGGCCGGAACCAACAAATGGACAATGATTTGAAAAAAAAAAATTTGTCATTACTAACGTATATACTTTCGTATTCATTAAGTAAAAAGCTTTTATGTATAGACTGCTACATTTTTAACGCTGTTTTGAATTTATTTCGTTTATTGGAAAAAATCTCGCATGTTTTATGTAATACTAAAAAAATAATTTGATGACACTAATTGAAAAATATAACACATCAATTATAAAAGAATGGACATTGTAAAAACACGAAGTCGCTAATTCCTTCTCTGCTTAAATTAAATTGAATTACGAAGACCTTTGTTTTGGAATTACCGTTGACATTTTGAAAAGAGACTACCCGAGGTCTGTGAACAAACAGAATTTAAGAATATTTCTTATGGTATTAACTACGAAAAGTGTAATGTTATTTTTGTACATTAATTGCTATCAAACAATTAATTATTTTGTTTATTTCACTCCCTTAATGGAAAGTTGTTTCTTTCGTAGTTTATTTGTTTTTCATTTTTTCGAAAGAAGGTGTTTTGCTATGGGGGTTTTCATTGTCTTTTATGAGTAATTATATATCAGTGGAGTTACTATTGATCTGCGTCCGTACTACTGACTATATCGGGGAGTGAATATTGACTGGCTATTTTATACCCCGTTCTGAAACACCTTTGGTTAGAGTTATCGGCTGTTTATGTATCTTGATAAATATTGGCTTTATTGGCGTTAGCTTTGGCTGAATGCCTTAAAAGGCAATCAACGACGAGACACTGGGTATTCTCGCTCAGACTATTGGGCTAGTCATATCTACGGTCAATTCGTAATTACATTCAGCGTTGTGTTTCTGTATCGGCTAACGTGCTTATTCTATTGATCTTGGCACACCAGATTAGGCCCCCCTCGGCAGCGGCTCAAGTCTAGGTCCGTTCCCTCGGCGTGGAGCCCTTGAGTGCGCTGCTCGCGCGATACAGTGACACGAAATCTTACATCACCGCGACAACATTACACAAATCACCTCCACACACGTGCACGCATACACGGTTACACATGAAACTGGAAGGGTTTTATTTTTTCCCCTTATAAAACTGAAATAGTTTAGAAAATTATCCGATACGAAATATATATAAGAGTTGTTGAGGTATATATGCTTGGTACACATATATATTTCAACAACTCATATATGTATGAATAGTTAGCTTAGCTTAGATTAGCGCAGATAGGTCGCAAATTACATGTATCAGGCAACAGCCCAAGCCGAGGTGTGTCGTGCGCCCTTGAGCTAGTTGCCCAAATAAAATCGGCTGAGTGCCATAAGCGCTCGCCTTAGTAGTCCGGTGAAGCTGTTAAGACCTTGCTAGGTCAATAGCGTAATCAGTTCGAAAAAAAAAATTCAATCGATCTTGGTACACTGATCAAATCATAACCATGACGTCACTTTAGATGACATCATACTTTCTCATAGACGCCATTTTATCCTCGTCCCGATGTATAAATTGAATATATTTAATATTAATAACTAGCGGGCCCGGCAGACGTTGTCCCGCCCTGATTATGAAAAAATCCTTGACAAATTATATACTAAAACGTTCCTCATCAATCACTCTATCCACCGGCGAAAACCGCATAAAAATCCGTTCGGTAGTTTTTGAGTTTATCGCGAACGGACAGACAGACAGACACGGTAGGGGACTTTGTTTTATACTATGTAATGATGATTATATATAAGTATTATTAAAAATTCTTAGGCACCGAGTAATAGTTGTAATAAGTGTTTTTATTATTGAGAGCTGTATTCGTTTTATTATTTTTTTAAATACATATTTATTTGTTCATTTTGTACTTAAATATTGTCATTAAAGTATGGAAGTATAATGTTACGACTTATATAAAAATGTATTATTTCCTCCCACAAAATAGAATTCTCTATAAACATCGCGTACCGGCGGATGGTTAGTAACAGAGTTAGTAACTGTGGTGATATGTTACGTACTGAACTTTATGCTCTGATTATCTTAAATGTATAAAAATCCAGTGGCATGACGTTTGTCCACGATGAATTGCGAAACTACTCAACCTATCTTCATGAAAGTTAGCATTTATATATAACTAGCGGGCCCGGCTGACGTTGTCCCGCCCTGATTACACCCCCGCAACCCCCCTTGTGGGTGGAATTTCGTAAAATCCGTTCTTAGCTGACCTCTACTCGGCGAAAGGAATATTCCTACCATATTTCAAGTCGCTACGCCTTATGGTTCCAGAGATATCGTGATGAGTCAATATATAGGTGGGAATCTCTTATATTTATATATAATTTGGTCCAACTTGAGAAATAGGAATTTAGATTTCGATTAACGGCTTCAGTATCCTTTCATTACAAATAAAATTATTGTCAATGTTGATTATTGTTATCATTACATAGTATAAAACAAAGTCCCCCACCGCGTCTGTCTGTCTGTCTGTCTTTTCGCGATAAACTCAAAAACTACTGAACGGATTTTCATGCGGTTTTCACTGGATACAGTGATTTATGGGGAAGGTTTTAGTGTATAATTTGTCAAGGTTTTTTTTTATAGTCAGAACGTGACAGCGTCTGCCGGGCCCGCTAGTTTATTATAAGTTTCATCAGTCTTGAACAGATGGAGCTTTAAATTCGTTTATTGACAGAAAACTGTAGGGCCGACTGGTATAGATATCTCATGGATGGCGCCACGTTTTTATATTGAATTTCAGAGCCACAGCAAGTGCGGTTGGGTCATTCATTTAAAAAAAAAAAGAAGTTTTAATAACAACATGCCGTAAAATTTCATCTTTTTCTACAGTTTTTATTAGATACTAGCTGATTCCATTCCATCTGCGTTGTTTATTGTCTTGTAAGATGAATAGTTCTATGGTAAACAATGGTATTTATTTACTTCCCATGTCCTGCAAAGGCACACTACACTGCTTGTACTCACTTCACGCATGATTTTATAGCTATATTAAATTAAACATCGTGATATTTTTTTAAAGAACCAAGTGCCTTATTATAAAACCAATCAATCTATTCTATATTAACCCAATAGCTTTAGAGTGACGCGCCCACACTTTCGTTAAAGTAAACAGATTTTAATGAGACAATGGCTACTATTACTCGAGGATATGCTTTACCATTTTCTTGGTGACATTTTATAAAAAAACGTTGTACCTACTGTAGCAGCGATGCGTGCACAAACAAACGGACAAACCGAAAAACATTTCTAAATATGATTTAAATGTATTTAATTACTTATTCTTAGTCACTAGCAATATTTATCTTTATATATAAATTTCTTCTGTACGTGTGTATGTCACTGAACTCCTCCTAAACGGCTGGACCGATTTTGATGAAATTTTGTGTGCGTGTTCGAGTGGATCCGAGAATGGTTTAGATTCACAATTGGACCCGGTAGGTGGCGCTGCGGTTGAATTATAGATATTTTTTTATTATAAAGAAAAGACAACGTCCGCCTGCCCCACTAATGTATTTATAAAAATCTGAAATTATAGACATGTTTATTCTTAGTATATGTATAGATAACCCACGATACCGCCGACAGATAACAGTTCCACTTTGGAGATCGAAGAACATACAATGAAGAAACTTCTAGGAGAATTGCAACCACAAAATTGTATAGGTATTAATTAACACAGAGTTTCTGCAAAAATATTTTTCTATTCAATAGTTTGTTCCACATTAACCTTTAGCATACTTCTTTAGGCGCGCTGAGCGGTATTTTTGGCAGGAGATAAGTTTATAATTTCGCGTCATGACAGGCTACATAAGCATGGCCGGCCGTATTGCGCTTGCGCGGATTGTGTCAAACTACAGATGCGTAGTATAGGAGCCTGTGTACATGTAATATTGATATTTTGCCGGTTATCATACATCGGATTGTTTAATAGACTTTATAAAAATGTATATAATTATTGCTCGGAGTGCCAATGGATATGAACACCACACTAGTTAAAAGTTAAAGTAATGTTAAAAAACAAATTCTACAAATTCAGATATTTAAATATTGTTATTCACACTATAATTAATATGAAAACTCAAAAGAGAACACATTTATTTCATTGTTTTAGTTTTCACTTCTGTCGGCGGGCCTTATGACGACTTCAATTTTTTTTTGCTATATACAGTATTCATTTACCCACGAGTGTACAAATGAGCTAAAACTAATATTATATTTGCAACATTTTAATAGAGCGACAAGCCTAGGAAGACCTTGTCCAATTTTTAAGCGCAGTTGCCGAGAGATGACGTTCTTCAATTTCATCACAATATTTACCTTCACCGAAGCCCTTAGTTTCTTCGGTACAGTTTCCAAGCTCGCCACCACTAACCTATAGTTTCCGAGTTTTATTATCGTTACAAAAGGATATAAAGAATGATTTATAACAAGGCAAAATGACGTTCACTAACACGAGGGTATTATGTTCCGGGAGAAATGGCGCGACGGGAGCCTTTGTTACCTCACTCTTGTAATTAGTACGAGATAAAATAACCCGGGATGACATGGGCTTTTCCTATCATACCAGGAAGGATCCGTGGTTCTTAAAAAGGACGGTAGAACGATAACGGACCGTGGCTCATTAATTTCATTTTATGTATAATATAATTTTTTTCAGTATTTTTGATAATTCCGCTCTCGCAGTTTTTTTTATATACCACTGCGGGCAAACGAACGGATGGTTCACCTGATGTTAAGTGGTCACCACCGTCCATAGACACTTGCAACACCAAGGAAGTCGCAAGTGCGTTGCCAGCCTGTTTGGGGGAGGGGGAGTGGGGTAGGGGAGGTGGTGGGTAACCGGCGCTCTCACTTACCGAATGAACCGCAACAATGCAAGCACTGTTACTTCACGTCGGTTTTGCAGTCAGTCAGACAGTACATTCTTTATATTTTAATGTATATCGGCTAAAGCTCAGATAAACGATCGGGCGGATTTTAATACAAGGAAATAAATAGTAATTAGCCCTTCCGTGTTATAAACTCAGTTAGAACAATAAAACTATTTTAGGGTGTTTTAGATTTTGGGTTAAATCTATAGAGCACACTCAGACTTAGCTCAACCTTAAGTCCAGAATTTAAATTTTTGGCGCAAGCTTATCATTCACTTAGCTTGTGCTAAGTTCAAGTCATCATATTCAACGATTTACGAAATACTTGAGTATTATTTAGATGCGAATAAAAAAGTATTACAAAATAGTAATGTACCTAATAGTGGCATTTCTATTTTATTGTTACTTAATTGTCATTGGCTTGATCCCTCATTGCAGAAATATGAAGTAGCCTTCCATTGTTTGTATCATTCTCAGTTCACTAGTTTCTTTCCTTTTCTCCATATTCTTTCAACATGCATGGTCCAATTAATTTTCCACAACTATGGACATATTGCAAACTCGACGTGGTATTGAAATAAAGCTAACTTTAAGGTTCGCGTATTTAGACTATAAATTCGAAACCTAACGGTAACGTACATTGCATGTTACCCTAATTATGGGCGCATCAGCATAGTTGAATTAAAATTATATGTATTGAATAACTGAATTGTTACTCGCGTTCAAGCACTCAGTTACGTGTAAGTTACAGTACAACATTCTAACAATAATAACAAAGTAATTGTGGCCAAATCAACAACTTTATTCCCACAAACGGGCATCCTAAGAGCATATGTAAAGCAGGGACTTGTTCCACACCCTCCCACTCCCAAACGCAGGCTGGCAACGCACTTGCGAACCCTTGGTGTTGCAAGTATCTATGGACGGTGGTGATCACTTAACATCATATGACCAACCTGTTCGTTTGCCTCCTATGATATAAAAAAAAGTTTGAGTACGCTCTAAAGATTTCCCCTTAGGCTCTATAACATATATACAAACTCTGTATAAGGTACAACTGTTGTATAGAGAGTTAACCAACAAGTGTTTAACTGACATAGGTATTGACAGTTCGGCCTTTCTCACTAATACTTATTTCTCGTTGGGTGGTCAAATCGGCCTCGATCCCCGAACTTCGTGTTACACAGCCGATCTGTTCTCGTTTAGCATACTTTCTAATCTGTATTTTGTTTTGTATGGTCGTTGTTTCGCTCCTTAGGGTCAAAGTTTGATGTTATATAGCTTAAAACCTACCCAAATCAATCACAACACATTATTTAACAAAGTCCTCCGCCACGTCTCTCTGTTTGCGATAAACTCAAAAACGACTGAACGGATTTACATGCGGTTTTCAACAGTAGATAAAGTGATTCCTGAGGAAGGTTTAGGTATGTAATTTGTCAATAATATCAGGGAGGGACAACGTCCCCCGGGCCCTCTAGTATATTATAAAATGCATCAACATTTTATCAAATCTTACTCGTAATTTCAAGTAAAATTTTATTCAAACAATCTGAACATCACATAACGTAAAGATAATTAAGAGTGTGAAACGTAGATACGCATATACTTTATATACGCACACTTGACTGTGAAAATTGCTTGATATTAAATATAAAATAGTGCTACACGACTGTTAGGTGAAAACTTAGAAATATATGTTCTCCCAAACCATTGCACCCACGTCTTTTATCTAACATTTTCCCCGCGCTCGAGCTGCGACCGGGAAATTGCCTTGGAAATGATTTATATCGTAGTCGAGATGAACTTACGTGAAGTGGCCTCTTGAAAATTTCCACTAACATTGAATAGAGACGGAATTGTCTGCTAGTCGTGAGGTCGTAAACTGATTTGGTGTGAAATAACAAGGCAAGTATGAAGTTAGCTGTAGCAAATTACTAATTTAGCCCAATAAATTCTATACAATACTAGAAACCGTTTGTCATACTTTTACAGCGAGCAAACAGATAATTAAAAGATGGGAAAAAGATGGGACCGTGTAAATAGTTCACACCAGGAGATTGCGGTGATAGTAAAATAAGGAATATGAAAAAGTAGGGTGAAAAAGAGAGCGTGGAGCGCTAGGTGGCTTTGCCTATAAATAAACATAAAGTAAATTTTCAAAAAAAAGTATTAACCGACTTCAATATCAATCAAAAACCCATAAGGCACTAAAAAGCGGAAAATAAATAGTTCTTCAAATTAAATAAAACATATGAATATGTGTGCTACCTAGGGATGTATTGGAAGTCGGTGCCAACCGAAATTTCAAATTTGTTCCAGGTAGAAATGTATTACAGAGACGCGAGAGTGGACTTAAACTTTGTACCTATGATATGATTTTCGGTTCGCACCGACTTCCAATACATCCCTAGGTAGCACACATATTCATATGTTTTATTTAATTTGGTTAATTTGATAAACTATTTATTTTCTGCTTTTTAGTGCCTTATGGGTTTTTGATTGATATTGAAGTCGGTTAATACTTTTTTTTGAAAATTTACTTTATTTTTCCATTTTTAGTGTACATAAATATATTTTACTAGCAGTGCCCGCGATGTCCGTTCCGCCTTAAGTATATTAAATAAAATATGCGCATTTTTGCGGTATGGTATCTATCGCATACCATATGCGATATGGTTTCAATTGGTTGTACAATAAGTAACGTTTGGTACGAACGCAACCTTATCAATAATCCAAGATAGTTTCTAACACCAACTCGGCTGCCATCGCTTCACACATAATACACCTTAAGTAATGTAATTACAATGCTTGCGTCATGTTGCAACACAGCAACGAACATAAGCATTGAAGAGTTTTTTTTTATAATATTGGTGGCAAACGAACATACGGGTCACCTGATGGTAAGTGATCACGGCCGCCCATGGACACCTGCAACACGAGAGGAAACACAGATGCGTTGCCGGCCCTTAAGAAAGGAGTAGGCTCGTTTCTTGAAAGTTTTCTTACTTTGTCACGGATCCCATAATCAGAACCTAACCAAACTCTCATCAAACTACCCTTGAAGTACGTCCTTTCCAATAAAAAAATGAATCATCCAAAATCGGTTAGCGTGATATTGAATTATTCGTCTATTTGTCGTGTACATACTTAATGCAAATTTAAAACTTATACGGTTTTGCACTGGATGCCGTTGTCGGAACTGACCGAATTTAAAATGGGACCACACGGGAAGTACCAGCTTTCAAATAAAAAAAGAATAATCAAAATCGGTTTACCCAGTCCAAAGTTATGAGGTAACAAACATAAAAAAAAAAAAAATACAGTCGAATTGATAACCTCCTCCTTTTTTTGAAGTCGGTTAAAAATAAAAAGGACCCCAAATACAAAGCTTGGACTAACCTGCAACTCAGCGTCTCATGCCAGCAGCAGCATCTCAGGCAAAAAGAGCGGTATTACCTCCTCTTGATTGCGTAGACCAATGTCAGCTGGCGATATGAGGCGACGATACGATGCAATATGAGTTGCAGTTCTTATCACGCGGGACATCTATCCTTAAAACCCAATTGTACGTATGACTCGTTTATACAATGAGCTCGCATCCAAGCACATCTCATTACACATATTTGACCATCGAGTTTTTGAATTCAAAAGGAAAATTAAACATATTTTATATCTATAACTATTTAAACAACATCCAGTAAATTATATTTCAATATTCTTAATTATATCTGACATCTTGTTTTCTTTTCCATACGATAATTTTAGTTTTTATAAATGAATTAACTTATTCTGTTATCTATTATTTGTCAAATGTTTCTCAATAATTACTGTTATATAATTTTATTTTTTTATTATTATTTATAGTGTAAGTTGTATCGATGTGAGAAACCGTTGTAGGTTTTCAGTCTAGTTAACACCTTACTATTATTGTTATTAAATTATTCATCGGACTGTTAACTGTTGCATTATTCACATTTGTAAACAAATAAATCAAAAGTGAAATGTATAGCGATATGTAATATCAAAACTTAAATTTCTTAGTTGTCACAATGACATTCAAAAGGTTTCTTTCGAAAGCGTCTGCATGCTCTGTACTCGATCAATGAAATGCAGACCAGAAGCACGTCTCATTATTTGGAGCGAAACTATTAAATTTACTCATAGGGGCGCCAACTACTAATATTTCCTTACTATTTTTCATCAAATTTCGCAAATTTCATTGTATAAATAATGTTTTTATTCTACTGTGTAATGTATATCTATGATATCTCCTAAGGTTATAGACGGATATGCCGTTAAAAGCAACTTAACACTAGCTGATACCAGTGAGTTTGCATGTGTTATTTATTAACTTGTAGCTACCGAGTATGTCATCCTCTTTGGCAGACTGGCCGACACGTTTGAATATATTGTAAATAGAATGTCTTTCATACAATTGAACGATCGCTTGTGTATAAATACCATATATGGAATTAGAAATAAATCGTGTATTTTACGCACTCCGAGTCTTATTGTTATGCTGTCCAAGTCAGTCTCTATCCCTAGAGTAGTGAGCTCGAGCTCAACAAACTTAAAAAAATATATTTTATGTAAACTGGAAAAAGTCATAAAAAACAGAAAGCAAAAACATATTTTAGTTCGAGTAACATTTAGTCTTAGATTCATTAAAATCGGTTCACTCTATTAAAAATTATTGTAATTTTAATGTCTTAAGCAAGAGAGAAAAGTGGATAAGTAAATGGTTTAAATACATTCAGATGATTTTATTAATCACTGTTTTTTTTTTTACATTAGGTTGCACGTGGACGGAGTCACGGGCACAGCTAGTTTAAAATAAAATTATAAATGCGAATGTAATTTTGTCTGTTACGCTTTCACACCATGGTTACTCATCCGATCACCATGAAATTTTGCATACATATTGACGGGAGTTCAGAATAGAATATAGAGTATATACAATAAGTTGAGTAGTGTAGCGAATAAAACATACACACAGACAATGGAACGCAGCTTTGGTTAAGCCACCAATACTTGCATATATATTTTTTTTGTATTACAAAATTTACTTTTGCTTGTGTACCTTGACTTTCCTACTAACTTATTAATTTCGTATTTTATATAAATGAATAACGATTCTTACTTATATATACCTGTATTACGTTATATATTAGTGTAATTCGCCTCGTTTACTCTTGAAAAGGATTATGTTATACATAGTAGTAGCTGTCAAAGTTAGTTCTCATTCACACCCGCATTCAATACATCGGTTAAGTCCTTCTCTGACAGTTTTTTTATTGAACTTAAATTGCAAGTTAATTAAAGTGGTATTATGATTATTATTAGCTAAAATGTAGTCATTCTTTAATTGTAGCTGCCAAACATATAGATATTTTAAAGGCGTTCGTTGAACCGGGGAAGTTATAGTATGACAATCTATAATTCCACTATAATGTATTTCTTCTAAGAAGTTGGTCATCAGCGTCATCAGCCTTTAAGAGACCCATCGCAGGGCTAGAGGCTCTTCCCGAAGGAAACTATGGCCACAATCATCACAACATACCACGACGTCTTGGCGATTACAAACTCTGACAAATCCACAGTTCTATATTTTCCTACATACAGTAGTAACTATTTTTTCTAAACTTGTTTGTTTTGCGCAGAGATCTTTGGAATTGGCAATATAAAGGGAGAGAGGGGTGATCGCAATTGGAAATTGTCCTAAATGCTTTTGTAATTTTAATGGCAAAACCGCGTTGCATACTGAGCAATCTTTTCTTGATATATTTTTTTAAAGCTGCCTTTCCTCATACTCCGGCTGCGTATGTGATAATCGGCTCTATCACATGAAGATGTATAGCTCTGACATTTTCGGGATGGGCACCCGAAGTTGGCCTGCAAAATAGGCAAAGTCATATAAATACTTGTATGCGCGTAGCTTTGTCAATTATATGTTTAACATGTTTATTGAAAAGCAATTTCTCATCTATAATGACTCCCAAAATAGCTTAATTTCGGTAGCAAATGGCAAACGGATGCTATTTATTGTGATTTCAATTTCTTTGGTTTTGGGTGTAAAAGTAATCATCTGTGTCTTAAAAGGGTTAAAAATTAGTTTAACACTGTCACCTCAATTGAAGATTTTTTGTAGGGAACTATTCGTTAGCTGCTGTAGTTCATCAGCCCGAGTTTTATGTGTTATGAGCAACACATCGTCCGCAAATGCCTGAAAGTAACAGCCCTCTGGAAAACTTATAGCGAGGAGTTCATCAAGAATGATGTTCCAAAGAACGAGACCACAACTGGAACCTTGAATACAGCCTTTAGACAATATTTTCACAATGCGCTCATTGGCATAGTCTAAAATGACTTCCCTGTTTCGGATATAACTTGCTATAAGGTTGAAGATGTTCTTCGGACAGTCAATACATCGGAGTCTTTCAAAGAGTGCAGGTCACCAAGCATTGTGTCACATGCTGCTTTTATATCCAGAGAAATCGCGATCACAAGTTCCTTGTTTCTTTTGTCAGCACGAATGATTTCAATCGCGGTGGAAAGAGCTTTAGTTATACTACTTTGTTCCTTAAAACCAAACTGGCGGCTGTTTTCAGCCTTAGCAGCAGCAATGTAATTTTTTTAATGAATAGTTTCCCCAAGAGCTTTCCGAAAACCGGTATAAGCCCTATTGGCCTATGAGATGCAGGTGTACTGTAATCCGTTTTGTGTGCTTTAGGAATAATTTGAATTTTTTAGATATCTTGAACAGTTGCTTAGCGTTACAGTATTTCCCTCAACAGTGGAAACAAGGTTTTGTCATACAGTAGTTACTACAAGAACATTTCTCAGGTTCAGATTTCCTCACGATGTTTTCCTTCACCGTCAGTCGATAGTGTTATAAATTTAAATTAGGAAATGTAAGTGAATTCCGGAAAATTCGTTTGTACATCCCGGGGTTGGAACCTGCTACTCCTTGTAAATATATGTAAAAATGAAAAATTAATAATAAAAGACAAATTATTTAAAATTGTATTTATTCTTTAATCAATTCAATCATTACTCATTCATCACATTGGTCTTTCGATAATATTCTTCACTTTATATTTTATTATAATCACTAATTAATTCGTCTAATATATACATTTTTACAATGTTAAAAAGTCATCAAAACCGAAAATATTTTTTTATATATCATCAACAGGGTGTATATGTTATGTAGGACATTAAGCTTACGCTACGTGAATTAAGAATTCGAATATTTTATTATTTTTCCAATTATTTATCTAAGTATGAAAAAATAAATATAAATAAAAAGAATATGCTGTATTAATTTCTATTAGTTATTAACTTTTATTCATAATCTTGTGTTATTTGAGTCTATATTTTGTAACATAGGTGGCAATTTACGTAATATGGTTCGGTTATAGTCCACAAGTGAAATGAATGGAAAATAACACCACGGATCATGAATTCTGAGATGCCAAAAAACTCCCTGGAAAGTTCTGACAAGGGGGCCACCATCTTGTTAAAACATTTAAATTATAGCAAGAATACTTGTAATATCATTCGATAATGCCAACAATAATCTACAAGAAGATTATTTACAAAAAAAAAAACATAAATAGATATGGTTGTCCTTTTTATTTAAGACATGTAATTACATCTAAGATAAATTTATCTAAGATATGTCATCTATCTATGCTTTTTAACACTTAATGGACGCTTCTTGTATGATCGCGATCTGTATAGCCTTTAAATTTTTTTACATCAATATTTATTCCGTTCGTATCATAGTTTTACTATCTTGTATTCATTCGTGGTAATGTTTCACAAATACTATAAAATTCAAGACATTTTTTGTTTGAATACGTTCTTCTCTGAACCTGTCAGACAAATATGAAAAACACTTCTTGCCTTTTATAGTATGTTAACAAAAATTATACACTAACGAACATCACGCTGCGACCCGTAGGAGCAGAGCAATTACAATACAAGATATTAATCAGAAAGTATGATAAGCGAGATCGAGGTTATATTGACGATGTCTTTTGGGGGCCGAAAGTGAAAAGAATTAAATGCAAGTAAAACCACGGAATACAACAAATTTTGTCTTCGTCGATGATTTTTTAAATTAATGTCATACATAAATATACACGGAATTGTATGTTTATGAAACAATTAACGAATGATAACATTTCTGTGGACAAACATACAGTTATATAATCTACACTATATATAGTACATATAATAGAAAAGACAAAATTAACACGCACTTTTGTATGCGTTTGATATTTATAACATTGTAGGCAATATTGTATATTCAATGAACAGAAATATAGAAATAATTTGATAGAAATCTGATTCTTTGAAATATAATTAAACAATGCAATTAATGTATAATTTCCATAAGCACCAATATTCAATACTATTATAATTATTATATTAAATTTATTATTTTACTAAATTATTAATTTATATAGAATTTAATTTAATATTAATCATATTATTATCAAATTTTATCTCCAATTATACAGTTAACAAAGAAATTCTTGCTATTTCCAGTAAAATATCAAATACAATAAGAATTATATAATAAGCAATTTATCATATAAAAAACAATTATAAATGTTATTTAAGTAATAGGCATACAACAAAATAATTGAAATTATTTAATATAATTTTATAATGAGTATATAAAAAATATAATACAGTAGAACCTCGTTAAGTTAAAAACAAAGGTAAACTACACAAAATATTTGAAGTTATAGAATTTTTAACTTATCTAGGGTTTATCTTAGAAAGTGATTGGTGAGTTAATATACATTTCTTATTTTTACCAGATAGCGCCAGAAGTAGTGGTAAAACAAAATACATTACACGTGTTACATAAAAATAAAACTTTATTTAAAGTTCGGTGTACTGAAAATAGTATGTGATTTTTTTTTGTTATAACAGTTCGCGGTTTCTAAATCGATTTAATTTGCTATGATAAATAAAGGACTTTTCACTGCTTCTATCGCTTTTAATTCATCAGCGTATGTTAGTGTTATTAATTTTCGTTTTGAACTCATTTTACTTAGGTAACTTTTATCCGTTGTCCTACTTTTAACCACCACAAATACAGCTTTTAGGGATTTCAAAGAAACAGTAGGTGATTGTGTACATATATATTGTTTGTGTTAACAATTTAACTTGTAAACACGTGAAAGCAATACATTTTGAAAATATTTTTGTTTTGTACATTCATTCGAAATGACTCATTGGCAGACAGTTTATGTTATAGAGCTCGTCGAAATATTTCTTTAAGTAACTAAGGGCTAATACTGAAATTATTAGTTTAAGTTATAGAGGTGCGTATTATAAATGATATCGGTTTTGGGCTTTGAGGGGAAGGGCGTAGATTATTTTTGAACTTATAGAGGTTTTTACTTTATCGAGGTTCTACTGTATTATATATTACTTTAAAAATTATATTTAAGGAACACCTCTATATTTTTATACATAATAAATTTACTTGTATAATCAATGCATATATTTTTTGTATCTATATATGTATATATATATTTTATATTATAGGAGGTAAATGAACAGGCGGGTCACCCGATGGTAAGTGATCACCACCGTCCATAGACACTAGCAACACCGGGGGAGTCACAAATGCGTGGCCGGCCTTTTAAAGAAGTGCACGCTCGTTTCTTGAAAGTTTGCAATTCATAATTGTTTGGAGACAACGCCGTTGGGAGTCGATTCCACAGGGACGAAGTACGAGGCAGAAACGACCTTGAAAACCTCGCCGTGGAAGACCTCCACCCACCCAGGTGGTGTGGATGAAATTTCAGTTTCAGGCGGGTAGTACGATGGTGGAATGTAGCGGCAGGTACAAGTCCAAACTCAACCTATATAGATCAAAGATCAAACAGTTCAGTATCTTTTCCTCCTCTATTTGTCAAGTGATTTTCTTTATTTTTTTAGTAGTTGGAAGAGCTTTCTTAATGAAAACTTGGATACAATTTCTTTTTCCATACCATCGACCATATTATATGTATTTTAATAAATAAATACATAGTAACGTATGTGTACACGCGCCCAGGTGATATAAAAAAGGAAAATTAAATAAAAAAATGCAATGATTATAGTGGTGCACTCTTTGGCAAAATAAATAGAAACTTTAAAAATAATAATACATGTTATTCGAATTTCGACCACAGGACTAGTAGAATAATAAAGTTGTTATCCGTTTTTGAAGATTAAATTAGAGCGAATTAATATAATAGTCGAGCGCCGGTTGAATTAGCCGCCGATTCAGCGCGAAAACTGTACACGATTTACCTCTAAACCGGTCGCGTTACTCGTTGGAACATTGCCAATAGAGTCCAATTAAGCTGAGAGAATGTGACAATGTAGACGGTCCCTATGTAAGCCCCGGTGAGTTTAGCGTAAATTTACGCCTGGATGAATGAACAGATCAAGTACAGTTTGTTATTGTCCATTTTATACACCAGATTTAACACACCCAAAACTTAGGCGTATTACGTGGGCCCATGTCCAGTGGCATTTAAGCTGCACATGCCTATGTGGTGGAGACGCATTGTCATAGTTCATCAGTGGGGGTCTCAGACCCTTCAGACCGCAATCGGAGCCCAAAGGAAGGCCAACACCTGTCGGGGGAGCAGGCGTAATGCCGGTAAGGGAGCTCCTGCACCCCCGGCCAAAAGGTGTGAGAAGGCACCATAGGGTTTTAGTCCGTGCGAGTCGGACATAACCCATTCTCAGCTCCCCGGCGGGATAGGTATCCGTTAGATACCTCCCCATGTAAAAAAGGCGTGTCACGTGGTACAGGGTTTATACCAACTGGGCCGCAATTATGAAAAAAAAAGAATATCATCTAGCTACATATATACTTTCGTTGCTTAAAAGGCAAAGTATTGTACCAAAAATATCAAAATAAGAAAATAAAACCATAATTAAAATATTACAAATAGTCCACAGTCTGATCTCAAATTTTGAACACAGTCTTACACCTGAGTTGCGTTTTCAGAGTTATTCTTAAGAAATGGTTCTTTGACTTCAAAAGAATTCCTTTTCCGCGGTTTAGGTGGCGGTTTAGAAGCTGCTTTTCTGCTTAAATTCCCACCAGCAATGTTTACATTATAACCGAACTTCAAATCCCTCGGATTCTTAAGCAAACCCTCATTTTCTGCCAGCATGACCTTCAAAGGTCGGTGTTCCGACGTCACTGAACTGGACATAGTCTGTAACGTCAGTAACTGGTTGTGTATGTTTGGAGAACTGATGCTGCTTCGTGGTATCGTCGCATGTGGTGTGCCTGGAGCTGGAGATGGTGCAGGTTCGATTTCTTCATCGTTAAAGTTAGAATCGAGTTTTGCTATAGGACTTATGTCCATCTCGCTCTTATTCAGACTATAATAGTTAGGACCATGAAATAGCTTCATATTGAAGGTGTCGTAGTATGGTATTACTCCGTTTAGAGTTGAAAAAACCTGAGGACGTAATATGTCTGCTCTCGGACGTCTCGGTAACGTGACGTAACCCTTTGGACTGTAGTGTTGGAGATTTGGAGACTGAAATCTATTTAAGGTTGACTCTATAGCTGTAACACTGTAACCAGGAGATTTTATTGGGCTGTTTATATTCTGTGCTGATGCTCCAGTTGGTGATAATTGTTGTCCTCTTAAAGGAAAAGATAGAAGATCTGGTGGGTAAGTCTGATTTTCATTTGAAAGACGGTCGACGAGAAGCTTCTCCAGGGATATTTTGGGAAAATCCTCCTCTGGGTGAGTGTCATCTTCATTTTGAACTGTTGAAAAAAAAAATCATTAAATCATATTGAAAACTAGTTAGATATGGTTTAACTTAGGGTCTGTTTAGATTGTGAAAGAGGCATTAAATGAAAGAAATTCTTTACAAAATACTTTGCTAAAATGCTCTAAATTATTCAGATATGTATAATATTGACAGCTGTGGTTTGGAGCTTCAAAATAATAGCACATTACCAATTTGTTCAACTGTAAGGTTAAATGCCATACCAAGCGGGTTTTTAGTGTCAAAAGGCTCTTATAGGAACGATTAATATGAGAACTAACTTAACTCCCCTCTCTGTGTATCTACCTGTGTAATTTTAATGTGGTATAAAAATATGTACGTTAAAAAGATAAACCCGATTGAGTTTCTCGGCGGTTTTTCTCGATAAGAAAATAACTTAAATTCTTAAAGGTTTTCATTTCATAAGTATTTTCCTCGTAAATTTAAAGTAGTAAATATTTCAAAAAATACACCTTAATATTTTCTATGTGTAATACGTAACATGAGATTTATATCCTAGTCATAAACATACACCACTAGAATTGATTAGTAAAAGAAGCATAATAACGGATTGATATTATTATAATTCGTTAGTTTTGTGTAAAGAAATCAAGAATACATATAAATTAAAAAATCAGTTGTACAACAAAATCCTTCAAATATTATCTATAATAATAGAAACAGCCAATAAAATCCAGCTGAAATTCCGCTTAACGCCATTAACTCCTTCATAATGGAATAAAAATTTGGCGACAGGAAATGTACGCTCGAATTGGCTTTTGGCACAAAGCTAGGATCTCATTTAATTTTATGATTCATAAGCTTTGAGCCATTTGTCGGTAAGGATGAGAAGCTTATCTTGGAATTAAAGAAAACTTTGATGAAATCTACGCCACATTATATCCCTATAAGAGAATCCATTGAGAAGATATAAATAATGTGTTTGTTTATATTGTGTTTGTTTAGTTTTATTTATGTAGAATAATATATAAAATAAAAGTAATGATTAAATCTGCAAATGAGCGATAATGGAATATATGCGTAATCGTCCAAAACGCAATGACTATTGACAAAAAAAAACTTCATTTCATGCTAATTTGTTCTGATATTTTGGAAGGACTTACACAATTCGCGTTAGTCTTTTTTTTCTCTTTTTGGAGAGTCTTGGATACCACTTTTTCCTGATTTCGTTTGTAAATGTGAGCAATTATTATTTAACTTATTATACTTGTATTTTTAATTGAGATTATTGTCTTTATGGCGGCTTCTTTTTCCTATGTTATAGTTACACGATAGTTAAAAAACAAATTAGTCTTTGTAAGTCGCTACAAATAATGTTATAGTTGATAGTAGATGACATTTTAGTAATCTATCACCAATTTTCTAGAATCAATTTCTAATACGCATATCTTATCACCATATCTCTTACGCACTATATTTTTCCAAATAAATTCTGGATTAGCTTTATATCTATGATCGAGTATAGAAAACCAGAAACCAATTAATAAATCTTAAACGTTGGCTCGTAAAATTTCTGATCAAAGCGAAAATGTGATAACGAGGAATTTGTTTGATGCGAGGAAGTAGCTCCGTTGATTGCAAATTAAATTATCTCACGAAAAGGAAATTCATCTGTAACGTAAACACTGGTAACCGATTCCGGTTCGTTAAACAGACGATAAATCAGGTTATTAGTTGGTATATACTAGAAGTTATGTTTAGTAAAACTCAGCTCGGTTTACCGCAGACATCCGCATTGCTCAGCCTCCGTCATTAAAATGTTAATATTACAAATATCCCAACTATAATTTACAGTTAGTAATTATCAAACCTATTAAATTGCAAATATTTTAATAAAAATAAAAACGGAGCAGCTTTATTGTCGGAAGGACACTATAGGGTTCGTCATTTTGTGAATTATAGTGATAATCAGAACTTAGTTCCTCCTAAAATTATTATGTACAACTTGCAAACTGATATATAATAAAAAATCACTAAAATAGCTTACACTAATTTTGACTACGTTTCTTGCCGGTTCTCCTTAAAAAGCGCTTATGGATATTATAGTACTACATACCAGAAACGATCGGAAATAACTCAGTCATCGAGAAGATTTATCGAGAATCTTGAGCATGTTTAGCGACATATTTTTATAGTTATTTTTTATAGTCATACATTATTATTTTAGTGGATGCACACATATGGAGCCACTTTCAGATAACAATATACGAGTATATCGTAATGTAATGATTCAACATACTATAACATATCGATAGTAAAACTTGCTTTAGACAAAGCGATGATTGATTAGTTGATAGCTGTTCGAACACCGCGTTGATCGACATAATTTCGAATCCTTGCAACTAAGTCGGAGCTTTCGCTGAAGGAAAACATCGTAATAAAACCATAGCATTTAGTAACCAGTATTTAGCTAACAATCTCAAGTTAAAATTCTGTCATCACGCACCTGTCGGTGTGTTTCGGCAGCTGCACTAGAGAGCGAGTATCCCTCTAGTCTTTTAACATCAGATTTTCATTTAACATCTGACGAGACACGATACTTGAACTTTGTAGAATCTAACATTATAATTTTTTGTGTGTCTTTTTACAAACTCACCTGCAACAGAATCGATATCGAGTAAAGTTTTATTAATTTCAGACATCTCTGTCACTTCCCCGTTTAGTGTAGATTGACCATCACACTTTCTAGGCGGCTTAGTGATAGGGTTGACATCTAGTTTATAACTTTTTTCATTTTCCGAAGTAACGGACCCTTCAATCAAAGCTTCGCCATTGGAAGATCGAGGGTCATTTTTAATCAGTCTTTTTAGTTCATTATTTTGTGTTGTGAAATAGCACAGAACTAACGCTGCGCCTAATATAATAACTATAGCGGTTAAACATCCAATAAGAATTGCAAAAGAATCAGTATCCAAACCAGCTATTGTTCCGGCACCTCCGTATCTCGATAAAACTAATGTCAACGTCTTTTCATCCCGACCACCGGGATTCTCAGCCACGCAAGTATAATTACCTCTATCATTATATCTAACGTTTATTATGGTTAAATTCAACCATCTTATCAGATCCATCGTGTTTTCGTTAACGGAGTATCTCAATTCTCCGAAAGATTTTAACTCGATCGTACGACCGTTGAACCGCCAAACGACGTCTGGAGGTGGGTTACCGACAACTTTGCAAACCAAAGTCACGTTCTCGTCGTAACTTCTGATCGACGAATCCGGTAACGGTTCGAGAATGGTCGGTCTACACGCGAAATTCGATGAATCCAGCTCGTTCCAAAGTTTCCCTTCGACTGACGGCGGTTCCGCACACGAAGTCGGCGGAGTATACAAATTATGGGAGACAACCCAATCTCTAAACGTTTGCAAGTTGCAATCACATCTCCAAGGGTTATTGTGTAAATCGAGGCCGGATAAATTCCTCAACGCCATCAAAGTTTCTGGTTTCATGTGACTCAACTTGTTGCCATCAAACCTCAGTATCTTTAATTGAGGTAAATTAGCGAAGGCCTTGGTGCCTATCCGAACTATTCTGTTATTACTTGCTTCAACTTTCTGTAGGTACTTTAAGTTGCGAAACAGCCCGTCTTCTAACTTATCGATGAGATTGTTGCTGAAGTTGATTAACCTCAATTTCTCAGTTCCTTTGAACGTGTCGGGGTGGAGGTGCCGTATCTTATTCTTAGATAAATCTAATTCTATCATTATCGCTAAAGTTACGAATGCTGTCTTATGTATAATTTCTATATTACTTTCTTTAAGGAATAGCTTTTTTAAGTTGCTCAGACCTACTTTTTTGAACGCTTCTTCGTGTAGTTGGTCTAGATTATTATTCGATAGATCCAGAATCTGTATATCGTTGCTTAAGTTTGCTGGTAAGGATTTTAGGCTTGAGTTTGAGCAGATGGCCGCTTTGTTACCGGACTGCCACCTGCAATCGCATGGTCTTTGGCATTCTGTAGTGAAGTCAGCAAATGTGGTAGTTATTACAATCGGTATGAAGGCGATTTTCATCCATGTTTCCCAATGTCTATGAGCCATATTGCTATAACATTGCTCATTTCAGCGTTGTGTCGCATACCTGAGGACGTATATCCCGTAGCATTTGTTCTGCAACAAAGAAAAAACATTTTATAATAACAATGTTATATTAAAGGTAGTCAAAAACATGTTCCAAGAACATAATCTTTTAGACTAAAATAATTAACAATACATTCTCTGTATATGTTTCAGATCATCTGTGTTAATGTTAAAGTATGGTACAAGTTATGAAAACAAAATTCAGAAGCGGATATACTTTCACTTGATATATTTGGTAGTTAAATCAAAACAAGTCCTATAGCGTTTATTTCACTTATTATTGCTATTTTATTAAAGACGACTATAACTTTTAATATACTTAGTCTGGCCATAAATACTGTTACAATTAAAAATAAACAAAATATGACATTTGAATCTGGAATCTGTCATTTTTATATGATTATTCATTGAGTTTTCTCATTTTGGCGCCAATACATTGTACAATATTTTGCGATATTAAAATGAAGTGGGGTGATAAAGAGAACCGAATCGCTGTGATTGCATTACACAAAGATGGTATGGAGCCAAATGCAATATTTAAAACTATCCATACGCTTGGTATTAGCAAAATGTTTGTGTACCGGGCTATTAATAGGTACAATGAGACCTCCTCTGTTTGTGCCAGAAAAAGATCTGGCCGTCCACGTAGTGTTAACACAAAAAAGGTGGTTGAAGCAGTAAGGGAAAGAATTCGAAGAGATCCTGTCCGAAAGCAAAAGATTTTATCTCGGAAGATGAAGATAGCACCTAGAACCATGTCGCGTATTTTAAAAGATGACTTAGGACTTTCAACCTATAAGAGACGTACTGGTCATTTCTTAACTGATAATTTAAAAAAGAATAGGGTGGTAAAATCGAAACTACTACTGAAGCGGTACGCAAAGGGAGGTCACAGAAAAATATCGTTTCCGGATGAGAAAATTTTTACAATTGAGAAACATTTTAACAAACAAAATGACCGTATTTATGCTCAAAGCTCTAAGGAAGCTTCCCAATTAGTGCAACGTGGGCACTATCCGACTTCAGTGATAGTTTGGTGGGGTATTAGCTATGAAGGAGTGACTGAGCCATACTTTTGTGAGAAAGGTATCAAAACGTCGGCACAAGTGTATCAAGATACCATTCTTGAGAAGGTAGTGAAGCCCCTTAACAACACCATGTTCAATAACTAAGAATGGTCCTTTCAGCAAGACTCGGCGCCAGGTCATAAAGCTCGGTCTACGCAGTCTTGGTTGGAAACTAACGTTTCGGACTTCATCAAAGCTGAAGACTGGCCGTCGTCTAGTCCCGATCTTAATCCGCTAGATTATGATTTATGGTCAGTTTTAGAGAGTACGGCTTGCTCTAAATGCCATGATAATTTGGCGCCCCTAAAACAATCCGTACGATTGGCAGTGAAGAATTTTCCAATGGAAAGAATACGTGTTTCTATTGATAACGTTTAAAGGACTGTATGGCAGCCAAATGGAGACCACTTCGAATAAGCTTTTTATATTTTAAATTGTTTTATATTTATATATTAAACTAACACACTGTATAAGTAATAAATGTTATTTGCAATAGAAAATATTTGTTTTCTTTGTTTCAGTATTTATGGCAAGACTTGGTAGTTATATATGGCTATTTATATGGTTTTTATATAGTCGTGGTGGCCTAGTGGTTAATATTATTTCTATGTCCACAGGTTCGAACCTCGGCATGTACCAATGAATTTTTCGGAATTCACGTACATTTACTAATCTAAATGGGTAACAGTATCGGCTGACGGTCAAGGAAAACATCGTGAGGAAACCTGAAGCTGAGAAATGTTCTTGTAGTACTCTGTATGTGGATAAAATATAGAAATGTCGATTTCTCAGATTTTGATATCGCCAATACGTCGTGGATTGACGTGGTGATTACGCCCATACCTTCCTTCGGGAAGAGGAGCAGCTATATAGAGGAGGAGCTATGGCACTGCAGTGGGTCTCTTACAGGCTGATGATGATGATAACTTTTTAATTATAATAATTATTGTTTTATTTAGAAATTGAAAAAAAAATGTTGTATACATTTTTAGTTTATATAAATATGATTTTCTTGGAGAAAAGTACTTAAGAGTAGGTAGCAACTTGAATACGTGACAATACACAGAAAGTATTGACACCGTATAAGGAGAACAGAAAGGCATTTATATGGTTACGGATTTTTGTTTGATATGACGCAAATTACCACATACTGTCTCAATTTAATATTCGCATATTAAGCCCATATTGTTAACAATTAACGATAACTAAAATTATCTGCTATATTATAAGGTAATATTTCTCATCCGATCTCTTGTTATCAAGTTAAAGGGATGAATTTTAAGTTGAGCTGAATAAAACACTACACTGAAACTTGGTTAGCGACATTTTTCTGCTTCACTCTGCTGACAAGTTAGATACGTATAAAACAAAAAGTCCTGATATTGTGTCGTTAGTCTGTAACAAAAAAAATGATTTCTGTAGAATGTAATCGGTCACTGAAATTATATATCTTGGTTCATTGTCAAAATGTCCTTAAATGTCAAAATACTTGATGCAGTAGCACGATGCGTCACTTACTCGTCAAGTGTTGGAGCACCAAGAGTCTGTGTATTAAAAACCGTTATTTTCGTGATGCTTTCGCATGGTGTTAGAATTTTTTCTAATCCACACCATCCTCAATTTGAAAATCTTTCGCCAAGTACCTACTGGTGTATTCTGGGAGGTGTATTTGAGAGCTAGTGCCCTCTAGATTTAACGTGTTTATCATCTTAGACCAAATCGTCATTTTACATCAGATAAGAATATGGTTAAGCCTAAAACCTATAAAGTGTTTTAAAAAAGATTTTGTAGCAATCTGATTCCATGTCGGAGAATCTCAATAGATGCTCAAGCAGTCCAAAGCACGTGTATGTATTTTATTGGCTACAGCCCAAAATTAAGCATTGAACATCAACAATCGTATAGCTATTTTACCCAGAGTAATAGTACCCAGCTGTTTTGGTACGGTACGAAGGCTACATACATCTTTATTATATTCGTTAAAGTTTATATCATGAGCCACAACACAGCTATACATATACAATGAGTGTATTGGTTGCCTAACTCGGCCTCCACTTGAATCAATAGTACGGCAATGTTGCACCTTATCAATTTGCATCCCATAACTATACAATATCTGATATAATTCTACATTAATATTTCACTATTATATTAAATTATTAGATAAATAACTGATAATTTCATATTTAATTATTTTATTCGTTCTATGATAAAGGTGAAGGCTTCATTTTGTTATTCTTGAGAGGTATTCTTAAAAGTTTTTAGCTATCAACCTTCACTTTACATAATAATTACTTTTTAAAATATACTACTTCCGAAACACTAAGGACATGTCTGGACCATTTTAGAATTCTCCAGATGCACGACGTCCTGAGTATACTTATTACAAGAAATATAATAATACAATGGTATTTTGATGTGTGGAACTAAATGTGCACAGTGAATCCTCATTACATTCCTAAACAAATTAGGAAGGTCGAAATTGAAGCAACGAGTCTCAGTAAATAATCCTCCGTTTAAAACGTTACTGACATCAGACGAAATTGTTACAAGTATTATGTGTGCATGCCACAGAGCATTCCAAGACGAATTTATTCTAGACATGGAATTAATATCAAGGGAAGCAAAAAATAAATATATACGAGCAAACTACCACAACAGAGCATTACAATGTGTAAATACGATCATGATTTAAGTTCGTAACTCAAAAAGAGTACAGGTAAATGATGCAAAACGGCATTTTAAATATTCACGGTCATAATAATAACATCATTTATCGTATTAAGTGATACAAACTTACTAGAATTCGTAGTAATTTATAAATAATACCCTTATATATCATATAAGATTGACATTGTACTAGTAACTACTCGCGACTTGTTGTCTCAAAACTCGGCATAAATAATCTTACTAAAAATAAAATGTAACCTAGCTAGCGCTACCCAGTGTCGAATTGTGATAAAATGATTTATTTCATTTAGCAATTTGAATCCTTGTTCTGGCTGAATAAGTTGATTATACACAATTTATATATTTTTTTACATCGCTAAATAAGAATGATTTATAATAACAACACTGCATACGAAGCAAAAATCCGTTTTATAATGCATAAAATTTAAAAGTAACGTAAAAAAATTGAAGATGACTATAGAAATAATTAAATCACTTCAAAAGTATTATAATAATGTAAGTTACTTTATTAATTCTATATAACAAAACAAAACAAATGGGAAACGACTGTAGATGTGAAAATGTATATTAAGTTGCTATACTGTTGCATTTCTTGTATGCATGATCGTGCCCGCTTTAATATGTCGAATGAAATTTCAAAAATTCTTTCGTCATTTTTGTTCGTCGTTGCAAAATACTTTTAATAAAACTGGTATTATTTAATCCTCTGCAAGATTACCGTAAAACGAATAGAATTCAAATGACAAACGAGAATAATGGCATAGAAACGTTATACGCTGATCGGAGCCAATATACCTCATCATATCTTCATGAAGTGTCAGCTGAATATTAATGCTTTGAGAAGGCGTTTATTATCATTAAAACTCTACTACACACACTCTAAACAGTCATCTACAAGAACCGGCAACATTCTCGACCTTGCTTATCTTTTTATCATATATCTTTATATATATAATTCTTCTGTCCGTGTGTATGTGACAGAACTTCTCCTAAATGGCTGGACAACTTTTAATGAAATTTTTGTGTGTGTTCTGGTATATTTAAGAATGGTTTAGATTCACAATTGGCCTGAGAAAGGGCACTGCGGTTGACTTAGGATTTTTTTATTATATAGGCAGGACAACGTCAGCCGGAACCTCTAGTATTCTTATATCTCAATGTATTTACGATCATTTTTAGCCAATATACAGAGAGGAGTTTAATTCCATACAACACTATCGTTGATCAACATGACAACCCACTGTATAACAACCTTTTAAAAATAAAACCTATTTGATTTGTTGCTTGAACTAATCAGTAACGTGCTTTCGGACCTTATAGTAGAACCAAAGACCTTACCTTAAAAAACCTTTTCTTCGTTTTACTGGAGTCTATAGCATGTGATGGTTGATTTGTGTCTAGTACTAAAATCATTCAGGTCATTTCCAAAATCTAGATTACTTAAGTTTATATGACCATACATAATATTATCAAGGAGATATTAGAAGAGTAGAGATAAGATACTGAATTCTTGAAACTTTTTCCTTAATATCGTCAGTTCACCTCCTTGACTGCCAACAACAAGATATTACATAGTTTGTGAACTTGCCCAGGAGACCTACTATAAGTTATATCGTCCTTTCTTTAATGGCCATATTGGTACAGATACGAGCAAAGTCACAGTATATCAGTGTAAATATAGGTCGATGGGTTCAGGAAAGAAAAAACAATCAGGTTTCGTTTGCAGGAACATTTGTGTTGCAGTTTAAAATACCTACTCTACAAATTTGGTTGCCAAAAAAAAAACTACTAGTTAACTACTACCATGTTTTTCTTCCAAAAACAATATTTTTAACTTCTTTGTTATTACTATTTACTATAATTATAATTTTTAGTATCATAATATCATTAAAACCAGATGGTTTTCCAGGTTATTTTCGTGAAAAGTCCCGCGGAAATCAACGTTTTAAAGTTAGGCACAGTGTCTATTTGTGTCAAGTAATATCCTAAAGTAGTTCCAATATGAGCCACTTATTGTACTCAACGTGAGGTAATTGCAGTTATTTCGTTCAGCTACGACGAACAGTTTAGCAATCGGGCGAAAGAAATCGGAGTCATAAAACGACTATGAAAAGATATTGACTTCTCAAAGTTTCGAAATGTTGAACGTTCACAAAAAAAACCCAGTCAAGCGTTAGTAAAACTCATCCTCTGAGGGTTCTGTAAATATTAAGAATTATAATAATACTATAAATACGAAAATTAGTTAATTTTTTAGTTATGGAATTTAAATATAATTATTTTATTATAAGGTAATTAATAATCACTAGGGATAAATAAACCCTGAAACAGTTTTTAAAAAATACTATTTTTTTAGAATGAAAATTTGAAGTACTTTAATTGTATCAAAAGAATTGCATTCATGGTAAATTTCAAGACTGTAAATCCTGGATACTTATCCTACCTTATTTACTTGGGTATAGTATTGGTATTCAAACTTTCAGTATGAAGGGTCATATCTCTCTTTTTTTATGTCATAGCAGGCAAACGAGCAGGTGGGTCACCTGATGTTAAGTGATCACCACTGTCCATAGACACTAACAACACCAGCGGAGTCGAAAGTGCGTTGCCAGCTTGTGTTTGGGGGAAAGGGAGGGAAGGGGTAGAGGAGAGGGGAGGTGGGCCTCCGGCGCTCTCACTGACCAATGCAAGCACTGTTACTTCACGTCGGTTTTCTATGAGAGGGTGGTACTACACCGAGCGAGCCGACCCGTTCGTGCTGAAACCAATAATAGCTTCAGCGTGGCTCTACCACCTACATTTGTACCTGCTCTTTATTACGTTAACGTAGAAACTTGATTTTTTAAAGGACTACAAGCCCGAAGAGTTATTTGATTGATAGTATTTTATATTTCAAGCCGTTTTACGAAAAAGACTTTCCTGCGTAAGTATAAAGGAAGACTGGCTATAAAATGATCCTGTAAAAGTGTTTTTAAGTGATTTTTTTTTCTACCGCCTCAATATTTTTCGTCCACCTATCGCATGTCACATTAGAGCCAGCGCACGGCCGCAGAGTACGGGGTAAAGTGAAAGGAGCTAGGCAGAGCAGCCAAGGCCAATATGTCTATCATCAGCATATCTGAATTTATTATGTATTCCGTACTCTAATACACAGATTGAAATTAAAAGGTATAGTTGGATATCTTGTCTACTATTTATTTCCCATTATCATTCCAATTATTAAGTTAAGATTACGAACACGATTTTAGTACCCTTAATAGAATAATTTTCCGAAAATTTTCAGTTAAATGCCTACGATCCGAAAGAAAGTTTCGCTTGCATCGTGGTTTTATTTTATCGTTGTGGATTTCCACACAATTTTTTACCGTTATGAGTTACAGAACCCTAATAATGAAGTGTTTTAACAAAGTTTCCTTTGAGACTCTTATTTTACTCAGACTTTTTTTAAGATTCTCGTATAAGTTTTGCAGGTTTTTTGAATTCTATTTATAAAGTATGCTCTCAAACCTACCCTTAGCCTTTGGGTTTATTGTCTTAATATATACGATAAATGGATATTTTATAGGTTAGAATCAACTTATAAAATAACTATAAAGTTAAAAACTAATAGAGTTTCCAGATTATTTTTTTATATTACTAGTATTCGCTCGCTAAGTCGTCTACGTTTACTTTACATTTTTATTTACGGCTAGTGTTGGGGCCGCCGCCTGTCAATATGGCGACACCTCTCGCCCTCGTACGTCACCGGCCCGCGGTTATGCGAGGTGAGGTGTGGCGAGGCGACGTTACCCGGCGGTGGGCGGGCGTAGAACTCTCGAAGATGGTAGCGAGAGCGCCGGTAGCCCGCCTCGGTGACGACAGTCGGATGCCGGTGATTTCTTGAAGGGGCCTCGAAGATGTGCAATGTGATGCACGAGCCAGCCGATGAAGGTGGTAGATTTTGAAGCAGAGGTCGGGGTGGTCGCAAGAAAACACCGTGGTTCTCGTATAAAGACCGCGTCCCCGAGCCAACAGAGCACTACTAATGACGATCAGTGAAGACTGCTCGATGAACTAATCAATGTTATCGCAATGAACTATGCGATCAAATTACTCGATGCATTAAATCTAACAAAGTCTATATTAAATGTCGATAAATCTATATCTATGCTCTCTATAAAATATCACTAAATCTACGTATAAAACTATGCATAAGCTACTCATCGTGTGCGTCGCCAACAACTAGCTTTTGCTCATGTCTACACCGTAGTTAATGTATACCTACTCCAAGGGAAAGAACTTTTTCTGGATGTAGGAGTGAGGAGCGAGTCCTTGCCTTACATATGTTCCTTGTTTGTGGGAATAAAGTTGTTTGTTAGGTCACAATTATTTTATTAATGTGTCACATCGGTGTTGTTGTGCAACCAAACTGAGTGCTTGAGAGCGACTGACAATCCAAGTATTTAATAAATATAAATTTAATTTAACTGTACTGATGCACATAATAAGTAACGGCGACATGCAATTTACGTAACCCTACACTGGATGAAAATTGCCTTATGTCCTTTTCTGTGTTTTTGAGAATGTCTATGCAATATTACATTACGATCGCTTTAGTAATATGACGTGAGAGTATAACAAACAATCAATATCACAATCGCATTTATAATATTAATAAGGATTAGTTCTTCACTGCATTCAATTCGATCGCATAATAGGTCTTTACCTATGAAATTGTCGTTCTGCAGTACTGGCCATTTCAAATCAAAATAATTTTTGTTTGGCTAAGAATTCTAATTTCAAATTAATTTTATATTAAAAACATGGAATTCTTTTTCCAAAACTAGTCATTTGTTTAGCAACCCGTGTACATGTAATATTGTTTTTTTTTCGAACTGACTACGCTATTGACCTAGCAAGGTCTTAACAGCTTCACCGGACTACTAAGGCGAGCGCTTAAGGCACTCAGCCGATTTTTATTTGGACAACTAGCTCAGGGGTGCACGGCACACCTCGGCTTGGATATTGCCCGATTCATGCAATTCGCGACCTACCTTTTTTTTACATGGGGAAATCCTTTATGGATATACCACCCTCCCGAGGGAGAGAGTGGGTTATATCCGACTCGCACGGACTAAAACCCCACGGGTGACTGCTACCGCCATGATGGGGGACAAGGGATGACAAAGCACTCCGATTGTCGCCCCGACGGCTGGCCCAGAAAGAAGATCCTGGGCTCCCGCTAAAGAGAGACAGCCTGGCACGCATAGACTGTCTCCCAAACGGCCGAACCAGTGCAATGGAAAGACGGGCCCCCGACCCATTCGCCCTTGGTCCGACTTAAGGATGAACGTAGGAGGCGAACCTCCCCACGTCTACCCAACGTCTACGTTGACCTCTAAGGAGGTCGCGTCGCCAGTGGAACTAAGCGACCTTTCACGGGAGGCGGCCTACAGGTCACACACCCCCATGAAGTGCTCGGCACTCCTTCCGGTGGCGGCACAGAAAGCGCAATGCAGCTTCGTACTTGCACAAGCCGCGGCATTGTGGCCGGGTTGCCCACACTGGAAGCAAATATCGCTCCGGTGCACCTCCGACGGGCACAGTGTGCGGGTGTGACCCACGCCGAAGCACCTGAAGCAGCTCCAGCCCCTGGATAGCGCCTATCACACCGACCTCTTCCCGACGAGGGGGCTCCGGTGGGTCTTCCAGTGCGAGCTCAACCACTTCGCCTGTGATGAGCTCCATGGTCGGAGGCTTCAGCGGGGAAGCAGGTGTCTTGGCTTCCTTCTTCAGTACCTCCATACTGAGGTCGGTGATCTCCTTGCGAAGGGTTCTCACCAACCTTCGAAGGCACAGATTTTCGTCGGTGACCGTGCGCGACAGGGCAACAGTCAGCACGTCTTGGAGCGTTCTGGCGGCCCTCTTCAACGTCTTAATCATCGGGCCTTAACACTTTACACACACTTAACACTTTATAAATCGCAGCGACTGATTCGCCAGCGATTGTCTTCAAGTGTTGCGAATCCTGGGCTTCTACGTCATGCGGCTCGGCCACCGGACTCAGCCCATCATCCTCGACGTCGACCCACTCATCCTCTGTACGCGACGACTTGAGCGCTATGCATCCAGCACCATTGCTGTCGTTTGGAGCCAGCTCATGCTCGCGCTAGCGACTTGAGCCAGGCATTGGTTCCAATACAACCTTGGCAGCCTTCGCCCCGGCTATGGCTACAGTCTTAGCGGCTTCCGCCACCTTCGTCTCCGCCGCCTTGGCAGCAGATCAGGTTTTAGCCCCCCCCCATCCTTAAAACTAGGTTTAAAATGAATTGATTTTGAACTTGAAATTTTGTTCCCATGAGTATGGGGGAAAGACAGTCCGCCCAGGCAGAGCCCCCTGTACCTGGGTAAGCCTAGCGTAACCCGCCGGAGAGTCGGCCGGTTCTGCGACGGGGGTCGCACTGGCGACGGATCTCCCTATCCGCCACGCATCTCCTCACGGTGCGCGGCCACTTAGTATTAGGGTAATTTTTTATAGAGGTTTTCTTCCTCGCGGTCCGGGCGGTTAAGCCAAGACCCTCGGTCCCGCTTCGATCAGCGAGACATAATCAGGACACTCCAAATGGGATTACGAGTTTGGCGGTGGCAGATACGGCAGAAACGAAACACCCACCCGCCAGACGGGTGCTATTCAGTAGAGTGCTTGACAAGGCGCCCCCCCCCCCCTACCAGAGATCAGCCGCCGACCGAAAAACGGTCGACGTTGCCCGGGGTGCGCCACACGGAGGCTCTCTGGCATCTCACCCCAATTCGCGACCTATCTGAGCTAACCTAAGTTAAGCTACATATTCATACATATCTGAGTTATTGAAACATATATGTGTACCAAGCATACATATCGCAATAACTCTTATGTGTATTTTGTATCGGAAAATTTCTAAACTATTTCAGTTCGATAAGGGAAAAAAAAGACAAAACCCTTCCACTTTTATGTGTAATCGTGTGAGCGTGCACGTGTGTGGAGATGATATGTGTAATGTTGTTGCAGTTTACCCCCAGATTTACCCCCAAATTTACCTTCAGACCACGGCGGCGTGATCTGTGGTTACGCGGACATGGGCGTGAATACGCTCTCTTTGGAGAGACAGACTGGTATTGATCGTTCGCGGACGTTATTATATCAGGAGGGTCGATGAAAATATGTCGCGGACGTATTTTATAACGCGCAGCGTTCGGTACGGGTTCTTAATTCACGGCGGATACCACTAACGGATTGGGATGATTCGCTGCTTTTTTGAAATAACTTAAAATTTAGTGAGTGATTTTATGTACGCTCAGATAGAAGGCATCTCCAGGTCTCTGTGGAGATCCTTATTCCAGACGTACCATGGGGCACCGGTAACTTTACGCAGGACGCGGTTCTGGAGAACCTGCAACTTTTGAATGCGTTTTTACGCATGTGCAAAAACAGGACAGCTGTACGTCATAATAGGACGAATACATGTTTTATACAAGGTGAGCTTGTGTCTGCGGGACATCTTACTCTTATTACAAAGCAACGGATGGAGGCGACCCAAGACGCTGTGGTCTTGGGTCGCCTTTGTTCCGCACTCTATCAAAGTGTGACTCGAACTTTAAATATTTATCTAATGTAACACCGAGATATTTGACCTCGCTGACCCAAGGCATCTCGATCTCGTATAGCCCGATGGACTGAAGAGTATTAGCGCGTTGTTTAGGGTCGAAGAGTATCGCGACACTCTTGTCGGGATTTACTTCTATACGCCACCGAAGTGTAATATTGATATTTTGCAGCTCATCATCGGATTGATTGATTAATAAACTTTATACGAATGTATATAATTACTGCTGCGTGTGCCAATAGATGTGAAAACCAGAGTAATGTTAATAATTTGAAAATACAAATTATGAAGTTTAAATAATTCAGACTATAATTAATTTAAAAATGTAAAAGAGAACACAGTTATTCCATCGTTTTGAGTTTTCATTTCTGTCGGCAGTCCTTATGTCTGCCTCAATTTTTTTAAATACAAAGTCACGCGAACGGAACTGCGAGCATAACTAGTTAAAAATCAAATCCTTTTTCGGTATATCGCGGGTAAGACATAATTCAGAAACAAAAGCTAAGATGTGTATTTTTTCGAAGGCAAACCTTTTAGAGAATTGACTACATGAGTTATTCCCGCTCGCTAAGTGCTCTTGCTTCCGACGACTCTTCGGGATGTTTCCAAATTCACTAACCTTAGAACGGTTAGCATTGCAATCCTTTACGTACATTCCGCTGGATTCTTACTTTCCTATTTCTATAAAGTTACAGAGTAATTTTTAGATTTGTGAAGTAATAAATCGCGGTACAAGGACCGATATCTCGCCGCTGAGCCAAATACGCTATCTGGATACTGTGAAAGAGAACGATCTCACACAAAAGTATGCCGAAGACCGGGAACATTGTAAGAATTTATGTCGAAAAGTGACCTTTTAAACAAGGGCTATGAGGCAGAGAAAAGATCTTGCGTCCTAACAGTCTATGAATCCCAGTGATTGACCTTCAAATCGGTTGTGATCCTTTAAACATAGGGAAGAAGGATGCAAATCCACGATAGCGTTTCACATGCTATAGTAGCAATATACAGACACATCAACACCTGACGTGACCAACGACGCAATTAGTGAGATCATCCATCGGGCCGTGAACACTGCGGCGCGTAACATAGTGAATTATAATTTAAAAGTAGCTATAAAAGATGACAATGAAGCTGTATGACATCGTGATTTCACAACAGATGGGATTTATCGCTAAAACCTATACCGTATTAAAAAAGAAAGCTTGTGAATAAATTTGGGTCGAAAAACGTGGCCATTGTGTCCGATTGTACCACAACGACCATGAATGAACGAAGCTGATGCATATCCAATAACCAAGTGGGGTGGTACCGGCATTTACATGATGATAAGCCCCACACATTCACTCTCTTTTGGTTCGTCACATTTCTAGTTCAATCTATATATCCAGTAGTCGAGAAGCTTTCGGGACCCTATGACATCGACAGCTGTTAAATGATTATAGTCGCCGTTGACTTTTCAAACATTAGTGCCGTAATAGTATTTGTACTGGGAATCACTAAGACCGCATTTATTAGCATCGAACCTATCACTACTAAATAAAAAACAAAACAATAATTTCAACATTCAGGAGCAAATTAACTGCAAACACGTATTGATACCTCTCTTTACATTTATCTTACGGTGGCCTTTTAAAAATCTATGGTTGAAATGTATTCCCCGCACGTGCGTTTATAATACGGTCCTCTTGTAAACACAGTTATCATCGAAAGAAACTATTAAGGAATTTGTATAGGATTGTCAACACTATTATAATTCAAATACTTTTCTCATTTATTTCCATACTATCTCTATTCTGTGGGTTCATTTGTGCTTCATTTTTCGTATTACACGGGTCCGCTCGCACTATTACCGCATTCTTGCCGTTTTATGGTAATTGCTCTGCTCTTAATGGTCGTACCGCGATATTTGAAAGCTTATAATCCTCCCGAGTGAATAGCTCGTAAAATAAAAATCTCAAATCTGAATGTATTACAACAGAGATTTGGGCGTTAAAAAACAGACAATCTCTTAAGCTTAATAATATCAGTATGTAATTGATATGAAATAATAATATTAACATGAATTTAACACCCAACACATATTTTCATATATGAAAATTTTATGTAAATAAAACAAGTTTACTTATACAATTATTACTTATACAACAATGTAAGGACGTACAACTGGCCAAACACGTCTCGATGGAGCAATCCTGTGGCATGTCCGGGACGTGAGGGGGCGGGTGCGAACGCAAATGACCACACATTCGCTCGGGACATGTCATTGCGAACAGACGTATTTCATTACTTTAAGTAATTCGTTTGCAATTGCCGCAAAACTACTTGTATCGAAATAGTTTTATATTGGAATTAATAAAATAAATTAGGTAGAAATATTTAATAATATTTTTATGAAATAATACTCACTTTTGAGAAACCAGTTACTTTTCGTATATGATTAAAATGATAAAATAGTTGAATGTAATAACTATTTTTAACCGACTTCAAAAAAGGAGGAGGTTATCAATTCGACTGTATTTTTTTTTAATGTTTGTTACCTCATAACTTTGGACTGGGTGAACCGATTTTGATGATTCTTTTTTTATTTGAAAGCTAGTGCTTCCCGTTTCAATTTGGTCTAGTTCCGACAACGGCATCCAGTGCAAAACCGTATAAGTTTTAAATTTGCATTAAGTATGTACACGACAAATAGACGAATAACTCAATATCTAACCGATTTCGATTATTCATTTTTTATTGGAAAGGATGTACTTCAAGGGTAGTTTGATGAGAATTTGGTTAGGTTCTGATCATGGGATCCGTGACAAAGTAAGAAAACTTTCATGAAACGAGCCCACTCCTTTCTTAAGGGCCGGCAACGCATCTGTGTTTCCTCTCGTGTCGCAGGTATCCATGGGCGGCCGTGATCACTTACCATCAGGTGACCCGTATGTTCGTTTGCCACCAATATTATAAAAAAAACTCTTCAATTCTTAGGAGCCTATTGTGCTTATGTTCGTTGCTGTGTTGCAACATGACGCAAGCATTGTAATTACATTACTTAAGGTGTATTATGTGTGAAGCGATGGTAGCCGAGTTGGTGGTAGAAACTATCGCGGATTATTGATAAGGTTGCGTTCGTACCAAACGTTACTTATTGCACAACCAATTGAAACCATATCGCATACCATACCGATAGATACCATACCGCAAAAATGCGCATATTTTAATATACTTAAGGCGGAACGGAGTTCGCGGGCACTGCTAGTAAAATATATTTATGTACACTAAAAATGGAAAAATAAAGTAAATTTTCAAAAAAAAGTATTAACTGACTTCAATATCAATCAAAACCCCATAAGGCACTAAAAAGCGGAAAATAAATAGTTCATCAAATTAACCAAATTAAATAAAACATATGAATATGTGTGCTACCTAGAGATGTATTGGAAGTCGGTGCGAACCGAAAATCATATCATCTACATAGGTACAAAGTTTAAGTCCACTCTCGCGTCTCTGTAATACATTTCTACCTGGAACAAATTTGAAATTTCGGTTGGCACCGACTTCCAATACATCTCTAGGTAGCACACATATTCATATGTTTTATTTAATTTGGTTAATTTGATGAACTATTTATTTTCCGCTTTTTAGTGCCTTATGGGTTTTTGATTGATATTGAAGTCGGTTAATACTTTTTTTTGAAAATTTACTTTATTACCAATTAAATTACCCGTACCCATACCATATGTACTATGAAAAGTAATGCAAAATGGGCTTACTTACATCCGGGTAATGTTATTTAATTTATATGAAACATAATATACACAGTATATATAACATACGCTTGAGGCACCGTGTCGATCAACATAAGTTCGATTCCCTGCAATGAATTCCCTGAAGCTTTTGGTAAAAGACGATATCGTGATGAAACCACAGTATACTGGTTGGGCTCTTTCTAATCCTTGCATAGCTAGCTGCAAATCTTTACAAAACTTTAGTTGAAAATCTATCGGCTATAAGTGTGTTCCGGCAGCTACACCTGAGACACTGTCCTTCTAGATTTAGTTTGTTTGCCATCTCAGACTACATTGTATTATAACATCAGGTTAGATTGTAACTAAACACTAGAATCTGAAATATTTAAAAAAAGTCATAAAGACGGCTGAGAGAAGTGAAAACTCAAACCAATGGAATAACTGTATTCTCTTTTGATTTTTTAATCAATTAATATTAACTCTCTTAATAGTACAACATGTATTTTAATAATCTGAATTATTTAAATTTCATAATTTGTAAATTAAATTATTAACATCAGTCTGGTTTTCACATCTATTACACTCCGAGTAATATTTATATCCATTTTTATGCAGTTTATTGATTAATCAAAGATATGTAGGGCTGTACAACCTGTGAACAGAATATCAATATTATGTGTACACAGGCCGCTATACTACACATCGCTAGTCTGACGTAATCACAATACGTCACGAGCATGTTGAGGTTATCGGTGACGTGAACTAGTAAGTTTTTCACACACCAAAGAACGCTCAATGCGATTAAAGAAGTTTTCTCTTTAAAAATTTGTGAAGCTGAGCTCTATAACCAGCAAAAAGTTACTTAAAAGTACTTATTGAGATAAATTAATATTATAAACAACACGTGCGATATTATGTGTGTATACCCAGAATCATCATTTAGCGAGACATGAAAGATGATGTCCCAATCCTTAATCTACACTACGCTTTTATGGTCACATTAGTCGTCCTTTATAAATCCCGTGCGAGATATGGCTAAGACGTTAGCTAGTGGTATGGTATTTATCACAGCTATGTCATATACTCGCGTGTCTTATGTCATTTTAACGATCACCGATGGCTGAACGATTCGGGGTTTAGTTCCGAGAGTTATTTTTTTTTTATCGGTCTACTTTATTAGGATTATATGAATAAGGAAAAATAAAGAATCGGTTGGTATGTTAACGTTCAATATGACTGAGTTTCAAGTACGGCTACCGGAACACACACTTAGGTGCTTGGCGTAACGCCTCTGATGTTGCAAGCGTCCATAGGCTGCGGTGACTGCTTAACACCAGGAGACCCGCATGCTTGTTTGCCACCATCGTGGTATAAAAATAGACACGTCGTCATTTAATATGGTTAGGCAATCTCTGTTGATAACATGATTATTTATTAATATAACTTTTTTATAATAATTCAAGAAGAAACCAAGGTTTCGCACTGTATTCAAGGATATAGGGGATCTGGGAAAGAAAAAAGTGTGTATGTGTAATAACGCAGGATAGAAGTGAAACTTCAGCCGGTGTATATATTCAGCTGCTGAGAGACATGTTTTTAACGATGTTTAAGTAACGATGGTTACTGCTGATGGTTTGTAGGTCTCTTGATGGTCGCCGTTATTTTGTAATTGCATTGTGCTTACTATCAACTATAGTGCAGTCACTTTGTCAATAAAATTATTACTAACTCCTATGGTGTTATATTTGAGATAGAGATGGCGAATAATTAACAAGACTTATTTAAATTGCATAAGCTATTTACTAATCTACTTACAAGTTAAACAACATAAGTTCTGTATACTTGAGTATAATCTATTTCTTTAGGTTGTTCGTCAGAATGTTTTTCACCTATGATAAGCTTCAACGAAAGTTCTAGAAGAAATATTATAACAATAAATTTGAATATGCCTTATTCAAGCAGGCAGCCTAAGTTTTCCGTGTTTCATTGTTTATTATTATATCACCAATGTGAGTAAAAAAAAGTGTGTGTGTACTTATGTACACGCGTTAGAAGTTATACTTCTTTGGCGTAACAAGATAAAGATCTTTTAAAAAAAAAAATTTTCGCCTTATTCTACGTTTGTAGAAAAAACGACACTAACAATAGAAAAAAGGTATTTAATATATTGAAAGTTTTAATATAAAGAAATATAAACAACAAATACAAAGAAACAAAATGTTGATTATAGCTAACTTCAGGGTGTCGGGTTTTCGTGACGGTGTGCGCGCACATCGTAAAAATTTACTCTCACCATTTTTCCCTAACGCGCCAAAAGAAGTATAACTTCAAAAATATTTGATTGTTACAATATATCTGAAAGTTTAGTTTTAATAAACAAAGATATAGTACGCAACTAGTTGTTTCCTGCGACTTCGTCGGCGTCGTTTATTGTTTCAATTGTGTTATTATAACCGGCAAGGGATTACGCAGCGTTTTCGACGATGCTCCCAGGCGGCTTGACTCTTTCCGACATTTCCACATTTATCGTTATATTTCCATAACCAATTTCAAAAAATCTTGAAAATATACGTAAACCTTCGTCGTGAATTACTCTATCTATTAATGTAAACCGCATGAACATCCGCTCAGTAGTTTTTGAGTTTATCGCGAACAGACAGATAGACAGACGCGGCGGAAGACTATGTTGTATAATATGTCGTGATGTAATAAATCATAGTGAAAAACTTATATACTTTCCTTATGTTTACATATTACAAATATCAGCATCTGTGTGTCTGTTTATTCGTAAAACATCAAAGTCGAAAACCATTAAACGAATTTATATGATTACTTTTTTAAATAAACGTTTATTCTTTGGCCAAGTCTTAGTATATTTTTATTATATTCGGTAATATAATAAACAATTTATGAAGTAAGTCAATTTCATACAGAATTACTGCGTATTATGTTGCAATATTTAATTAACATAATAAAGCAGACAATTGTTTAAAATAGAAGTTAGTACGAAATACGGCAGAATAATTAATAGCAACAATAAAATGTCTCAATGAAAGACGAGCATTACCGAGATAAGCCGAACTGGGAATGTCTATATTAGGCCGCGCGGCTGAGTCGCGCAGTCGTCTTTGTACATATAAATTGCTATGTAGCAATCGTACTTCGAACATAATTTAGCTTCCTTAATCCTTCCTAAAGCCTAAAGCTTCCTAAAGGTTAGTAACTTTGGGCTAACGCTAACACGCAGCGGAAGCTCTCAAAAGGAAAAAACCCGATTCTGAATCATTCTTCATTGGTGCTACGCTCCTATTGGTCTTAGCGTGGTGATATAGCATATAACTTTTCTCGATAAATGAGCTATCTAACACTGAAAGAATTTTTTAAATCGGGCCATTAGTTTCTGAGATTAGCGTGTTCAACCAAACAAACTCTTCAGCTTTATAATAGCAGTATAGATAAACGGGGTAGAAGCCGCGGACCACAATTAGTTATGTATACATACATTTAAAACGCAGCGGTCAAAAATGTTCAAACCCACCTCACGTAAATCCCGGAGTTGTGTAGTTTCTAATTTAGTATGAATTTTAAACCGTTTTCCAGGGATCTTGTTTTAATCCCCTGTCAGGTCGAATTGAACCTGAATTTGGGTCTAGATTTTGTATGTACTAAAGTGGTTTTGTGTATAAACCCGTTTTTTTTTTTTTTTTTTTTATTGTAGCTCGGCAAAGTGACTGTACTGTGCCTGATGGTAAGCACAGTAACAGTAAAATCCAAAAACAATGGCGACCGCCGAAAGACATACTATCCATCGCCGGTCGCCGCTGTCATGCCGGCCTGAAAGCGTCCCAGTTAGGGACAGCCCCCCCCCCCCTGGTTGCTGGATATACACCAGCTGATCCCGGAACGCGACACGCCCAAACGTGCCACTATGGCGGGTGTTCCACCTGGTGTACGGTGGTCGCGATCCAGTCGGGTACAGACACCCTACCACCCCGCAGATTTATTGCATTATTGCAGATAACATAATTTTTTTAAAATAAACATGCAATGTAGTATTTTGTAGCATCATTGGATGCAGAAATGAGGCACTATATCTCGTTTTAGTACAAATAATGT
The DNA here is from genome assembly GCA_036509395.1 of Antheraea yamamai. NCBI lineage: Eukaryota > Metazoa > Arthropoda > Insecta > Lepidoptera > Saturniidae > Antheraea > Antheraea yamamai. Next base: position 1,021,696 of record AP028437.1, on the reverse strand, counting down.
GGAAGTTTGGACTCATGTCATGTAGAATCTAGTAGTAATTACGTATTTGAGTGATAATAGAACTTTTTCTAGTTTTACGTTGTTAGTTAACTACCTCAAGTTAAAAATCTGAAGCTAAGCACCTATTGTAATGTTCCCATAGCAGCGTCTGAGAGCCAGTCATCCCGTTAGCGTGTTTACCATTATATAGCACATTGTCAATTAACAGTAGATGCGATCGCACTAAAATCTAAAAAGTAAAAAAATGCCAAACAGAAATCTATACACATTGGCTTCAACACCACAAATACGTAGATGTGTTAGTGCTACAAGCACGAATCGTTGAGTTTCTTGCATTTCTTTAATTGTTTATTTGATATATTGTGTCCTTATCGTAATCTCTCCGGATTTAACAACAAAACAGTGACAGTCTGATTCTTGAATGATTAGTTTCTTTGAGTCCCAGATCGTGTAATGTTTTCAAAATAAATATATGATTTTATTTATATTTTCTATACATAAAAAAAATGCGAGCATGACACAAAAATTACGGCACAAATTTAATTCAATTTATTTTTAGTTTTATTTATAGACACTTTGTTCTTATTTAACATAAAAAAATATCACGATACTTTCATCTGTACTAATATTATAAAGAGGTAAAGTTTGTGACGTTGTGAGTTTGTGGGTTTGTGAGTTTGTGACGTTGTGACGTTGTGGCGTTGTAAGGGGTAATCTCAGGAACTGGTCCGATTTGAATAATTCTTTCAGTGTTATATAGCTCATTCATCGAGAATGGTTATAGGCTATATATCATCACGCTAAGGCCAATAGGAGCGGAGCACAGATGAAAAATGTTTCAAAATCGAGGTGTTTTTTCTTTTTGAGAGCTTCTGCTGTGTGTCAGCGTTAGCCCAGAGTAGTAACTATTACTACGCGGACGAAGTCGCGGGCCGGGCTATAATCTATATACTAATATTATAATTATAAAGAAGCAAAGTTTGTGAGTTTGTGACATTGTAGGGGGTAATCTCAGGGACTACTAAACCGATTTGAATAATTCTTTCAGTGTTATATAGCTCCTTCATCGAAAATGATTACAGGCTATATATCATCATGCTAAGGCCAATAGGAGCGGAGCACAGATGAAAAATGTTTCAAAATCGAGATGTTTTTTCTTTTTGAGAGATTCTGCTGTGTGTCAGCGTTAGCCCAGAGTAGTAACTACTACTACGCGGACAAAGTCGCGGGCCGGGCTATAATCTATATACTAATATTATAAAGAAGTAAAGTTTGTGAGTTTGTGACATTGTAGGGGATAATCTCAGGAACTACTAAACCGATTTTAAAAATTATTTTACCAATAGAAAGCCACGTTATTTGTGAGTGTCATAAGCTATACGACATCACGCTAAGCCCAATAGGAGCGGAGCAACAATGAAAAATGTTTTAAAATCGGGGTATTTTTTCCTTTTGAGAGTTTCCGCTGCGTCTTAACCCAAAATAACTATTCCACGCGTGCAAAGTCGCGAGCAGAAGCTATTAACTAATTATATTATCTATAATCTATACTAATATTATAAAGAGGTAAAGTTTGTGAGGTTGTAGGGGGTAATATCTGGGGAGTCGGAGAAAAATGGTCGAACGAAAACGTTTCTTACGAACGCTGCCTTAATTATGAGATATATATGATTGAGTTCTAGAGAAAAGTTGTAGCTTGATAATGCCTATTACCGCCCAACGAAGTGGGCACGGGTCGGCTAGTTTACTATAAAGTTATTAAGATTTTAAGAAACTAACATTTTTAAAAGAATTACACGTTCCATGTTATTTCTTGTTTTGGAGAAATGGGGTTAGCGATGTGGTGCGTACGCAGAGGGAAAATAAACAGATAATAATGTTTACAAAGAAGTTTTGTAAGCGACGTACATTTTTGCTTTCAATATCTTTTTTTCTCGCTATGCTTTTCTGTAAAGAGAATAAACAACATAAATGGAGACGGGGTTTCAGTTAGTTTACAATTAAAAGATGGCTTCCTCTAGGTACAAATTAGCATCTTAAATATTTTATAATTTTTCCTCTATGCGCTATTAATTTACTTCTCTCTATATTAAAAAATGAATTAAAAAGTCACGGGTAAAAGTATATGTGGACGTATAGCGGGTTTTCGTGACATCGTGCAGTTTAGTGCCAACATATAGCGTGACAAAGGATACTATCACACACCTACGTACTGTTCGAATATTTATTACATATGCGAAGGGGCGTTTAATTTGTTTTGCGTTGTTTTCTATCATAACTTTTGCTCGGTTGAATTCACCATAGCTTGTTGTGACTTCTAATTTTATGACAATTTATATCCTAATTGCCATTTAAATGTTCGTTATATGTACTATTCAAGGTCATCCCCACCCTAGGGATTGTGGTCTGTACGGTAATAGATTTAACAAATATGCAAATTAACCGGAATAAAATACACACACGCCTGAAACTAACATTTGTCAATAGTAAAACGGCAAAAACGTTAAAAAGCTGGATTTCGTAAAAGCCAGGCATGATATAAATACTAGAAACTGTGACAGGCTTGTCGTCATCAGATGTTTCAAGCTCAGTAAAATGGGTAATTGTGTTAGGTTTCAAAGTCCCAAAGCATATTACCGATTTGTCAGACTGTAACTGCATTTAGCCATGTCAAGCGGGTTTTAGTGTCAAAAGGCTATTATAGAGTGGATCAATATGTGAACGATAGTGATGCCTTGAATTGACACTTCTCTGAGCATCCACTAAAAACAATTGTAACGCGTTAATTAATTTTAAATATATATATACGTATATGTTAAATCGATAAACAAGATCGAGTTTCTTGCCGGTTTTTCTCGATGACTGGGTTGTTTGTCCGATTCGGTGGTAGTTATCACGTTTATTTTTGCTTTCTTAGGACCTAAATTGTATAGAGTATTGATGATTTTATAAAAAATTATTTATATCATATATCTTACACATTTATATCATAGACATAACATAAACAAGATAACGACACAATAATACTAGAAATCGACCGTGATTTCGTCCGCATTAAATTACAATATAGAAATGACAATTTATTGTAAAATTAATAGCATCATAACATTCTGTATGGAAAGATTATTTAGAGTGTACTACCCAATTTTTCTAAACATCGTTCAAAGGTTTTGGAGTTTAAATATATATATGCATAAAAATAACTGGTTCACTTCATTACATGGGAGAAAGCCAAGCAGAGTTGGTTAAGCAAAAACTAACCCACACTAACGCCTGCTTTCAATTAAGATATTTTCTCTTTTTGTGAGGCGATTTTGATGAAATAAAGCTACGCCATGCTTAATGACTTCTGAAAATCCTATTAAAATTGGTCTAAGTTTTAGGGATTAGCGTTTTATAATCAAACAGAAAAAGTGTTTGAATACTATCTTGTTTGATTCTGTTACACCGTTTATATCACTTGCTATCGATTTTAGGGAAATAATTTCAACTAGCTTTTTATGTATGAAAAGTACCCAAAACTCTTTTTCTGTATTCCTGAATAATACGTATGCAACATTTTATAGTAATTCGATCGATTACCCCGTGAAAGCGTAACAAACAAACAGACTCCCATTCGAATGTGTAACATTAGTTAAAACTAGGATTCGTTTCAGCTCACTTAACAACGTTGAGAATAAATTCAAATTAAACATAAACGAAACCGTGTGCCACATCTAGTACTAATAATCATTTTTAATTCAATAGACATAAAATAGACACAGAAAGGTAAAGTCTACAAACCACGAAATAAATGTTTCTCAAACACAAATTCCAGTTTTAAAATAATTATATTATAATAACTAAATATTACATTATGAGAAACCAGTAGAATGCCTGACAAAGGGAAAGTTTTCGAATTCCGTTGTCGGTGGCGTGTCGACTGGAAATTACAATGAGTATTACATAAACTGTAGACATAAGCCTGGCAACTAGATATGAAATATTCACTTTTCTATCTATCTATTAGTAAATTTTCACAGAATTAAAACTATTCGTATAGGTAAAACATGTGTGTTAGGTGACTAAATTGCAATGACATGGTTAAATGTACCTTGTTCTGCATCCAACAGCATTTATATGATGATAAAACTGTCGCATCATCTCTCTTTATCCTCCCTAACTGGGGCACAACATGTTTTCCTTTTCCACTCATCTCTGTCAAATTCCATCAGATCACACCTTTTATACACATATAATTCTTCACACAATCCATCCATGCGTTTTCGGTCTTCCTTCATTTTTTTTTTCTTTCGAATTGACTACGCAATTGACCTAGCAAGGTCTTAACAGCTTCACCGAACTACTAGGCGAGCGCTTAAGGTACTCAGCCGATTTTATTTTGACAACTAGCTCAAGGGTGCGCGGCACACCTCGGCTTGGGCTGTTGCCTTATTCATGTAATTCGCGACATATCTGAGCTAACCTAAGCTTAGCCACATATTCATACTTAAAAGAGTTATTGAAACATATATGTATACCAAGCATACATACCTCAACAACTCTTATATATATTTCGTATCGGATAATTTTCTGAACTATTTCAGTTTGATAAGGGAAAAAAATAAAACCCTTCCACTTGCATATGTAAGCGTGTATGCGTGACGTGTACGGAGGTGATATGTGTAATGTTGTCGCAGTGATGTAAGATTTTGTGTCACTGTATCGCGAGAGCAGCGTACTCAAGGGCTTCACGCCAAAGGAACGGAACTAGGCTTGAGCCGCTGCCGAGGGGGACCTAGTCTGGTGTGCGAGAGAATTTATCCCCAGACCACGGCGCCGTGATCTGCCTTCACTCCTATAACCGTCCACCTTTATACTCAAGACTTTCTAGTTACATACCTTTCATCTCTGCTCATGACATGCCCGTACCATGCTAACTTATTTCTCTTAAAGTTCTCCGTCACTGGTGCTATTTTCGAACTTCCTCTGATATACACATTTTTAATCTTTTCCACTCTAGATACACCACTTATCCATCTTAACATTCGCGTCTCTGCCACTTGTAATCTTCTCTCATCCTTCTCTTTCGTTACCCAGCACTCGGATCAACACAGCACGATAAGTCTTATAATAGTTTTATATACTTTTCCCTTGAATTTCAAGGGTATTATACATTGGGTTACAAACGCCCCAAATACGTTTTGCTATTTCATCAAATTCAACATAAAAACAATTTATTCTATTTAGACCCTGAGAAGTCGCTTATGAACGTCAAATCTACCACTGGTTCAGAAAAACAACCCAGTCATCGAAAAGAACCAGCGAGAAACTCGATCTGGTTTATCTCTTCATAATAAATAAATAATGGTGATACGCAGATATAATCAAACGTTTTATGTTGCAGTGAGTTGTGATAGCGGTCGATCAATTCCAGGCGGAAGTACAAAGTAACGTCCATTATAATATTCAATTATGGATTTACGCGAACGGACGCCTTCTTCAATCGAATAGTAATGACCAAAATTTTGAAAACTATAGGACACATTATCGTTACGGTTTTGGTTACGCAGTTAAAAATAACAATTAATTACGTGAAACTTTGTACAAAGGTGAATATACGTATATCATAAATATACATCAATTTTTATAATAAATAGTTTATATGGTCTCACCTGCGGCTCAGCACGCGTTTTTTTTAAATGTATTAAAGAAATGTAAAATTGTAAGTAGGTGTCCGTTCGCGTAAATCCATGATTGAATACATTACATACATATGACCTACTTACAATTTAACATTTCTTTACATACATTACAGAAATGCTTTTTCAAAAACATTTGTAACTACGACAAGCACGCCGTCTACTGTAACATGTAACGTGTACATTAGATATGTGAATACGAATAGTATATCGAATGGGATGGGATTTATAATCAGCAACATACCTGGAACTTTAACCTACTATGTACCACCCTCAGTGCTCACTAACAACTATATAGGAAAGTAATGAAAATTTTAAACTATACATTATCGAACAATATGTGTTAATTTTTTTATTATATAGATATAACATATCCATATTGTCGATATAATTGTGTTATTCATATACGTTGTTATAATCACTGAGTTGTGTAGATGCAAACGGGGTAAATAAAACAAAATGGCCGCCGAATTGACCAAAATGATAATATAATTCAAATTACATACATTTACTCTTGGAGTCTAGTATAGCGCACGTCTCACGCGCTTGTTTACAGTAAACAAATTATTTTTGATCAATTTCACACGGGACGGGACAACGTCTGCCGAGCCCGCCAGCTTAAAATAAAATAGCTCATTAGTTAGTTATCTGTCAGTGAAAGTTCCGTGAAAATCAGTTCAAGCATTTCGGATATCCCACTGCGGCCGAAGGCGAATAAAAACCTAAATTACTTTATATGAGGTCTGCTATCTACCAGTGATTATCCCGTGAAAATCGGTTCAACCATTTTGGAAATAGCAATACGGACGAACCCGCGGACATAAAAATACAAAATATGTCAACCGCTATAATTTCGGCTATCTGCCGGTAAAATTCCCATTAAAATAGGTCCAGCAGCTTTGGCGATTATCCGGAACAAACAGACAAAATATAATAATATAAGAATATCGACCGAATATAAATTTTTCTTTTGTTATTTGTAGCTATTTCCATTCACCAAAAAGTTATTATTTAATTTTACATACACACACTTTATTTTTATAATACGTAATAGATTGCAAAAAAAAAATGAAAACAAAACTAACGTAAAATAAACTTTTTGAATAGGAACACAAAATAATCTTTGAAAATGTTTGCGATAGAATCTTACCACATTACTATGGCAAAGTATATATTACTAACGCTAACACACAGCGAAAGCAATCAAAACGAAAAAATGCCCGATTTTGAAACATTCTTCATTGGCGCTCCACTCCTATTGGTCTTAGCGTGATGATATGGTAAAGCCTTCCTCGGTAAATGAGTTATCTAAAACTGAAAGATTTTTCAAATTGGATCAGTAGTTCCTGAGATTAGCGTGTTCAACCAAACAAACAAACAAACGCTTCAGCTTTATATATTAGTATAGATCAGAAGGTTTTGTAAATAATGGAAAACATGTGAATATTTTTTCTTTTTTATAAAAATCAATTTAATTTATTATTCAATTTAATAACATGTCTACGAATTGAGCTCTATAATTAGTACCATATCCAGCAAACCGAAGTACATTTGTCGGCCACACTTTTCCCTTTGTAAAAGTGTAATACAAAGGCGATTGTTAAATTTTTAACTAGTAACGCGTTTTAACTTGTCGAGGGTAGTTGAATTTTTAATTTCAGGGCCTTATGATACGTGGAAAGTGTGGAAAGCATGTTGACACGTTAAACGTTAAATATTTTTTAAATTTACAATTTTAATTCTTAGGCACCATATTAATAACTCTTTAAAAGGAAATAATCAGTAATAATAATGTTTTTCTTAAAAATATATACTTCTGGACAAAGAGCAAAGGCCTTTAAGCAAAGAAAAAGTGCAAGCATAATAACTATGCCAACCCATAACGTACTTACGATTTAAAATGCTGAGAACAGCATAGTTCTACATGTTTCCAACATACGGTGACACTAAGAACATTTCTCAGGCTTAAGTTTTCTCACGCCATTTTTCTCCACTGTGATACTCAATTTAAATCAGTACAATATAGGAAATTTAGATAATTCCTTAGTATACGTCGTTCCCCCTAACGATTACAAAACCGTGTATGACAAAAACTTGTGATGGAAACAAAATGGCGACGGTTAGGAAGCGTTGCGCTAAGCAAAAACGCACAAAACAAATCAGAATCCAATCGCTCGGAAGGGATATACTTCGATCTATTTCCTTTCGTTTTTCATGCCATTTCTCTTTGTGAAATAACTTAAGTTTCCAAAGTGATATCATAGTGTATACGTATACGTGTTGTTACCACTGTTTTCTTGTTATACATTGTAGAAAAACTTTGAATGAATAGGTCAAATTCCCAAATAAAGAGCAGTGGGAGTTTTTGGCGCGGTTTTGGAATGTAATGTAGTGGATTTTATATTTTATCCATAATCTTGTGTTATTTGACTCTATATTTTTATAATTCGGTGGTATTTTACGTAATATATAGTTCAGTTATTGTGAACAAGTGAAATGTATGGAAAATAATACAACGGAGCATGGATTCCGACTTGCCACAAAAACTGCCTAGAAAGCTTTAAGAAGAGGGCCGTCACCTGATTAGTTTATGGAAATTATCGCAAAAAGCTTGTAATAGCATAACCCACTCGACAAATGGCATTAATTAATAAAAAAGCTTGAGAGGTCTATGGATCCCCAGTTGGAACGAAGTTCCTTTCCCTTTTTTGTAGACGTTTACTATATAATCAGTATAGTTTACATTATAAATTTTCCAGATGATAGAGTTAAATTGGAAATTAAACGATAAAATATATCCATAAAATAAATAATGATATTGGTTGCGCCGCTTTATGTATGTTTGAAAATTCCCGCATTATGGATTAAATCGCGTCACTTTGAAGCCCGACCAATTAATTGCGATCAGGTCACGCCATCTATCTAGCCCAATCATCCTTTCCTGGCACATGTTAGTTCGGTATCGCGACGCTCGCGCCGCCAATAGTTTTCGATTGCGGCCGCCAGTGTTCAGTGTTCGACTGTTGCCGCCAGTGTGTTACTTCGTCTGCTATCGTCGAGTAGTTTACGCGGCTCGCACAGTGTCTTGTTGTGTCCGCGCCGAGCCGCGCCGCATGCTAACATTTTGAGTTTTGCATGGTCGAGTGAGAAAATAAACGCATCGCTACATACGTGCCGACATTTATTATAAACAATAAGTGTTGTGTGAGAGAAGACTCGGTGGAGAGAAACGAGAATCACCTAGCCGGCTAGCCACGTGGAGACTGCATCGCCGCGAGGTATGTGCCAAGTTTCCTTCCTGCCCTTCTCTCCCTAATCGTAACTGATCGCAATAGTTGAATATCAATATAGCACCCCCGCATATACAGTCCACTTAAATTGAACATAGATAACCCCGCATCCGCACCCATCGGTGACGTCGACAACGCACCGGCGTCACCAGATATATTAAACACTGAATGATATCATAACTATTTTCAACTTGTATTAAAACTTTTTTACACTCCATTGTACTGAAAAAAAAATATTAAAAAGATATGAGTACGACGCGTCAACTGTCACTTACTGTAACTATTCGTCTAAGAGCTAGCAACGGTTTCGACAGCGAATTCAAATAAGCCAGTTTTTTATATATCTTTATGTTCTTTCAAACAGCGTGCAGGCTACCTGGCTGCCGGTAAACGTTGTGTTTATTAGTGCATATCGCACCTGTACAGGCAAAAATATTGATTTTTATATAATTTAGAATGTTTTGTTTTTCACTAAATTTGAAACGCTACTAAAACATGAAATTATTATTGCCAGACATTTTTTGTTTTAACAATAATGTGCCCGATACTATTTTTTGTAAATAAAAAAAGTAAGTTCAAGCCATATTAAGATAGCTGTAATTTTAATGTTGTTTTATTTAGATATAATAGAGGGTAAATTAAAAATAATATGTATAGAATAACTTAGCTATAGTGTAGCGCAATACTGGCTGTATGATAAAGACAGCGATAATTGTGGAAGCGCCTGTTATAGACGCATGTATTCAAGATGGCATCAGTCCCAAGTTATATGTCTACGTGTATCGTTGATTTTCATTGTTTACGGTGAAATTTCAATATCATGGTTAATAAAAAGAAATATGTTCTTTGCAATGGAAAAACTAAAATGGTTTGAAATGAATTATTTTATTTATAAAGAATATCATCAAAACGTTCCTAAAATTATTTATAAATCAAAATTTTGACCTGTAAAGGTGTGATGTGCATTAAAAACACAACGTTAACCGGCTATCAGGTATCCTGAATCCTGTTTGGAAGGGCATAATATATTTTTTTAATTTCAATTTAATTTAATTTCAATTTATTAGACGTACAATTTAAACTTATCTATGTTCGTATTTGCTTGTATTGTTATTTATTATGTTTGTATTAGTATTTTTTTTTTATGCTCAGGCTTATGGTGGCCATTGTGCAACCAAGGTAGTGAATAGCTTTTGGGCAGGCACATTTGTAATATTTGTAATATCTGTATCTTTTTGAGATGTTAACTTTTTGTTGTTGTTAGCTGTTTACATGTTATAAGCTCTGTTATATTTATTGTCAAAACACCGACTACACGTCCGTACATTACTTAGGGCCCCCATTGAAAATCAGCGCTGCAGTAACACCCAGTTGTGCTGCAGCACTTAGCTGAATGGGGGTGCCTTTGTTGGATATAATATAAGTTATGTATATGTTCATCTTGTTGTTATCCAGCAATAAATACATTTCTTTCTTTCTTTCTTTCTATTTTCATATTAAAGAACCAGCATTTCTATAATTCTCGTTCTTCCAACGTTGCTAGCTCCTGTACTAAGGTGTCGCAAAAAGTCTAGTTACATTAACTACATTTTTTTTTGTTTTTCGTTATCCTGGAGAACCCCTTGCGTTTTATGGGAAAAATCCTAAATGTAACCTTGTTATATACGTTATTACTGTGTCAAGTTTCGTTAAAATCGGTTCAGTACTTTCAGAGTGATATGTGTTCACAGGAACAGAAAGACAGACAGACAGATAGACAGACAAAAATTGTAAAAGGATTATTTTTGGCTTCTATATCAATAACAAAGCCTACCCCGAACAAATTTTTCAAAAAATATTTAATGTACTGATTTGGCGTTGTTTTGCAATTTTATTATAGTATAGATAGAAGATAGAAGTAGAAGAAGAAGATAATAAATATAATCAGTCCAGGAATAAATACTATGTCAAATTACATAAATAAATAACTTATAATGATATATTTATCTTCAAGTTAATTTATTATATATAACATTAATACTTATCTTGAAGTTAATTTATTATATATAACATTTAATAGAAAGAATTAACAAAGCTCGTCATATAGCAGTGCAGAAACTGTTTAATACACATATTAATTAACGTGTTCATTATTTACGAAGTTGGCTTTTTTGACTTGGGTATCGTATACCATAAATCGTTACTTTATAGCCTGCAAACATTTCAGAAAAAAAAATACTTGCCTAAATGACGATACTTTTCCCATTCATATAACACGGTTTTTTTCACTTTTTAAAAATTAATTTTTAATTTGATTGTTTTATTGAATAAGGTACCAAATATTATTGATTCTCCATTTACCATAATCCCTTGGGATGGGCAGGTTTTGATATGGACGTCAAAAATTTAATTTGTATCTTTTGATAGGGGCTAAATTTATTTTTATCGTTTTTTCTAACATTCATTAGTGAGTAATCTATTATAAATATATGGTGTTTGTGTTTCAAACGAGTTACGAGTTCTAACACTCCGTAAATATTCGTAGAAGAGAAAAAATTACAACGGAGAGACCTTTTATCTCGATCCAATCACCTAAAAAGTCAGGTCAAAGTTATCCAATATTTTCCGGTTACCTTTATAAAATATTGAAGCTAAGGTTTCAAAATAAATCCGGTGTAATTTGAATACAAAAGTAAATGGAATTTTAATACGGTGTAAGCACAGACCATTGTATCTAGTAGATGTGTATTGTTGGACATTTGTTAGACGGGAATCGTAAGCAAATACACTCATCAAAAAAGTCTAAGCAACATGTACTAATTTAAATTTTAGGATGGTTCTTCACATTATAACGTTTTATTTTATTTTTAAAATAATATCTCTAGGGTTCTATGATGTAAAAATAATAGCTGTTGTCTTTATAAGTTCTTTTAATAACAGAAATGAACAATATTAGAATATACTGTAGAAACTAAGATACATAAGAAACTAAACTTTTTTCTTACAAAATGAAATTTCTAAAGAAAATGTATTTATTGTGAAAGAATAGAACAATTTAATACAAAGTATGGGCTCCTCTGCTATTCAGAACTTGTCGGCAACGATTATTCATTGAATTAATGAGACTGTTTATGTCATCTTGCGGTATTCGCTCCCAATGGAATTGTAGCAAATCCTTCAGCTGTTGGGTTGTTGTCGCTCCGTCCAAGTCCTTCAAAACACGTCTCTGGAGCATGTCCCATGCGTGCTCGATGGGGTTGAGATCTGGCGATTGTGCAGGCCAGGGCAATACCCGGATGTTTTCCGTTGCAAAGTATTCACTGGTTCGCCGAGCTGTATGTGAACGCGCATTGTCATGCATTAACCTAAAATCGGAGCCAAAGGTTTGTGCAAATGGGTAGACATAAGGTCTGAGAATATCCTCAATGTAATTTTCAGCATTCATGTTTCCATTTACAAAAACGAGCTCAGTTCGCCTGTTCTTCATAATACCCGCCCATAACATAACTGTTGAGCCGCTGTATGGATGAACTTACTGAACGCACCTGAGCCTTTCAGTATTTCCAGGCCGACGATACACTCGCACCCTTCTTGTATCAGGCTTAAACCCGAATCGCGACTCATCGGAAAACATAATTTTATCCCATTGTTCCTGGGTCCATGTTATGCGTTCTCTACACCATTCATATCGACGAGCGCGATTCCCGTGACGTATCGGTGGGCACCTGATTGGGCGTCGAGCTCGTAGGCCGTACTCGTGCAGTCGATTTCGCACAGTTTGAGGACTTACATCAACACCACTTGAAATTTGTAGCCTCAAACTTATCTCTCGAGCGGTTAACATCGGTTGGCGTCTTGCAGTCAGTTGTATGTACCGGTCTTGCCGAGTGGTTGTACTCCTTTTACGGTCTGGATGCTGTTCAGCGGGTTCTCCTGTATTATTGTAGCGCTGCCAAAGACGACAAATAACACTTCTATGAATGCCAAAATACCTGATACAGATACCTGAGATTGATTACTTCCCGCTTGCAACATCCCTACAGCTCTTTGCATTTCATCTGCCATCAAATGACGTCGCTTCATGACGTAAAGAATATCTAACAATTCAATTTTGTCGCTAACTTTATTTAAATGGTTGGTAAAATTATAAAATCAAGACTAAACGTAGCAATTAAAACGCACTTAAATTCAAACAAATTCGCAGTCATTTGAATTTTATGAAAAAACAAAACATAATCAAATTTTTTTTTTACAACCAGCCAGTATGTCATCAATAACAAAAAAGTTTACTTACCTACGCACTTTGTTTGAGAAATTGAGATTGAGAAAAACTTAGAAATTAATTAATATAAATGGTAAAATTTGTAATATCACGCATGTTGCTTAGACTTTTTTGATGTGTGTAGAAGATTGTATTTTGAAATAACCAATTGGAATTAAGCTTGAGAAACCTTAGTGTGTTACCCATTAGTATGTTAATATATTGAGAAATAAACAACCTTCCATATAGTTATTGTCATAAAAAAATACGTTTCCGTAATTTTGTGAAGAAATTAAAACCTTAATACGTCTCCTGCAAAGAAAAGTATTTGTAAAAAGTTTGCGAATTTGTGAAGACAATCATCGTGATGAAAGCATAGCATGATAGCTTTTACTACAACTTGCCTGGTTGGCTATCACCTTCGAGTGGAAAGTCTGTCGCCAAGCACCTGTGTTTGTCTTTCGGCAGTTGCACTTGAGAACCAATTCCTCATCCATATTTAGTTTGTTACATCTTAGGTGACATTATCGTTTAATTACACGTGTGAATTTAGTTAAACATCATCGAATAACCGTAAGATAAAAAAAAGTCGAGGCAGTCATAAGGACTGCCGACAAAAGTGAAAACTCGAAACAATTGAATAACTGTGTTCTGTTTTGTAATTTTTAAATCAATTTATTGTATGATTTGTTTAGAATTCATAATTAGTGAATTGAAATTATTACCATTAATTAATCTAGCGTTCACATTTATTAGCACTCAGAGCAATAATTATATATTTTACGAGTATTAATTGATCAAAAGCGCAATAAGTCACGAGTATGTCGAAATCATCGGTGACGCGACCGATAAGCTTTTCTCCTACCAATTTTTTTTAATCAATTAACGTCGGTAAATAAGTTTACCCTCATCTTATTTACAAACAAAATGTAACATAACATTTTCATAGATGACATGATTATTCACGTCTCTTCATGACGGTTCTATAGCTCAACGCGTAATTGTCAGCTGATGTATTTATAGCCGGTTCGACTCCAGGACCGACCGCTGGGAGATTTACAAGGGATAGACACCGGTCTATTTTCCTGTTAAACAGTTTTCCCAAAATGTTTCCAATATTTACTTAAGGTCTTTGGGTCGCTCGCTTCTTTTGTCGAACAATCTAGTAAGAAAATTATTATACCGAGAAAGGAAAAATCTTCTTGTAACGAGAAAGGAAGAATGCAGTCCGCCTGAGATAGAATGACCATATTAGATGACAATGGTATGTAAGATTAGTTAGTTAAGTGTTAGAAAAGAAACATAAAAGCGCCATCTTAGGGCTTTAATAGAATAAAGTATTTTGATTTGATTTAATTTTAAATTGTTCAACAAATTATATAATGTTATAGTAGACAAACGTTCACAGTAGTGTAAAACAGACACGATGTGGTCTAAGAATATAAACACGCCAAACCTAGTGTTCACTGGCTCTCAAGTGTTGTCACCGGAACACATCAACAGGTGTTTGTCATCAGATTTTCAACTTAAAGGTGGTAGCTAGCCAGTCGGACTTAGAAAAAACCCTGTCACCATGCTATGATTCCATTACGACGTTTTCCTTCATTTCGGAAACTCCAACACAGGTGCTAGGAATCGAACATATGTTCAACGACGCTGTGTCTGAACACGTTATCAACTAAGCTATTATCGCTTCATACAAAACTACATACGAACTACAACTTAAACAAGAGAATTCACTGAGAAATCAATAGGATGTAAGTATCTACTCTTACAAATAATACCTATTAATCCTAAACGAAAAAACTCTTAACTGAATACTTCGCTGGTTTTGCTATAAAACACGCCTACTTGATCTGAATCCAACGGAACTCGTAAAAGTGTATTGTTAGTACAAAAAGAGATCGTTAAAGATCTAGAAAAAAAACCTTCCAAATTCTATTACATCCGTCAGATAAAAGTATTGATCGCTAGTCTATACCTACATATAATAAGAATATAAATATAACGTGCCCGTACTTTTTAGGTTTTTGTGAAAAAAAAATTTGCAGGTGTCTTGGAATAAGTAATAAAATAGATGTCAATCATTTTTAGAAATGTATGTCTGTCTGTTTGCTTGATTACGCATCACTGCGGAAGTACTGCGTTCACGATAAAACCTAGCCAAGAAAATCATAAAGCGTACCCTCGAGAAATATTTAATCTCTGTTTCATTAAAATCGGTTCACTCTATCAAAAGTTATTGTAATTTTAATGACGACGTAACTTACGTACGAGAGAAAAGTAAATGGACTTAATAAATTCAGATGATTTTGTTAGCCATTGTTTTTTTACATTAGGTTCCACGCGGACGGAGTCGCGGGCACAGCTATAGATTTATAAGATTATTGCGATCTCCAAAGTTATGTATTTATATTGGTTGAATAAGAATTAATTTATATATTATATAGATATACAAGGCCAGTCCAAGAAAAATCATTTTATTCTGTTGATATTAGTTTGTGAGAACGAATATCTGTTTGCTAATCTTTTTCACATAAAAACTACTGAATGAAAGTGTTTTTTTTTTATATAATTATTTTGGAAACAAACCTTCTAGTACATTAATACTGCCTTTGTCGAGTAAGTTACAAATATATATAATACTAGCGGACCTGGCGGACGTTGTCCTGCCTTGATAATAAAAAATATAAATCCCAAAAGTCAACCGCAGCGCCACCTACCGGGTCCAATTGTGAATCTAAACCATTCTCGAATCTCCACGAACACACACAAAAAATTTCATCAAAATCGGTCCAGTCGTTTAGGAGGAATTCAGTCACATACACACGCACACAAGAAATATATATATTAAGATAATATTACAAATTTCTTGCGATCATTTCAGTGAACAAACAAGATGGTGGCCGCCTTGTTAGAAGTTTCCAGGGAATTTTTGTGTCAAGTCAGGATCCATGCTCCGCGGTATTATTCCCCATCCACTTCACTTATGCACAATAACAAAACTGTATTACGTATAACACCACCAATATTACAAAATATAGACCCAAATAACACAAGATTATGAATAAAATATAAAATCCACTACATCATATTTCAAGATACCGCCAAAAACTCGCATGGAAATGTTAAAAGTTCTTGTATCTCGATAACGGCGTGCGCTGCAGCAAAAATGATGTATAAAAACATTATTAATAGAGATAACAACGCAGACGAAGTCGCAAGTAACAGCTAACAATGTCAATTTCACTTTTAGATTACTAGCTGATATGTTACATGCCTGTTATACAAGACTCTGGTTTTTCTACTGTAATAGATTAATAACTACTTAGTGATTTTTAATTGAGATAGTAGAATTGAATAGTACTAATAAAATTAATATGAAAATACTACCTTTCCACTTTAATTTCGTTAAAAGATTCGAACTTGTCTTACAAGAGAATGGTTATTATGTAAATATTTATTACTATTGCATTTTAATGTTTAGATAAAAGAGGTGTAATTAAATTACCCTTAATAATCGCTGTGTGTATTAACTGCCATTTCCGTAGAGGCATTGTTAAAAATAATTTCATTATTCTATTATATAATGACCTTCGTGAAGTGACCTATTGTTGTTTAACGGTGGGTATACAAGAATTGGACTAAAGTTTAAAATTGAATTGTTCAGATGAGTATAAATAAATTAATTAGTAGGTAATTCTAAAAGAGATGTTAAAACTAATGCGAATCGTTGAGATCGGCCGGCTGTTAAAACAGAACTTTAATATTACTCACGTACGCATTTTTTATGTGTAGATTTTTTACCCATATTTATTACTCATATATATGATTTTTTATAAATTTTCTTTTATACTAGTGGCATATACACGACGTTTACAAACACGACAAAAAAGTAAACAAATAGTTGCAGCCGTTTTGAAGTGATGCGCTTACAACATTCGGCAATTATTTCTATATTTTTTATTATTAGTACAATATATACTGATCAATCTATAGTCTTATATATACAAATAAAAATGAACTACCTTTTATTTGTCAGCACTAATCAGAGATTAGTAGACTCATTCAAAAATCAGCGGAACTAATTTTTAACAGACTTTCACTAATAGGTAGAGAATATTTCAGACAGTTATCAGAGCTACTTATCATTACGTTTTCTATAGGGGCTAAGCTAGGAAGATGAAATTTTCAACAGGGTAATTTAAAACTGATAAAAAATAAATTAGCAAATTTCCGTGCACTTCCTTGGTCATTAATAAAATAGAAAAGGGCCAATCGAAATCCCAAAAATGGAGGAATCGAAGTAATCTAAACACCTGAGAATCGAATAGTCATACGCCTATGCCGATACGTTCAATAGTGTCAAAATTCTATATTTTCATATTTTATAGTACTAAATTAAAATGTAAAATAATCACATGTTATACTAATAATGTTTACCAAGCATTGTTTAACACTCGTTCAAAATAATCATCTGATGTTACATGACAATGTAGTCCAAGATGATAACACACTAGACCCAGGCCGGACTGGTTTTTAAATGTGGCTGCTGGGACACACCTAAAGATGTTTGG
This sequence comes from Antheraea yamamai, assembly GCA_036509395.1. Lineage (NCBI taxonomy): Eukaryota > Metazoa > Arthropoda > Insecta > Lepidoptera > Saturniidae > Antheraea > Antheraea yamamai. The sequence goes on along the minus strand of AP028437.1, from coordinate 1,003,908 downwards.
CGGTATATTTTGAACTTAACTATAGCTATCCAAGTTGCCAGAGTATTCAGTTTAAAACGATGATGTGTCACTTGATAGCGTGTTCGTCACAGCGTTAATGGACGTACATTCGAATCCTTGCAACTGAGTCGGAAAACATCGCAAATTCCCCTGGCTAACTACCATCATCAAGTTGAGAATCTGTAGCAAAGCAGCTGTTGGTGTGTTCCGGTAGCTGATTGTGAGGTCGTGCCTCCTTTAGGCTTGGTGTGTTTCCCATCTTAGATATCCTCATTTAACACCACATGAGTTTGTGGTTAGACGATAAAACTTACACAGTATGAAAAAATGGGCATTAAAATACGCTGCCATGCTATGCTTTCGTTAAAGTTTTCTTCATCATGGATAGTTCAGGCTCATTGTAGAATTCTCACCGTCGTCGCTTCAAAAAGTAAAGTAGGTAACTTGCGAAATCATATAATTCAAGTTCCATTTTTCGTAGCGGTCTAGTGTCATCATCTCTCAAAGAACGTCGTATATCAAGGGATAGAGTGAAAGATAGCGGTCGCCGGTTCAAATCCCGTGTGACACTTTCATCCGAGATCTATATCAGCGGAATCGACAACACTTGTAAGAATAATCGCAGTGGAGGTGTTTTTGGCAGAATCTTGAACTTATTCGATAAATTTATGTTATTTGACCCTATGTTTATATATGATAAAATGAGACACTCGACTGCACTTAAAGGTTTAATTTATATTATATTGTTAGAAAATAGACGGAGCACACAATGACTTGACACGTAACGATTCAAGAGAGAGAGAGCCACGATATTGTTCCGTAGCAGAGTCGCGATTAAGTCGATTGCTAATATGTTTCTAGCAGACGCATATTATAATTGGTTTGCGCTCATCATTTCATCAATATAATACAGCAGACATCCGCAACATTTGATGACACAGTCCTAACTGATATTATAAATGCGAAAGTGAGTTTCTTTGTTTGTTTGTTAGGCTCTCATACTTTACTACTCAAAATGTTGTATACACGTTGCCATGAGTACAGAAAGACCATAAGATACTTTTCACAGTCGTTTCCGAGCGACATATTAAATTTACATTAATTAAATAATAATAAATTAAATGTGATAGAATACTAGCAACTTCGTCTGCATTTAATGATACAATACCATTATCTTTGTACAACTGTAGCGGTTTAACACTCAGATGGCAGAATTTTTAAAATACTTGTTGCTTATAGTTATATTTTGCCGGATTTAAATAATGTCAGCATGAATTATAGCCTATGTATATAGCCTATGTATATGTAATACATAATCTATATTTATGTGAACTTTTATCAAAATACGTTTAATAGGTTATACGTGTAAGTGTAACAAATATCCATCCATCCGTACAATTTTTCTCGTTTATAATACCACTAGAATTGGTGGCATGTTGCGTGTGCATATAATGTTTTTCTTGACAACTGAAGCGGATTATAAATCATTTCTAGGAGCATAAATTTTGACATACATTAAAAACTCCATAGAAAGTATTATCCACGGAGCCGCCATCTTGTTGGAAAAATATTTGACAATTATAAAAATAGTTCGTCTTAAAAAGCATGTATCCGGAGTTTTTGGCGGAATCCGATTACGATATCCGTAAGATTTTTCAAACATTTTCTTTTATACAAATATATAAGATAGTACATAAAATATATGATAATCACAATCAAATATGTATACATTAATATATTATTAGTCTAGGTGGTAGAGCCACACTGAAGCTATTACTTGTTTCAGCATGAATGGCTCGGCTCGCCCGGGGTACTACCACCCGACTCAGAGAAACATCCACGTGAAGTAACAGCATTGTTGCGTTTCGTTCGGTTAGTATGAGCGCCGGAGGCCAACCTGATTGCTCTCAATGAGTTTTCGGTTCGGTGCGTTGGATGAAACTTGAAATTTGCTATTGAACGACTAAACCCTTAATGTTAAATTTTCTGAAATTATCGGTTGATGTCTAAAGTTACATTACTTTGTTATTCTTTCGATTGTTTATGTTACGCACAGGTTTTTCTTAAATTTTACTATTCGGATTATATCTATGTGTCGAAAGTACGGCTAACTGTTGTTTCAGTACCACGCAATATACCGAGAGTCAATTATTATTTGAATACTAGCTAACCCGCGCAACTTTGTCTGCGTAAAATCGGTTACTACCGGTTTCTATTGTATTTCCAAACTCGAAAAGCCTAGAACCCGATTGCAGCTACACCAACCGTTTTAAATTGTGAAACCAAACAGTTAAGCGACCCACTCAAACACATAATATCTTCCAAGTACCCCCTGGATAGCTTTTGTGTCACTCACGGCCGCGCCCCACTTACTATTCCCATAGGTCCAGCGGCAGAGGCAACACAATAATTTTACTAACTTATAGTTTTTATTTCTAATATTCTAGTGAGTATTTTTGCTACAAATTTTATTCCTTTGTTTCAAACCATTTAAGCGTCGGACGTCATATTATTGAATTGTTGCCGATTTTAATTACATTTATTGTGATTAATTATTAAAAATATAAATATTTGCCAAAATAAAAAGTAATCTTTAGCACTGAGAGATAATACACCTTTCTAACAGTGACATAATTTTCAAAATCAGATCAGTATAACCAGGGATTACTACTCGGAACACTCAAACTTTACCTGTCTTTACAATATTAGTATAGATATAGTATTGAATGGCAACTGCAAACGCCTAAACTAATTATTCTAATCGAAAATATACAACCCTGCACCCAACGATTCCAATACTAATCAGTACTTGGAAATCAAATTTTATCAAATATCGAAACAACACATGTACTAAGAAAACTCTATTAGATACTTTTGGAGACTTATTTTCTATAGCGCAATATAATATTGTGTAGGTTTATGTTTTCTAAAAAAATCTTCTCACTTTGATTCAGGAATCACTCGTTGTTTAGCAACGCCGTAATAGGTCATTTTTTGAAAATAAACATAAGTTGACTTAATTTTTGTCTTTGTGCTTCATATTTTGTTACTACTCGGTGTTAGGTTAGACGCCGGCAATATTTTACAGGGCAATCATTAATCATTTTTAGTTCTAAATCAATTAAAAGAATAGATGCTTATTATTTGACCTAATTATCTCGAGAAAGGCATAACTGATTTTCACTCAACATCAGATGATTTACACAAAAAGCGCGACGAATCACCGCTTTCAATGTGCGCCGCCGCTCAGTCCGTTCCGCGTTCTGCACTAAGACCTGCGCCCCGCTTCCCATTGTTCGACCGTGCGGCATTCCGACGATAAGCAGCTACGTATTGACCTTGAAAAGATTCCATTTAATTCTGTTCATTGAACCTAGGTGTGATTTTTTTACGTTTAAAAGTATCGTTCCCGTACTTTAATTTATCTAAGGTTCTCTTTGTTGTGTATTAGTACTTGTTTTAATATTATTATTTTATACGTTAAATGTGACCATAAACTACCCCACGATCGAAGTAAACAGTCACCTGGCATATGTCAGAAATATGAATATGAGAAGTTGTATGTCAAAAAATGTGAAAAAGCTGCATTAGCTTCAAATTACTTATATTAACTTTATAAATAAATAGCTTTTAGGTACATTAAACATAAAAAGGAAACATTTTTATACAATTAATATAACAACATATTAGTGACAGTTTCGAATAATTTCATGCCCTATATTCAACTTTGTCGACATGGTATTATTGAAGTGAACTTTCTTTGGAATCGCTGTGGTACGAAACTCAATAAAACGAAAATGCTTCATGACAAAGAGACAAACATATACTACGTCAATAAAATTTAGACTACTTATTACATTTTATGCTGCCAATTCAACTGATTGATAATTTCCCAAAGAAACGCTAAGTTGCTGTAACTAAATTATAACATTCATTGTTCATTATACGGGCCAAAGACATGGGTTCAAAACCTAGCAATGGTTTTTATTTTTATATGCTTTTGAAGCATATAGAGATGAAATATAGCTTGCAATTTTAGCTAATTTGTCTGCAATAACACAGTGAAAAGGTCATCAAAGTCCATCACGCATTTCATATACTACAAATTTTTGACTTTTCTCATTTATACTTGATTACTGGAGGGATATAAAAGGGGAATATCCCAACATACATTGTATTGTTATATCTCAAAAGGCTTAGGCAGCGTTTTCGATGAAAACTCCTAGGCGGCTTAACTTTTGACGACATGTCCAACAATTATCGTTATATTTCTACCAATCTACACAAAACCTTGACAAATTTATATACTAACGTTCCTCATAAATTACTTTATCCACTGGTGAAAACCGTATGAAGATCCGTTCAGTAGTTTTTTTAGTTTATCGCGAACAAATAGACAGAAAGACATGGCAGGGGATTTTGTTTTATACTATGTAATGGTATTACATTCAGATGATTTTATTAATTATTGTTTTTTACATCACGTTTCACGCAGACAAACTCGTTATAAATGCCAATTTTCATGAAGATCGGTTGAGTAGTTTCGGAGTTCATGGTGGATAAACATCATGCCTCTGGATTTTTACATATTTTGATAATTTTGCGTTATTTATTCCTATGTTGTGCAATATTGGTGATATCTTACGTAACACTGTGTACATATGATGGGAATTAGAAATAATAGCTAGAATAAAAATTCCCTCATTAGAACTTTTGTTGAAAAAATGTAGTCTTCACAAGATATTAGACAATTGCAATAATAACCGACAATTCACTGCCAAATTAGAAAGAAGAACAAAGCCAGTATTTATATGTATCTCTTTAAGCAGAAATGTATTTAATAAAGCTTATTTACCGTTAATATCCGATGTCAGATGCTTAAGATTGATTATAATAAATGTATATTGAAACCTTGACGTGTTTCAAAGATATTAAAACTTCAATACACAACGATCCTTAGAAGAGAAAAACGTAAACTTCAATCAGTTGCCAATTGTCAACTGTCCCTACAAAGTACGTCGAATTTGTCTTGGTCAATTAATAAAAATAATTAACAAGATAGAAAGCCATGAATGATAGTCTAGTGGTTTGATCAGTGGTATAACAATCTGATGTCCGTAGGTCCGAAGCCCTGCATGCACCAACGAATTTTTCGGAATTCGCGTACATTTACTAATTTAAATTGGTAACACTATCGGCTGACGGTGAAGGAAAACATCGAGAGGAAACCTGAACCTGAGAAATATTCTTGTAGTACTACTGTATGTGGGAAAAATATAGAACTGTGGATTAGTCAGAGTTTGAAATCGCCAATACTTCGTGGGCTGGCGTTGGGGGATTATGCCCATACCTTCCTTCGGGCAGAGGCCTATGGCCCTGCAGTAGGTTTCGTACAGGCTGATGATAATGATGAATTAATAAGACTGTGAACGGTGAATTAAGAATGAACATTTTTACAGAAATCTTACCAATAGGAACTCTATGCAGCTTAATCTCTTTGTAATGTGGCCTTCAATTCTGTAACACTGTATCGGGTATCGCGTGAACGTTACTCTTCACGCTTGTTACAACGTTTTATGGCAGGCATATATTATTAAATTTGCTTTTTAAATTCTTATAGCACTTTAAGACAGTAATCAATTTACTTAGATAATCATAGATATATTGAAAGTAACCCAAGATGGATAAACTATGCCTCAGGAGTATTGAATAGGGAATAAGGTTGTTTGCAGGAACTAAATAAAAATAATTAAAAAAAAATCCGGGGCTCTCACTGACCGAACGAAACGCAACAATACGTTCACGTTGGTTTTCTGTGGCTCAGGTGATAGTACCCTGGGCGAGCCGACCCATGCATCCCGACACCACCTCCTACAAAACGTATCTAATATAATAGACATAGATACGCATATCTTAGAAATGTCTCTATGTACTTGTACATAGACTCTAATGTTACAGAGACATGGTGAATTCCAAGAATTCCAGAATTAAAATCGTGCTAGGAATAATTAATTTTAGATATGGCCGACGACATGAGAAATCTTTTGTGCAAACGTCATTTCGAAATGAAACCGTGTGCAAACGACCAAACGCGCCGAGCACATTACTTTGAAATACAGCGACGGGGCGACCTGCTAACTATCATACATACTGAACCCAAGCATGGCTAACTTTATATAATACAACGAGCACACTTTGTTTATTCATGAGAACTACGTATTTATATGTATTTTTTATCATTATTATCACCCTGTAAAAGACCCACTGCAGGGATGGCCTCATCTTGTAGGAAAGTATGTTCATAATCACCACGTCAAACCACGACGTATTGGCGATTTCAATCTCTGAGAAATCCACAATTCTATGTTTTCCCACATACAATAGCACTTCAATAATATATATCAAGTTCAGGTTTCCTCACGATGTTTTCTTTCACTTTCAGGCGATAGTGCTACCAATTTGAATTGGTAAATGTAGTCGTATTCTGAAAAATTCGTGGGTGCATGCCGGAGTTCGAACCTGCGGACATCGGAATGACATTTCACCGGGTCAAGCCACTAGATCTCGATGACTTTTCACCTAATATTTTTTTATACTTTATAGAGTTTAACGTTTGACCATAACCTAACCTGATGCTTTAAATACCATGCTAAACCCACAGGAGGGCTGACTCTCAAGTGGTGGAAAATAAACATTTGAAAGAGAGCAAGCAGATAAAAACTATACTGTAAATCAAAGAGATTAATAAGCATGATTGAATAAGATAGGTCACTACGAGGAGACGCCGTCGAAAGATGGATGCAGGACCTGGCGGACGAGCGGTTCGGGCGGTACACTGTCGACGCCGTCCGCCCGGTCCTGCGGGCGTGGTTGAATAGGGAGTGGGGCTCCCTGACGTTCCGACTGGTGCAGGTACTCACCGGACACGGTTGTTTCGGGTGGTACCTGCACCGGATCGCACGCAGGGAGCCGACCGCCGCCTGCCATGAGTGCGGCGCTGACGAAGATACCGCGCAGCACACTCTGTCTGAGTGTGCTGCGTGGGGAGAGCAGCGCCGCATTCTGGCGGCGGCGGTAGGACCGGACTTATCGCTGCCGAGCGTGGTGTCGGCCATGCTCGGCAGCGAACAGGCTTGGCGAGCGATGGCCTCCTTCTGCGAGGAGGTCATCTCGCAGAAGGAGGCGGCGGAGAGGGCCCGCGAGGCAGACCCGCTGAGTGGCCGTCTCCGCCAACGGAGGATTGGCAGGAGGAGGCGGCGCTTTGCCCAACTCCTCCTGCCACCGTAGCCGGACCCGAGGGGATGGGCCGGGGGGCCCATCTCCTCATTGCACAGGTCCGGCGGACGAGGGGGGGCAGCCGGCGTGTACCCGGTCTGTCCCTCTATAGGTAGGAGCCCGGCGGTCACCTTCCGCCGGGCGGACCGTGGGGGCGGCTCTACAAGGTTGATTAGCTTGAACGATCCCTTGCCGCCCCCACAGAACGGTCTGTCGGTACACCGTGGGGTTTTAGTCCGTGCGACTCGGACATAACCCACTCTCTCCCCCGGGAGGGTGGGTATCCATAAGGGATTTCCCCACGTCCCCCAAAACAATCTCACTACAATTAACATAATATATAATACATAACATAACGGATTAAGCAGCTATGCAGCTGAGACAGCAGTTAGGTAGCAGGATTTTTTTGAAATTACTTAGCATTTATTTAAACAATATATTTGCAAATTATAGTCACTGTGTTTATTCTGTTGTAAAATCTATAACACTACCGTTGAAGTATCTTGAGGGTCACCAGCTAATCAGCGATCGCCAGTATGGTTTCCGCGAAGGTCGTTCAGCTAGTAACCTTTTGTTTCACCTTACACAAGATGGCCTGAAGCTATAAAGGGTAAAGTGGAAGCTTTGACAGTTAGCCTTGACATGCTTTTTCCAGCTTTTCTCCATATAACACGGAAAGTGTCCTAAAGAACTTTTTGATATGGGGCCCTCATCACCGTTCCAAACGCGGTTGGCTAGCTGAATGCTCATCCTCATACCCTAAAGTCTATGAGAATGGCGACAACTATAAGATTCTCTAAAAGCTTCATTATGCGTACGCTATCGTTATAGAATTGGTTATCTGGTACGGCATCCGCCAGGGCTATGACATGGAGCAATTCAAAAAGAGATTGAAACATGTTCTTCAAGGTCGGCAACACAACAGTGATGCGCCTAGTATGAAACTGTTCATAACGGCAACTATAGATGGTTCGTCTCTGTTTGTTGCCCTTTGGCATAAAAAAGAATCATCAAAATCCATTTTGTAGTTTTGAGGTCAAAAATTAAACAAACACCTATTCATCCTCGCAAACTTTTATATTTATGTAATATTAACAGAATATGATGTTTCACGAACAATACGACAGTGTGTCACGAATCAAACGCGAGCATAATGAATGCGGTGTGAACTCACTGATTCCACACGAGTTTCCAGGTTCAAATATTATTTTCCGGGGACATTTTCGCGTTATTACAAATGTTTGAGTGCCGAGTTAAAGTTCTATCAGATACGTTACCTGCTCTTCATGACTGTACATTCATTTTCGAACAATTTATTTACTTTACATTGTTATTATAATCTTCTAAGAACTGAAAGAGACAAATATCGATTAGATTCGTTGACCAGATTCCAGGAAGGACCTATTGATGCTTAATAGTTCATACATATACATAAAATTAAAACGTATTCTATTTGTCCAATTTGTCCGAAATGTTTTAAGTGATTTAGCGAGACTTTTACTAGTAGGTAGTATTTTCAATATAATATTTAGATTACCAAGCAGTAGTGATAGACAGAGGTAATTAAAAATTCATAAAATGTTGTAAGGAATAGTCACAAAAATATGTATGTAAATTAATTCAGACAAAACAAGCAGTCAACATTATCATAAAAACGAAGTCACGTGAAAAACTTAGTATTAAACAATAATAAATTGTGTAGGGTAGAACTTTATTATACCTAAAGAGAAAATCTAATACGGTATAATTGATCAGTATGTATCGTGTTGTTGAAGAGAGCAGACGTATTGTGTCCCGTCCATAAGCTTAACGAAGGGTAAACAAGCCATTTTAAAAGTTTCCACAAACTCATCTTAACGAATACAGTGAAACAGCATCCCGAGAGTGCCAGGTAACTTGCTGACTCGGCGAATATAACTAGCTATGAATTAATGAGCGTCTTCCTTGAGTCAGATAAAGCTTGTAAACCACTGAACCAGACGCGATATTATCATTTTTATTATATTGTTTAATTTCTATATATCTTTAGAAAGCAAGAAAGAAAATATTTTTATGGTAGCAAATACACGGACAATAAAATAGGTAAAAAATAGAGTTACAAAGATATGTGTAACATAAAATAAATAAAACAAAATTTGTTCGCGACAATTTATAGTGATTAGTGTTAACTAGTAGTGTGTTATATTTGTGTGTAGTATTATAGTGTTTTGTCTAGAAATAGTGCATAGATTTATAGTATAGTTCGATAGTTAGAATAGTATAATTGTACCAATGCTTATAACTATTATAGCTATTTCTAACGTAATTCTTAGATATAGTTTAAAATGTATAAGTTGTTAGCTGTAAGAATAATTATAAATAGTTTTTTTGAAATAAAGCGAAAGAAACTCATCGCGCCCCCGCCCCGCCCTGTGTAGTAGGTTAGCCGAGCCCTGACGCTGTGCGTGTGGCTTCGAAATGCTATAATTGGCGTAGCACCGCCAGCGTCGGGCAAGGCAGCGTATAGGCAAGGCCCGGAACGTGCATTCAGGCGCGGGCGGCATAGAGAGCAGTCGTCTTTAGTATTAGATAGTAACCGCGTAATAGTGTAATAGAGTCATCATTAATAGTCGTCGTCATAGTAATATTAATAGTTAGTTATCGTTAGATAGTGAATAGTAGTCGAATAGTACCCTGTTTTGAATGTGTCTGCATACGAGCGCATCCTTCGCTGCTCCACTAATAATAAATCTTTTATTGCGAGAAAACCTTATCGTTCTTCAAGTTCAACTTCGGAATCAGCAAGTCATCGCTATAGTTGTGTGTCATTCGGAGGTGGCTCACAAAATTAAACGTTACAAGATATTAAAATGATGCCATGGTATTGCTACAATTGCGTATAATTCAGCATAAGCTGTCTGCCACCATTGCCAGTGACTCCAGTACTGATTTTCAATTGTGACCAAGTATAATAATAAGAAGATAATAACAATATCTATCACTATAAATGTGAAGTATACGTAAGATGTGTATGTTTAAGTAGATATGGGTCATTCCATGTCAAATCGACAAATTTTTTACCTAACCCCCTTTGATTTCGCTGAAATTAGTTGAAGTATTTTTAGAGCAAAAAAAAAAAAACGGTCGGACTTTGAGAAAATTACGGTTTTTTCAAAAAAACTAAAATATTTCATATATCTGGGACTCTGAAAATTTTTTCATATTTTTTTTCGAAAACTACATTTAAAAACAAAAATTTTGAAAAAAAAAAGTTCCCAAACGGTCAATTTTTGAAAAAGTTCTGGCAATTTAAAAATAAAAGAGCGGTTTTTTTCAAAAATTCATAACTTTTTTTGAGTCGGGAAAAAAAATTTGAAAAAATTCTGAAAAATAACTTTCGGGGGGTAGAAAAAGATAGAAAATTTTCAGCGAAATCAAAGGGGGTCAGGTAAAAAATTTGTCGATTTGACATGGAATGACCCATATATAATAAACACAATAATAAATAAGTATTAAATAGGTAAGTCGTACGAATTAAAGAATAAAAAAGGTAATGGGATTACAAGTATATCTTCGAGACGTTCAAATAATAGCTTTTAAATCACGAATAGAATAGAATAAAAACATTCTTAATTGTTTTTTTTTAGGATTTTCGACGGTTGGGATTACAATCGATCAGAAATGTGAGCTCGTATGTCTGATAAACGAAGTATAAAGTCATCAATGTTGATAATAACAAAGATGATATCATTAAGGACGGCCACATAAATGGAGGCTTTATAAATAAGTCTGGAAAGACGGTATCGTACTAATTCTTTTTAGTTCAATGTACCATACATCAATTCCGTATAGATATATGAAATTATAAGATTATTAAATACTGCACAAACACTGTCAAAGGTACAAGAAAAGGACATATGGTAATTGTCATCCAGAAAAAATAGGTAAAATATAGTAACTTTAAAAATGCGAAAGTAGCTCCGACTGCCTGTTTGCTTGTTACATTTTTAGAACTAAGTCTTTAAATCCATCGCAATTAAATTTAGCAAAGAGTTCGCTCAGGATGAGGACACAGCCTACATATAGACAAAAACGTTCATGAATTCATGAGAGTAAAGCTAATTAATAATAAATGAATAAAGAAGGAAGTGAATGATTTCGTCTAGGAAATATATCAAACTAGTAGTTTGCTGCCGCTAACCCTCGTATTAATTCTTAGCACTTCATTTAAATATCTATTGCTGTGCACTTATGACAGTTTTTTGAACGATTACCGGGCAAGCATGTTCCATAGGACGAATAAGTAAAACTGCCAGAGCTAGAAATCTCTGTATGTAGACATGAATATAGTGGATCTATGAACCTTTAGTTTTTTAAGTGAAACTTCGTATGGGAAGGCTTTGAAATTTTGGTCAGCAAACGTTTTGTATGACGTGTGAATAGTCAGACATACACTCTTCTCGTTTTCTTTCGCTTCACTTCTTCTGCGTGCGTACTACACACATGTTTTATTGTTCCAATTGCTATTTCTATAGCGTTAAAAATCGCTTAGTCAGTGGACTATAAGGATTACAAAACTTTGATATTTGGAAGTATGCATTATGCAGAAGGGGCGAACTCAGCCGAATTCATTATTTAGCATAACAAAACCACGGCAAGTAAACGGCGGTGGAAACAATAACCCCCACAACGGCTTTTCGAGAAGCTTCCGTTGGGTTTCATTATTTTTCAACGTTGAACTACGGAATTATAGTTTTTTCAGTTCGAATAGTGGCAAGTACAATATAGTTCATATGCTTGTATAAACCTTTCATTGTTTTTAGGTGATGAGGTTAAATTGTGTAGAATGCTCCACAAAACATGTTTCTCAGATGTCCCAAACGATTAATTTTATTAAATTATTCAATTAAGAATCAATTTTATTGGTAAATTACTTAATCCGATTGTAATTTTTGCAGTTGAGAGAAATTTCCTGTAATGTGAATAGATAAAAATTAATTGCCAAATGTATGTAAGCGTATTACTTCACAACGGCTGCACTTATTTCGCTAATTTTTGCTTTGTTTGATATTTGTACAGTATGAAATTGACACTTGCACATTGAGCACAAGGTTTGTATGGAAGAAAATGTTTGAAAATCCTACGGAAAAGTGAAAATTAGAGTTAAAAAACATCCATATCAAAAGTGAGTGAGACAATAATTAAGTAAGGAAATAAAAGCCCAAAATTAGCCAGTTAAGTTGAACTGAGTTTAACTGAAATCTATCGTATGTGGACAAGTTATCGAACCGATATAAAAGTCGCATTTTTCGTGATCTACATATTTTTGTCAAAAACGTAGAATCCAGGCCGAACTGTGAATGGCTATGTCAGTGAGATACGATGCCATGCGGCCCAAACGCAACAATCATATTATGTGTTATGTATATATATGTGTTATTATATGTGTGTTATATATTAACTACGTTAAGAGTCATCCAAAATTTTCAAAACTAAGCCCGAGTGAGATCGCAAGGCACAGCTACTAGTATCAAATATAATCGGTTTTCATACACCATTCGTGATATAGCAATGATTTTTTTTCATTGTTTGACTTTTTTTTTATTCGTTATCAATAATTTACCTCGATAACCACAATTTAATGTTTACTTTCATTAAAAGCGTAAGTTACATTATCTAAAGCCCTTACTAATATTGTAAATGTGAATCTGAGTTTGTTTGTCACAATTTCGCATACAAATCCTCGCGAGTACAGAAGAGGACATAGGGCACATTTAATTTAAAAACATCTACTATTCCCGAGAGATAGGTCAAATCTACATTACTGCCAACAACGACGAGGGCAAAAGTTAGTTATACTATAAAGACAGTATAAAAAAGTTTTCACTCCAATCCTGTAATAGCACAATGATGTAACGCGTGGAGTGGAAAAGAAAAAGGGGAAGGCAGAAAAGCCGAGTTGTTTAACACAATTCCCGGCGATTATCAGAGACGGGATCCGAGCAACAACTCGAAATAGTTACCAACAATCAAGATAAAAGGCTACCGCGGGACCCGAATCCACAGACCACTCACGAGTAGACGTGATTTATTGGACTGCCGCCCCGTATAACAAACATTATGTGTATATAATATAATCTATACTATAATAAAACTGTAGCAAGGTCAAATCTGTACATTAAATATTTTTTGAAAATTTTGATCGGGGCAGTCTTTGTTATTTATCGATATAGAAGCCAAAAATAATCTTTTTACAATTTTTGTCTCTCTGTCTGTCTGTCTGTCTTTCTGTCCCTGTGAACACGCATCACGCTGAAAGTACTGAACCGATTTTGACGAAACTTGGCACAGTGATAACTAATATTACGAGATTACATCTAGGATACTTTTTACTCATAAAACGCAAGGGATTCTCCAGGATCTGCCTGTTTGTCTGTCCCTTTGAACACGTATCACTCTGAAAGTACTGAACCAATTTTGTCGAAATTTGGCACAGTGATAACTAATATTACAAGGTTACATCTAGGATACTTTTTGTCTCATAAAACACAAGGAATTCTCCAGGATAACGGACGAAAGTCAAAAATTTGTAGTTAATGAAATTCTTAACGGATTTTGGTAAATTTTCTTTGTGCTATATATAGCAGACTGATTAGCTAAAAATTTAAGTTATATTTCCCAAAGCTACTTTAAAAAAAATACACTTATTTTATTGTATGAAAAATGTTTGCTAAACAAAGGTCACAAGATTTTTTCCTAAAACATACACCTAGATAATAGTTAGATTGCATTGTAGAAAATGAATCTCAATTAGAGTTCTATCAGTACGTGTGTTGTTTCGATATTTTATAAAATTAGTTTTCTAAATATTGTTGAGTCTTGAAGTAGTTGGGTTTTAGGTTTGTGAATTTACGATTAAAATAAATAAGTTGAGGTGTTTGCAGTTACCATACTATGTTGTATTTATACTAATATTATAATGAGAGGTAAAGTTTTGTTTTCGAGGAATGCTTGGTACCTATTACTGATCCAATTTCAAAAATTCTTTCACTGTTAGAAAGGTATGTTATCCCAAGTTCAGTTTCTCAGTAAAAAAGGTGGTTTATATGTCAGAAGTAACATAAATGTGACAAAATTAAAATTGAATGCAGACAAACAACTAAAACAAAATGAAAATTTAATGTAGATAAAGTTCAATTTTTACAGTACGTTACGTGATGAAGTTACAAGGAGTACTGGGAAGACATTTATCGGCAATATATGAAAGTTAGTTTTGATCTTCACTTTGATGACACTACTTTAGGTAATGCTGCGAACAGATTCTAGCCTTATTTTAAAAGATTTCTCACATACCAACTGGGTATATGTTTGAGTGAGTCCCTGGATAGTTTGGATTCACAATTGGACGTGCTAGATGTCGCTGCAATCGGCTTTTAGAATTTTTAAGATTATTTGCGTTTAAAAATACAATTGAAACCGGTAATAACCGATTTGGTGCAGACGAAGTTGCACGGGTCAGCTAGTATATATTATATATTATATTAGTCTATACTAATATTATAAAGAGGTAAAGTTTGTGAGTTTGTGACGTTATAGGGGGTAATCTCAGGAGCTACTGGTCCAATTTGAAAAATTCTTTGAGTGGTATATAACTCATTTATTGAGGAAGGTTATATCATCACGCTAAAACCAATAGGAGTGAAGCACCAATGACGAATGTTTCAAAATCGGGGATATATTCCTCTTGAGAGCTTCCGTTAGCCCAAAGTAACTACTCCACGCGGAGGAAGTCGCGGGCAGAGGCTAGTGTGTAAATATTGCAATAGTAATAGAAGCTTTATTTATTTTGAAGTAGTGAGACAAATTAACGCCTCAATGCTTGATATTAAACATAATACCAAGAATCTTTGGAATAACATGACATACTAAAAGTGAGTCACTATAGCTCGTAATGTTATTTATACTCTGTCAAATTTAGAATGATAATTTTGACAGCTTACAGTAGGGATGAGGTATTGTGTAATCAAGAATGAATCCTTCCGATTATCGACTGTTATTCTCATAGAAGTAACAATCGATAGTTGCATTTATTTATCTAAGGTGAAACAGTTCTTTGTGACACGAGGTTGCTTATTGTTAAGCTACGATTGTCCTTATTCGAGATATTTTCATTTTTCTCATAAGGCCTCTGACTGGTTAGCAGTTGATGTCGATGGCAAAACCATTACTTCATAAGAGCCTTTCTTAAAAATTATTTTAGCACTACACTACGATAAGTAAGCTCCACCACGCAATGAAGTACGACATTATTTTTAATACATGTTACCGAAAAAAATATAACACTTCATAGGCCTGAAATATGAAAAGTATCATCCCAAACTTGACAAGTTACAGTCAGGTATTCAGGTACTAGTACTAGGATATTGTGAGTGTTACATCTAATTATTTGGTTACACTAACACTACACTAATATATTAAGAACACAGTAAAAATAATTCTAAAAAAAACTGTGAAGTCAAATTTAAAGAAATCTATAGACTATAAACATTTGCCAACGTGATTATTGGAATCATAATATTGACCAAGCAAACGTACTATTGATCTACTATTACACCGTACTAAACAGCTTTTGGTTCACAGTAAATAGCCAATAATAACAATACTTAATTACTATTGGTTGTCTAATATTGACTGTATGCCGTAAAAAGCGTCCGATGACTAGGCACAACGCATTGGTCCCCCAACAGGAAGGTAAGGAACATAGCCCACATTTTTTTAAACAGAGCATACTTGCGCTCATACCCGCGTATCCACAGATCAGGCCGGAGTGGTTTTGCGGTGAATTTCGCTCCTGTACACTCGTGGTTGCCTTCCTCCTCAGCGTGTTAAGCCTAGGCTCTTAACGTGTAATAACCACAATCAATTCCAGGCGGAAATGCAAGTTTTATCCTTCGCACGGTTAGTTAAACTGCACAGGTCTATGCGGTTAGGCGCATTATGCCGATGCAACAATACGGTTACTCAGGGAAGGCTAACACTCACTCCCCCTCGAGAGGTCTACCATCTAGACCCCACAGACCGCAGTTGGGGCCCTTTTAGAGAAGATAACACCTATCGGAGGCATTAGGCAGTCCCTGCTCCCCCAGCCAAAAGGTGTAAGAAGGTACCATGGAGTTTTAGTCCGTGAGAATCGGACATAACCCATCTTCAGCTGCCCGGCGGGACGGATATCCGTTAGCAATTTCCCCATGAAAAAAAAAGCGGAAATGCAAAGAAACATCCACCATAACATTTAATGTTATTTAAAATTTAATCAAATAGTATTCCATTCGTCTTGATTGTCTGATAATATTTACTCTTAATACAACCTCCTTGTTCTCGATCCGAGATATACAAGTTTAAAATTGAATATCTTTGAGTTAATATTAATTTGAATAATTATGTTAATTAGTATTTAAGCGAATCAAAGCGAGATCATGGACGCTTACTCTTATATTTAATATAAACTTTAGAACTTTGATAATTTTATTTCAAACACTGTATCAAAGATCCCGTAATTTAATGTCTTGTTTTATTCGTCGAAAATAACTTCGTTCCATGGAAATAGTTGGAAGTACAAAAGTTTCTTCTAATACAATTTGCAAACTTGCTTTTGGAGTTTTTCGTAGATTTTATTCGTGATGTGGGCACACTCGGTATCGGGTAGATAAATGTTATCCAATGTTGATTACTACTGTTAGAAATGTCTACCTACTTCTACCACGAAACAACAGTCCTTAAGAGTTACACGTTGTGACTTGTTTCACAACTCGGAAACTTCTATGCTTAATAAGCCAAACTGGCTAAAGGATAGTTACTAACAGAACGTTGCCTAGCAACCGAATACAAGCCGATATCGACAACCTTTTTATCCCTCTAACGTCATTCCAGGTATTTTAAGGCCCGATACACACTATGATTCCGTTCTCGGTTCGATCTCGCTCCAGTCTCGGTCCGGTAAAATATTCTTAAACAAGAAAGAATCAGAGTATCCATACTATTATATCGCTCTATTTCCGATTCGATCTCGCCCCGGTACCAGTTGGTAGAAAAGAATATTTCATTGGAGCGAGATCAGACTGGGCATGGTTTGTATCGACAATGTGAATACATTTTTGTTTCATCTATAGTCTTTCTTCGGTCGTGCAGGGAGACGTTACATTTTTATTCTAGTCATGGCTAGTAATAAGTCGTGGAATTCTGAAAACGTTAGTGCTTTATGCGTGAAATTTATAGCATTTGATTATGAATAATAAATAATCACACTATAATTATTTTCGCCAACTTTTCTATAAGCGTTTTTTCAGAGAAAAATGTGTGTATGGTGGAAATCGTGAACATTTTAAAAGAACAGTTGACTGTTTTGTTTTTTTCAATAAATATTTTATATATGACTACAAATTTATCGGAAAATTTCGAGAAACGTCCTATTTCGGCCATGGATCGAGACAGACGGATCGTGGAACTAGTAGTGTAGACACAACCAGATTTGATCGGACCGAGACTGGAGCGAGTTCGAACCGCGAACGGCATTATAGTGTGAATCGGGCCTTATTTAATTTTGAAATTCAGTTTTTTTAATTATAAATAAATAAATAAACTAAATATTGATGATGTTTTACTTAATATAGCTCGGTTATTGTGCATAAATAAAGTGGATAGGAAATAATATCACGGAGCATGAATTCTGAGATGCCACAAAAAAGGGGGCCACTATTTTGTTAGAACATTGAAATTATCACAAAACATTCGTGATATTATTACCTACTCGATAATGGCAGTATTAATGTAGAAGATTGGTTATCAAAATAAAATTAGGAGAAGAAGATTACAATCAATTACATTTTTTTCCAATTTTCAGTGTAAAAAAAGATATGCAATTCCCACAAATACCCGAATCTCTTTACACATACCACAACGCATGAATATTGTGATACTCGTAACACAAATGATGATAAAAAGGGCTATGTAATCAGTATGGGAACACACAAAAGAGAATCCCCCAAAACGATTTCAACCTAACAAAATTACACGAACTCAGTAACTGAGTAACTGAATCGCCTTTACCCTTTTATGTAAAAGGGACTCGAAGAAAACTCTCATTCTATAAGAGTTTACCGCTGGTTTGTAAAGCCGGGTGTGGTGATTACAAAAAATTATACAGCGCTGCAATGTCTTCCTTTAAATATAGGTAGTTATGTGTAAAAAAATCTATACATATAATAAGAATGTAAATCGAACGTGTCTGTACCTTTTAGATTTTTGTGAAAAAAATTGTTGCAGGTGTCTTGGAATAAGTTATAAAATACATTTCAATCACTTTTAGAAATGCCTGTCTGTATGTTTGAATGCAAATCACTGCAAAAATACTACGTTCACGATAAAACCTTGCCAAGATAATCATAAAGCATTTCCTCGAATAACATTTAATTTTGGTTTCATTAAAATCGGTTCACTCTATCCAAAGTTATTGTTATTTTAATGACGACGTAACTTATGAACGAGAGAAAAGTAGATAAGTAAATGGACTGAATACATTGAGATTACTTTATTAGTCACCTTTTTTACATTAGGTTCCCCGCAGACGGAGTCGCTGACACAGCTAGTCTCTTATAATATTTCAGACAAACGGACACAGCATTCATGACTAAAAGTTCGTTATACATACTAAAAACTAACTTTCGCTCGTAACTTTGCTCACATCGAAATCGTGACAATCATACCTTACTTTGAATATGTTATAGTATCTATAAGATTAGTTAGGACTAGCTGATATCGGTTTTGTCTGAGTTGTTTATTATCTGACCAATATACCAATACTAATATTATAAAGTTTGTTAATAGAGTAAAGTAGAGAGTTTGTTTGTATGGTTGAACGCGCTAATCTCAGGAACTACAGGTCCGATTAGAAAAATTATTTCGTTGTTAGATAGCTCATTTATCAAGGAAGGCTATAGACTATATATCATCACGCTAAGATCAATAGGAGCGGAGCACCAATGAAAAATGTTTCAAAATCGATTTTCTCTTGAGAGCTCTCGCTGCATGTTAGTGTTAGCCAAAAATAACTATTCTACGTGGACGAGGTCACGGGTAGAAGCTATTTTTATATTGTACATACGAAAAAAAACTGTGTGTGTACTTATGTACACGCGTTAGAAGTTATACTTCTTTGGCGGAACAAGATAAAAACCTTATCAAAAATTTTATCTTTCGCCTTATTCTAAGTTTGTAGAAAAAACGACACTAACAATAGAAAAAAGGTATTTAATACATTGAAAGTTTTAATACAAAGAAATATAAACAACAAATACAAAGAAACAAAACGTTGATTATAGCTAACTTCAGGGTGTCGGTTTTCCGTGACGGTGTGCGCGCGCATCGTAAAAATTTACTCTCATCATTTATCCCTAACGCGCCAAAAGATGTATAACTTCAAAAAACAAAAAAATAATCAATATTTGTCGCATAGTTACTATTTTATGCATACAGATTAGGTTAGCAATACTGGTAGTTCCGACAGACAAACAGATATAGAAAAAAAAATCACTTAAAATATTGATAAAAGCTAGGAAAACGACATTACGTAAAAACGTAAACGATTCACGAAAATAAAGGATAAAGGAGAATAAAATTCTCGTGTATTAGGTACTAGTTCAAAATAATTTTCAATATTATTTTCTCAGATATGATGCCAGCGGCGGTGGAGTTACGAACAATTAGACGAATCCGTCGACCTCTTCATTACGTATTCCAAAAGAGCAAAGCGACAACAGAAATAGCTCAATATCGGGTTTTAATATGCCCAATTAGTTCATTTATCGGTCATAAACTTTGTGATGCAACATTACAGTAATATCATTACATAGTTACATGTTCGTTTGCCATCAATGGTATAAAAAAAAGTCTCCCGCCACGTTTGTCTCTCTGTTTGCGATAAACACAAAAACTACTGAACGGATTTTCATGCGCTTTTCCCCAGTAGATATAGTGGTTCATGATGAAGGTTTTGGTATATAATTTATCACGGTTTTTTAATTTAGGGCGGATACTTACAAATACTATAAATAACAATAATCAATATTGACAATAATGTAATTTATACTTGAAAATATTGAGGCTAATAATCGAAATATCTATCTATCTCTGAAGGTGGACCAAATTGAATGCCAACTTTCAT
Organism: Antheraea yamamai; assembly: GCA_036509395.1. Lineage (NCBI taxonomy): Eukaryota > Metazoa > Arthropoda > Insecta > Lepidoptera > Saturniidae > Antheraea > Antheraea yamamai. Next base: position 983,435 of record AP028437.1, on the reverse strand, counting down.
TAAGATCGTTTGTAGTTTCAGAGTTCATTGTGGACAAACATCATGAGACTGGATTTTATATATTTAGAAGATATGTCGTCATCCTAACTAATATTATAATTCCGAATATAAGTATGTTTGTTTGTTACGAATATAGTACTGAACCGGTGCTCATTAAATTTAGTAGACACGTTGTCAGATGTATAAAAAAATAAATAGGGTACATAGAGTACATATAGGGATGCTATAGGGAACTGGTCAAATCTAAATTAATGCGAGCAAAGCTATTGGTAAAACTTACTCGTTTATATCGTCACAAACGCAGGCAAAGTTACGGAGGCTTCAATATTTAACCTTTTTTTTTATTATATGTTTGTTTGTTACACTTCTACTGTTGTTTACTGAGCCAATCATCATGAATTTTGCATACATTTCGTCAAGGGTACAAAGAAGGACATAAGCTACTATTAAGAGACAAAAGTCGAGGCAGTCATAAGGACTGCTGACAAAAGTAAAATCTCAAAACAAATGACAAAAACTGTGTTTTCTTTTGAATTTTGTAATTAATTATAGTATGAATTATTTAAATTTCATAATTTGTAAATTGACATTATTATCATTATTTTTCACATCTATTGGCACACTGAATGATAATTGTATACTTTTTTAAACAGCTTATTAATTTATCATACATATGATGGTCTTCACAATCTCTAGACAAAATATCAATATATTATATAGCTATACTATGCGTCGCTAGTCTGACACAAGCCGTGCAACCGCAATACAGTCGGTTACGCTTACTAGCTTGCCATGACGCGAAATTATAAGTTTATCTCCTGCCAAAAAAATACCCCTCAACGAGCCTAAAGAAGTTTTCACTTCAAATATTATCATTTCCGAGGGATAGGTGAAGTCTCTATTAAAGTGAGAGAAGACCCCGTAGGAAGCTGATGTCTCTAGCAAATTCTATTGTCGCTTTAGTGTTGCGAAGTACGTAATCAAGAAGCAGCGTTCGCGACTTCAAATAGAAGCTGAAACAGAATAAATTCAGCGTGTCTCGCCTGAACCTCTTAACAGCATTATCATTGAGAGACGCCTGAAAATTGGTTTAAATGTCGGGCGTCTTCAACTGTATCCATTCGGTGTGCTCTTGGATGTTAAATAAATTGTTATTGTTGTAAAAGTGCGGCCGGAGTTGCAGCGGTAAGCGAGAAACGCTTATTTTTTTCTTTAGTTTTATACTTTTTTACCGTTTGGCCACAATCACGATGTGTTCTAAGATAATAAGCACACTAAGCCTAGTGGGACTGCGTCTTAAGTACAGCTGCCAGTACACGCATATAGGTGCTTGGCAATAGAGTTTCAACTTGAGGGCGATAGCTATCAGTGACGAAGCGTACATATAACCTGATTCCCATCGACTTCCCTTCTTGGGATTTAACGTAATCCCATCCCATATCCCATATCTTTCATTTTCTTACGAAGCAAACAAAGTCTGTTTAGCTCTACAGGTGAACAATTTCCAGCCACCAATTTAATCGGGCCCAGTAGCGAACACGAATTTGCAAGATAATAGCAATTCTAACAGGTCAGATAAATTGGACGTCATAACTCGCTGGATATCGGCGTATGAATGTATTAGAGTATATGTATTTTAGAAGAGGAAGCGAGAAAAGATAACCTCCAAATTAAAATTTCTATTTATAGCACTTTTTTAACAGGTCTCTCTCAGGTCTCAACTCTACTGTGTTTGGTTTGTAATTTTTAACGTTTGAGATTGTATTTTGAAAGATAGTTTAATAATTTGTTTGTGTTCCCGATCAAATGTAACCAAACAGCTATGAAAAAAAAGCATGTTGAAAATTAGGAGAATACACAAAGTGAAGAGTAACGTAATCAAATAAAAAATGAAAATAATGGATGCTCTCATGCATGCACTTACATTAAAATGGAAGTGGGCTGGACAGATCGCACGGTACTTCGATAAAAGATGGATCATAGAAACTATCAAATGGAAAGATATGAAATGGAATGGATAGACCAATGAGACGGTGGGCTGATGACATTACACAGGTGATAGGAAAGTAGTGGATCCATTTAGCCAAGGACAAGGATCTTTGGATGAAAATGAAGTAGGTCTTTACTCAAACAGAGATCCATATTTTAATCAAAGAAGATTAACATATCATACTAATAATATTTTGTTTTTATTTTTTAAGAAAATTTCTAACACTAACAACTTTTTAAAAAACTGTAAATTTGAAATAGGGAGTAAATGGTTGTATTATTATTTTGTGGTATGTTGAATATATATATATATATATATATATATATTTTATTTTCTTTTTTCATATAAACAATAAAATCGCCCAAAGTGAGGACACACGCTTTTTAATGCTAAATTCGGTACCTAAAAGGCCAGTACTTTTGTTTTTCTATCTTTTATTACCTATTATAAAATTTAATTACGCTATTTTAGGTTTGCAACGAAAATTTCGTTGGTAATTTTTAATGTTTAGTGTACAAATAAATAATTTTACCACGTAACGGCGTCCGGTGCGGTGTGCCGAGCGCTTTAGTGCTTCATTTTAAATTGTTTTTGTATCGTGTAGGGTTAAATGTTTGAACGAAATTTCTCCTGATACAATATGACGATGTGACCTAAGATACTAGAGCTAGATAAGGACTGAAATTTAAATGCAGTATACGTGCTTGGTATCTGAGCGAATAAAAATATATATCTCTTATATATGTTCACCTTTTTGGTATTGATACTTTTTTTTCATTACAGTATTGAAAGGAACAGGGTTCTATTTTATTTGTAGAAATGTAAAAATATAAATATATGAATTATTTTTCTCAACGATTTGTTTTTTTTTTCTTATGATTACTACATTTCTTGTCACTGTTAATTGAAGAGTTTTTCATTTTTTGTACAGTATTTTTTTCACTACAATTTACCCTGTACAACTCTTTATACTTTACTAGCGGGCCCGGCAGACGATGTCCCGCCCTGATTATAAAAAAATCCTGAACAAATTATACACCAAAACGTTCCTCGTGAATCACTTTATCCACTGGTGAAAACCGCATAAAGATCCGTTCAGTAATTTTTGAGTTTATCGCGAACAGACAGACAGACAGACGCGGTAGGGGACTTTGTTTTATACTATGTAATGATAGATTTTAAATTACCTCTGTAAAATGTTATTATTACTGCTTAGCGTTTATTCATAAGCTTGCTGATTTCTATGGTAGATAATATACTCTAAAAATTCGCTTAGTGAAACATTCATCAAAATCGGTCCAGCAGTTTCTAATATTAAGTTGGACAACAAACACATCAAATTTATTTATATGTACAGGTTATTTTAATAAAAAATATATTAGAACTTATTTATTCATCATTCGTAAAACGATTTGGCAGTGTCTTTTATAAGGTGTCAAAGTTAAGTATAATTATCTCTTTCGTATGCGTTATAAAAACTTCAAACCTTATGAAACAACACTATTTTCACAATAAAAACTCAGGAGATCGTTTTCCGCCTCCATGAAATGAACGTGTTAACATACACATATCAACTATCCAGTAAAGTGTAATATGGAAATTCTCCAACACATTTCGGATATCAAACCCGATTTCCAATCAACATACTCGTTGGTTTCATATCAATCGTGTAAGGCTGCGGATGAAGGCTGCCACGTGATATTGACAACAGGAGCCCCACAGATCTACGATAAATGGGACGCACAGAATCCCAATCGAGTTTTATCAGAAGCGGGCTTCGATTATATTTTGACAATTGACAAAATCGAACGTTCTTTTTATTCGTATGTGAATTTCTATTTTTCTTGCGTTTTTATTAATGATTTATTAAACAAAAAATACATATTTATAAAACATAACTTCCACTCTACAGGACACAGTGTTTACCCCCACCACGTGTCGTCATACATAAAGTTAATAGTTAGCCAAGCGTAACTAGAAAAAGCTCTACTACTGTGCTACGATTTCACCATAACGTTTTTCTTAACCAAAACCCGCAAGCTCGTTGCTCGATTCAAATGCAAATCCAATCTTCCGCAACCATTTAGCCTCGCTACTATAAGCTATCATTGATCCACAATCAGAACATACAATATGCAATAACAGTTAAGAGCCAGCTTAACTTCATATCATGTACGCTACCACAATACAATCGTACTTACCCATCGACGTGTATCGCTAGAAAAATGACTACAACCAAAGCTGAACAGCGATGTCGACTTGATATGAGAGAAGCGATCGCAAAATCTGTTTGTGAAGCTGTATTTGCCCTTCATAATAGTTTGTGGGCTATGAAAACAGCGAGGTAGAGGAGTAATATGTAAAAATAATTTATGAATCAATCTTTATTTGGGTCACACACAATATTAATTACCTGACCATTACAAAGAGGATAGGCTTTGCTCGTTCTTTATGCCATACAGAAGGAAAATCGAAAGACCATTATGTCAGCTATGTTTACTTATTTACTTTTCATTTTTTTATTCTCAACCAAATTTAACAGAGATTTTGTAAAAAGTATGCCTACTTATGTAAGCATAGCAAGCGGGAGAGGTGTAATAGTTTAGCTTCCTTTTGTTGACGACAAGTACCTAAAATGACAAAATTTTGCATAAGTAATACTTACATCGACGATTTAGAAAAGGCCGGAAGCAGAAAAACAACAGAGCTTACATCGTTATGTTCTGTCCTAAACAACTTAATCGTCCGTATGTCACATATGTATATACAATACATAGGAGTACATCACATTATATCATATATTAATCCCGTTAAGAATGTGTCCGGAACAGATCATTAAACTATAGTTTAGTGGTATAATGTTTGAGATCACGGTGCCTTTCATGCAATATTGACAAACTTACTCTTCCGTTATACAATCGAACGCGTTTAATCCCAGCGGTTAAAGATCAAAATCTCTAAAACATAGCTGGTACACGAAGCATGATCTTTCAAATTAATTTATTTCAATGCAATCTTTTTTGAGATTTACTATGAATAGTTTTATGTTGAATCATAGGAAAGTTGCGCGATTTCTTTAAAAAAATAATGGTAAAAAACTTTGTGACAATTACGTTTTATATTTAAATTGATATTGTTTATAATAACATAATATTTTTTTAAAAAAGCGTCTAGATTGGGTTAGGAGGGCTTTAACAGCTTCACCGGACTACATACATCGAAAGCCAAAAGGGCCCAGGTACTTACTAGAATTATCATACTTTCACTTTATAGATGTATCCGTTACTGTCTGTATTGTTTAGGTATCTTAAATTATGCTCTAAGGCTGTGAGGTAAATCTTGCAATGAAATTATTCATCAAGTAACAATCCATAAAAACGAATAATGTAGGTAGTGAGCTATACTGGAAAAAGTAATAACAATTTGAATAGATGATTTCTTGAGTCGAGTTCCAAGACTACGCTCTAATCTGAGGACATTTGAGGATCTTATATCATTACGCGTAACAGAATGTGTTGGTAACTATAATTTCTAGATAACCTTAAAGCAAAGAAATATTTCTTTCTTTAAGCATTATTTAAATACCGCTTCTTTATTGGCCCAACAGCAGTTATTGCTTTGCCATTCAAACAGACCGTTTACACTGTCCAACGACTTAAAACTTAGCTTATGCAACGACAATTGCACTTTACATACAATGTGGAACTTTCATGTCTCTGTTACTCATATGAGCTGTAGAACTAAGAATTGTTTAAACACCTTTCGCATTGGAATTGTTAAGTTCTTACAGTCAGCGTAAAGGAGCTTATAGAGCTCTTGATTCTGAATTGATTCTCAGCATCAAATGTAAAGGAAAGTAAGAAGAAAAATAAATGTAAACAATTTTCTAAGTTTACTACAATCTTCCTCGATATAGGGTTGGAGAGAGTTCATAAAGTTTTTAAAGGTAATGCTAATAGCTTAACCGATGAACTTGTTCAAAGTTTCAAAATGTAGTTAATTAGTTGAACATATTACAGAGTGCCTACAGCGCCTACAACTGAAATCCACTTTATGGTCTGGTTTAAAATAGGAGTGACGAGCGTTCCTATTAATTAAATACATCATATTTATTTCCTTTCCTACTAGCATTACTACCCCTCTACTTTTAATAGCAAAGAGTAAAGAAAAACTTGTAGCTTTTATGGAACGAAGTAGTGAATAATCTTTCTCTACTTTTGGTGTAAAAGGGTTACTACGTACAAGTAACATTAATAATACCTCAATTCTAAAGCTAGTCATGGTATGTCGCGATACTCGTAAAGAATACCTTCAAATATCTTATATGCCCGTGAGTGTTACTAAACACACTCCTGGAGCCGGAACTTAACAGTATGAACACTGATGCTTCATGCTAGAAATAGGTGTTGCGGTCGTTCTTCCACAGTAGTCGAATATTTACTGATTCTACCGCTTTTAAAATAGCACTCACAAGTTAACCTATCACCACGCACCAAGAGACATGTTTTGATTGTTGCACTTGAGAGCCAGTCCCTTTTCGTTTAACATTAAATTAGACTATAACGACACTTAAGATCTTTAGTTATAAACTATACAAATTATACTATACAAAGTTTGAAAAGTTATAAGATCTTGATTTACTAAAACTAATGGACAGGAACTTCTTGATATTCACTTCAAGAGTATACTCAAAAAGAACATTCTAGATTTCCGAGACATTTTTTCATTACCTTACTGATGTTACTCGCATCTGCAGAAAGTGTACCTCTCATTCCACCGCATCGCATATGCTCCCCGAGTGGTGTTAAAGAGTAAAACCTTCTTGCCGCTGCACTGTTCCACATACATTGGACTTCGTAGCGACAAATAGAGTAAACAATCAATCCATGATAATAATGGATACTCTGTTTAGCCATACGATTAAATAATAAGCACTAACACTAAATTATAGGGTGTGAAAGACATTCTTTTATAACTTGTGTAAGCTAGAACTTTGCGAGTGTGCTGCAGTATTTCGTCGCTCGATTGTCCGCAACTAGGTCGAGGGTCTCGGCGCTGATTTTTGCCATTTAATTACAGAAACCGCTTATATATCAAGTTTTACTTATCTTTTTAGTTTGTTTTTAAGTTATATTAGTTTCTGCGTAATGTTCCTAAGAGTGTATCTATACTTAATATTATAAAGCTGAAAAGTTTGTTTGCTTAAACGCGCTAATCTCAGGAACTACAGGTCCGATTTGAAAAATTCTTTCAGTATTATACAACTCATTTATCGAGGAAGGCTATAGGCTATTTCATCACGCTGAGACTAATAGGAGCACCAATTAATAATGTATCAAAATCGTTTTTTTTTCGTTTTGAGAGCTTCCGCTGCGTATTAAAGTTAAAGTAACTATTCCATGCGAACGAGGTCGCGGGCAGAAGTTAGTAATGTGATATTTAGAGTTTTTGAAAAATAATATCCACACCTCAGCATACAAAATAATATCAACACTACTGATTATTTATACTTTTGAAGGTTACATTTCAATCGTATTACATACGAACTATGTAATGGTCGAGATAATTATACTTTTTCATCAAAAAAGTCTCACCTTCAAGGTCTCGTTGATTTTTGAAGAAAACATGGTGCAATTTAGCAACAACAGCACCTTACAGTGACAAATATCAGTGGCATTCCTTTATTTGAAGGACACAACATTATAACGCTGCAAACCTGGGGTAAATAAGAACACAGGATGCAATAAGATAGGTTTAATTAAATCTTAAAAACACTTAACATATAATATAAATAATTTAACAATAACAGTAATTAATACAAAAAAAATATATATGAAAATCTGAAGGAGTGGGAAAATTAAGGCTATTGTTTTGAGAGGGATAAAAGATAGAAAAGGGTCCACAGAACTTATACTAGGAGAGTAGAGGTAGCTTAGCTGGATGTAGTGTCAGCCACCAACACAGGGCTCAGTGGGGAACCACGAACGCACCCCCGGAGGAAAATCTCATGCGGACGACCGCCTGGATGGCAGATCAGCACCGCAAAACTCGCTGCAGTCAGACGGCTGTCCAACTCGGCAGGCTCAACTACTCTCAAGTAGAGTTTTGTCTGCACTAAGCAGTAGTATTGGGTAGTAGTACCCAATATAAAAAAAAAACCCCCGAACCCCTGAAAGCGACATTCGGTTCGGATAATTACTTGCCACGCTGACATTTATGATTTATAAAACGTGAGGGGGGTATTGTTAAAAAGTAATAACCATAGGTACTATGTCACGGTTAAAAGAGGGAAACACTGTGGGATACCGTATTTATTCATTTAAATTCTCATACAACGTAACCAAATCGAACGGCGCACTGAGTTCCGATCCGACCACGGTGGGAGACGGACGTCGCGCTCGCTGTCCTCTTCGATTTCGATACTCGTGATTTAGTGACGTCAGTTATTACTTCGTGAGTGCTCGTTCTCATTGTTCCGATTCGGCACACCTGCGCCGCACACCTGTGCTACACCTGCGTTCTGTTTCCTAGAACTGAGTGAGACCTTTCCTTTGTATTTATTTATTGCTTTATTTATTTCTTGGTATATTTATTTGTTTACTCATTTATTTATCTATTTATTTACGTATTTTCCTTATTTCTTCAGACATTTATTTCTAAATTTATTTACTTTTTATTCTTTGTTTATTTAAGTAGTCTTATGTTATTTTTCCCCTATCTCGCTCAGGTACTTATTTGCATTGTTTTCCTATTTTGTTTAGTTTTAAACAGCTCTCTTGGTCCGAACTCGGGATAGTCCCGTAGTTTTTCGTTTGGCGTGCCCCCCTGCCCTTAAGGCAGGGAGGTTGGTGCGCGCCCCCCTCAGGCCACGGAATGGCCCTCACTAATAATTGGATGTTAGGACTACGGAACGATTTTCTTGCGAATGGATTCGACGAAAACGCCGTCGACGCAATTCTCGCGCGTCATTATTCCCCGTCCTCGGAGGACGTGCAATATGTACCCCGCGTGGCAACAACTAATATGTTCGCGCCCCTCGATTCGCTTGAGTCACCGCTGAACCAGGCGGATAGAGGTCAGTTGCCGAGCTCCAGCTCGGAGGCCGGCTCCGTGATGGAGCTAGACACAGTCGCACCCGCCGCGTCACTTACGCCCACGATTTCCACGTCCGCGTCTACCGCGCCTTCCGCGCTAGACAAAGACAATGACAGCGAGAATTTTAAAGTCGTGTCACATCAAAAGCGTAAACAACGCTCTCGCCCCGCGTCGCGCTCGTCGGACTCGGACTCGGGTACCGGACGCCCGGCCGAGAAACTAGTTCGGAATGTAGATGGCGCTCGAGCGCCTGCCACGGCTACATCGGCAGCCGATAAACCGCGCTCGAGCAGAGCTAACTCGCTCTCGCAAGTCGACGCTACGAATTCCGTAGCGGTGACTAAGAAGCCCCGCCCACCGCCTCCGATTACCATTCAGGACAAGTCCCAGTGGATGTCCATCTCAAATAGACTAAAAGTACTCAAAATTAACTATACGTCCGCCCTAAATACCCCAGCGGGTATCCAGGTTAAGGTCCCATCCGTTAACGACTTCCGCCAGCTAACAAAATTCCTTCGGGAAGCTAAGTTAGCCTTTTTTACTTTTACCCTTGAGGAGGAACGCCTCCTCCGAGTAGTGCTTCGTCGCGTTCCGGCCGAGATCTCGGTCGAAGACGTGATCGCATCCCTTAAAGAGAAGAATTTCCCCGTTAGAGAGGTACATCGGATGTACCATCCGCGCACCCGCAGGCCATATAACATGGTATTAGTTATTTTAGATCGTTCCGTGGAGGGTAAGGCTATTTTCAGCCTGACCTCTGTGTGCAACCTCAGCGGCATCACCGTTGAGTCCCCCCGGAAGACCCATACCCCGTCGCAGTGTCACAACTGCCAGAGTTACGGCCACTCGGCACGCAACTGTCATCTCCGCCCTAGGTGCGTCAAGTGCCTGGGTGATCACTGCACAAAGGAGTGCAGGCGCACACCCGACACCACCGAGCCCCCCAGCTGCGTGTTGTGCGGCAACGCGGGTCACCCCGCGAACTATCGCGGCTGTCCCCGCGCACCGCGCACACAACGCCCCCGCCAGGCGCGACAGGTGCCTAGGGCGTCTGTGGTCGCCGCCCGCCCTCCGCCTCCCCCTCTCATGTCCGTGGAGGCCTTCCCTGGCCTGCCGGGTGCCTCTCGCGCCCCGGTAGCGCCCGCATCCACTCCGCGCGTGCCACTCTCTGTGCCGCGCGCACCACAACCCGGGCGGGCCCCTCTGGCCCCCTGGGCTCCCCAGCCCCAGGCTCCCAAGCCTCAGGCTCCCATCCCACAGGCACGGCCGGCATGCGCCGCGCCAGCCTTCTCTATGGGGCTCTCTGAAGTGAACTGGATTTTCCAGTTATTCCGGGAGCACGATTTGCAGGAAGTCCTAAACTTCAACGCAGCTTTCCAGGCGGAGGAGGACTTGGGTAAGCTCAACGTGCTCGCGCAATACCCGAGTATTGCTGCGACATTACATCGCATCGCCCGCTCACAAGATCCAATTTCATGTAAATAAAATTCACGGCTATGAATAGGATAAAACCGCGCGGTCTATCTCTTTCGTTTTTTAACGCGAGATCTCTTAGGACACAGCGCGATCTAGTAGCTGCCTTCTTGCGCGATAGACAGATAGACGTTTTCCTCGTCCAGGAAACGCTTCTAAAACCTAAAATGCGAAATCCTAGAATCGCGAATTATAATATAATCAGAAACGACCGTGTCGCCCGCGGGGGTGGCACCTTAATTTATTATAGGCGTTCATTATATTGCATGCCGGTAGATCCGCCCGCTCTGACTAATATGGAAGTGTCAGTGTGTAAATTAGGTATGACTGGTCATCCGTCCATTATATTAGTGTCCGCGTACCTCTCACCGAATAAGCAGTTGTTAAAAACCGATTTGCAAGCGTTGCTTAATTTAGGAGACTCAGTCATTATAGCGGGGGATCTCAACAGCGGGAACGTTATCTGGAATAGTCCGAGAACCTCTCGTAACGGGAGGATACTCGACGAACTAGGTAGGGTTCTCGCGTTTGACGTCATAGCCCCTCCGGAACCCACCCATTATCAGGATAACTGCCGTCCGTCAGTTTTAGACATAGCTTTGTTAAAAAATATCACGCTTCGGGTACGACTCATACAAGTCGTACACGAACTTGACTCGGACCATCGCCCGGTCGTATTACAGTTAGGTTTTAACTCAGACTTCACCCCTCCGTCGGTTAGGGTGGCTGATTACGCGAAACTCGCTCGTTATTTTAAAGAAAATCCTTCGTCTAGCAATTTAGACAGGGTTCCGGACGTGTTGGTGTCTAAAGCCGACGCGGATTCGGCTATCGATTCCCTGGTCGACTATCTCCAGACCGCCGTCAGAGAGACCTCGAAAGAGGTACAAGCGGCGAATGATCGCCGTTTTATACTCCCTGACGACGTGAGAGCGTTGATTACGGAAAAGAACGCCGCGACTCGAGCTCACGACGCTTACCCGTCTACAGAAAATCGCGACCGTTTACGCTTGTTACGTAAAATAGTCAAATCTCGTATCTCTGAAATTCGGGGCGACAGATGGGACAGACTTCTGGAGGATCTCCGGCCGTCCCACCTGTCGTACTGGAAACTCTCGCGAACTTTAAAGTCGGATCTCACTACTCCGATGCCTCCTCTCGATAGAGGTTCCGGATTGCCTCCTGCGTTCGATAGCATAGATAAAGCGGAATGTCTTGCCGCGAGTTTAGAAACACAGTGTTCACCGAACACTGATAACACTGACCCTATCCATATTGGGTCGATCGAATTGTCGGTAGAGCATGCACTAGCGTCCCCTCCCGTGGATACCCTAACCTCAATAACTTTCGATGAAGTTTCGACCGCCATCCAGCGTCTCAAGCTTAGGAAGTCCCCAGGTCCCGATGGGATCAGGAACGAGGTACTGAGACTCCTTCCCGATCACATCATAGCTCTATTGGTCTGCATCTTCAATGCGGCCATGTCCCAGGGCCACTTTCCAGCCGCCTGGAAGAAGGCCGTAGTGATAGGCATACACAAGCCCGGCAAAAAAGCTACGCTTCCCGATAGCTATCGCCCGATTAGCCTGTTAGATACATTAGGTAAATTATACGAGCGGCTCCTTCTGAACCGTCTCCAGGTCTCAATTACAGATTTAAAATTAATACCACCTGAGCAGTTCGGATTTCGTGCCGAACACTCTTGCACGAATCAAGTACACCGCCTCACGGAGTACATTTTCTCTAATTTTAATGCCGACCCGAAACGTAAACCGAAACGCACAATTGCAGTCTTTTTCGATGTCGCCAAAGCCTTCGATAAGATCTGGCACGGAGGGCTCATCCATAAATTATATAAATCTCACGTACCCGATAAGTTAATTCATATTATCCACGATTATCTCACTGATAGGACTTTCCGCTTTAGAGTGGATGGGGAACTATCACTGCCCCACCCGATACGCTCAGGTGTGCCACAAGGCTCCATACTCGCGCCCTCGCTCTTCAATCTGTTCATCAGTGACCTACCTCGGTCTAAACGGGTCGAGGTAGGTTGCTATGCTGATGATACAGTTATTTACACTTCCAGCTTGCGGTCGGATTTTCTTAGGAAGCGCATCGAAAAGGCCGTTTGCACACTCGGTGAATGGTTTCGTCGATGGCGCATAGAAGTTAATCCTGATAAGAGCGCCGCGATACTCTTCGATGCTTTACGACGTAGTAATAACCTCGAGCCCATCAGGCTATACGGAACCGATATACCTTGGGCCGACGAGGTCAAATATCTCGGTGTTACATTAGATAAACATTTAAATTTCGAGTCACATATAGATAGAGTGCGAAACAAAGCCGCTATGGTCTTGGGTCGCCTCCATCCGTTGCTTTGTCATAGGAGTAAGATGTCCCTCAGACACAAGCTCACTTTGTATAAGACGTGTATCCGTCCCGTGATGACATATAGCAGTCCCGTTTTTGCGCATATGTCGAAAGATAATTTTCATAAGTTGCAGGTTCTTCAAAACCGCGTTTTACGTAAAGTAACCGGTGCTTCGTGGTACGTCCGGAGAGCTGATCTACATAGGGACCTAGAGATGCCTTCTATCTGGGCATACGTAAAATCACTTACGATTAGTTATTTTGAAAAAGCCGCGAATCATCCCAGTCCGTTAGTGGTATCCGCCACAAAATACGAACCCGTACCAAACGCTGCGCGCTGTAAAAGACGTCCGCGACATAATTTTACCGTCACCCTCCCGATGAAATAACGGCAGTGAACGATCAGTACCAGCCTGTCTCTCCAAACAGAGCGTGCTCACGCCCACGCCCGCGTAACCACAGATCACGCCGCCGTGGTCTGGGGGTAAATTTCGCTCCCGCACACCAGACTAGGCCCCCCTCGGTAGCGGCTCAAGCCTAGGTCCGATCCCTCGGCGTGGAGCCCTTGAGTACGCTGCTCGCGCGATACAGTGACACAAAATCTTACATCACTGCGACAACATTACACATATCACCTCCACGCACGTGCACGCATATACGCTTACACATGCAAGTGGAAGGGTTTTATTTTTTTCCCTTATCAAACTGAAATAGTTTAGAATATTATCCGATACGAAATATATATAAGAGTTGTTGAGGTATGTATGCTTGGTACACATATATGTTTCAACAACCCATATATGTATGAATAGTTAGCTTAGCTTAGGTTAGCTCAGATAGGTCGCGAATTGCATGTATCAGGCAACAGCCAAAGCCGAGGTGTGCCGCGCATCCTTGAGCTAGTTGTCAAAATAAAATCGGCTGAGTGCCTTAAGCGCTCGCCTTAGTAGTCCGGTGAAGCTGTTAAGACCTTGCTTGGTCAATAGCGTAGTCAGTTCGAAAAAAAAAAAAAAAAAAAAAAGAACGGCGCACTGTTGTTAAAAGATTATTTTTACAAGTTCAAACTCATAATGAATCATACAGTGGTTATATTGTTGCACGTGGTAATTATTTAGATTGAATCTAAAGCTTATTTAGAAGAATCACGACCCGAACTTAACACGTGGTTGCCACTAGACAAAGCCTAACAAACTTATGGTGAATTCTTACCGGGGTTTAGATGAAAAACGAGAAGAATGTGCCGTACAACGCGGCAACAGCCCCGCAGAAGCTCGAGAAAATATAGCTAGAAGCTCCTTACAAAGGAGACACCACACGGCTCGCATCCCAGCACCAACACCTGGGAGCAGCTGAGGGAACACTCCTCACGCTTGCGACTTCAGATCAAGAAGAAAGTCGACCGGAACGAACTCGATTAGGGGCGCGTTCCACAAGACATTCACAACGTTCACAACAGCCTTTTAGCATTCCTACTGACGACCGCGAGCGTTGCGGTCGCGCCGAAAACGTCATTAATGACGTCATAACACACGCTCACGCGAAGCTCACGACGCCCCATGTCTGGAGGTGGGTCGATGTGAACGTTGACAAAATTAGCGGGATTTTCAATAAAGATGGCGACCGTAAAAATATGAATTGATGCAGTAAAGAATATTTATATTAAATAACATATTGTATTTAATGGATTAATTAAATTTATTAATATACTAGCTGACCCGTGCAACTTTGTCTGCACCAAATCGGTTATCACTGGTGCCAATTGTATTTTTAAACGCGAAAAATTTTAATATAGGTAACTAAAACCTTATTGCAGCCACACCATCGGTTTCCAATTGTGAATCCAAACTATCAAGGGACTCAATCAAACATATACCCAGATGGTATGTGAGAAATCTTTTAAAATAAGCCTATAACCCGTTCGTAGCAACCAACATATATTGGTGGTAATGTGCAAAAAAGCTTTAAAGGTCTATGGACCCCCCAATTTCTAACGAAGTTCCTTTCCCTTTTTTATAGACGTTTACTATACAGTCAGTAGAGTTTACATTATAAAATATCAAGTTGATAGAGTTAAATTGTAAATTAAACGATAAAATGTATTCATAAAATAAAATAACGATAAATGAAACACTCAATAATATCATAACTATTTTCAACTTGTATTAAAACTTTTTCACACTCCATTGTATTGAAAAAAAATATAAATATTAAAAAGATATGATGAGCAACGCGTCAAATGTCACTTGCCTGTAACTATTTGGCTAAGAGCTAGCAACGGTTTCGAAAAAGAAAATAAGCCAGTTTTTATATATCTTTATGTTCTTCCGAACAGAGTGCGGGCTACCTGGCTGCCGGTAAACGTTGCGTTTATTAGTGCATATCGCACCTTTACAGGCAAAAATATTGATTTTTGAATGTTTTGTTTTTTACTAACTTAGAAACGCTACTAAAACATGAAATTATCATTGCCAGACGTTTTTGTTATTAACAATAATGAACCCGATGCTATTTTTTTTTGTAAATAAAATAAAGTATGTCCAAACCATGTTAAGATAGCTGTAATTTTAATATTATTATTATTTATTTTTTAATGAAAGCTTAGTCGCCTTCTCGGCTATATCGCCTAAGTGACATACAACTATATAACAATAAGAATGACAATAAACTTAACAATAGCTTATATTAATTTTGTACAATTCTTTAGCATCTTTCGAAGTGGGGTCAGACAATAACGAATTGTACAAACCAGTGTGGAACGAACCAAAAGCATTAAGCCGAGATCTAATATCTTCGTTTCGAACACATTCTGCCAGGATGTGGTGCACATCATCGATGAGCTCACAACTCTGGCAGAGTGGTGATAGTACTTTACGCATCAGGTAGGCGAACTTTTTACATGGGATGTTTTCTGACCGTAATCTTATTCCTGTGATTGCTTCCCGACAGCAAATCGTACTGTCATCAATCCATGGTGACCTTAAGGGGCGTAGCTGAATCGTTCTGTACCATATTCGTTTTGTTTTAGAACGCTCATCAAAGTATTCCTTCCAATGTGAGTAACAGCTATTTTTAAATACTGAGCATACATCCAAGTAAGTTGATAAAATATTAATAGGAGCACCTTCGGAGGATCCTTCTCTAGCTAACAGATCAGCTCTTTCATTCCCAGTTATACCTATATGAGAAGGGATCCATTGTAAAACAATTACTTTGTTCTTTGCTTTGAAATCTAGTAATTGCTTCAAAATAGTGTATGTAGGCTATCGGTATTCCTCGAAAAGTTGAGGTACATCGCGCTACGTGTTGAAGAACACTTTTTGAATCGGATAAAATAACAATCTTAATGGACTCAGTTGATTGTGCAAATGATAAGGCCTCTGCAATTGCTATTAATTCAGTGTGCATAATTGAAATATTTTCATCAATTTGAAATTTCATAAAAGTTTTGGAATTTGACTCAAAAAATGCGGCTCCTAAATAATTACCAGCTTTAGATCCGTCAGTGTATATTTTAACAAAATTTTGATAATATTTATTTATATATTGAAGACAAATATCTTTTATTTTAACAACATCATATTGACGCTTTGGCTTCCAAATACCATCTACGTTTATTTTAATTATATTGTGCAAATCAATGTTATCGATCCAGGTGTGTAAAGTGAACATTTCATGTTTTATACTTGTTTGACTTGGAGTATTTTTATATTGAGAAAAAATAGTGGTCTTTTTCTTTTACGCCAATAGAGCGATTGGAAAGAGGTGGGCAGTTCTTCTGATACATTAGTTAGTTCGTTCTTTTCGAATGACTTAAATTTAAATAGAATTTTGCCAGCTTAATATTGTCTCCTAAGATGTAACGGACATATGCTCAATTCGCTTTCCATAACATGGATTGGAGTACTTTTAATGAAACCCCCGATAATTCTCATGGCCTGGTTTTGGACTTTTTCAAGTTTATAGAGGTTAACCTGAGCACTACTATCATAAAGAAAGCTGGCATTTCGACTGCGTGTAATATTGAAGTATAAACGAACTAAATGTTATGGATGAACACCCCAATTAAAACCGGCTAATGCTTTGAAAACGTTTAGAAACTTAGAGCTAGATACTGCAAATGCATTGATATGTTTACCTCATTTTATGTATGATAAAGATAGCGATAATTTTGGAAGCGCCTGTTATAGACGCATGTGTTCAAGATAACGTCAGTATCAAGTCATATGTCTACTTTTACCGTTGTTTTTCGTTTACGATGAAATCTCAATATCATAATGGTTAATAAAATGAAATATGTTCTTTGCAATGGAAAAAATAAAATGGTTTGAAATGAATTATTTTATTTATAAAGAATATCATCGGGCATATTATTATCAATAACAAAATTGTCTGGCAATGATAAATTCATTTTTTTAATAGCGTTTAAAAGTTACTGAAAAAAATGTTCCTTAAATTATTTATAACCCAAAATTTTAACCTGTAAAGGTGTGACGCGCATTAAAAAACGTAACGTTAACCGGCTACCAGGTATCCTGAATTCTGTTTGGAAGGGCATAATATATCTTCATTTTAAAGAACCAGCTTTTCTAAAATTCTCGTTCTTCCAACATTCCTGGCTCTTGTACTAAGGTGTCGCAAAAAAGTCTAGTTACATTAACTACAATGTATTGTCTTTCGTTATCCTGGAGAACCCCTTGCGTTTTATGGGACAAAAAGTATCCTAAATGTAACCTTGGAATATTAGTTATTATTGTGTCAAGTTTCGTTAAAATCGGTTCAGTACTTTCAGCGTGATGCGTGTTCACAGGGACAGAAAGACAGACAGACAGACAGACAGACAGACAGACAGACAGACAAAAATTGTAAAAAGATTATTTTTGGCTTCTATATCGATAACAAAGTCTGCCTCGATCAAAATTTTCAAAAAATATTTAATGTACAGATTTGACCTTGCTACAGTTTTATTATAGTATAGATTTACATGAAATATGTTAATTAAATTTTGATAATTTTTAATTCTATTTAAAAATGTTTGGAATCGTTAAATTCTGAGAGGGAATTAAGTTACAATCACTTAATGATAATTTAGTATTTTTTATTAAACCAAACAATATATTTTATGTTTTTATAATAAATAAAGTTAAATGAGAAAAATATATCTTTTGTACACTTTTATAAAACACATTCTTATTTTATTTGAATACAAATTAATTAAATGCTGCACTAAAATTAAATATAAAAATTGAATTATACATTTATCTTTCAATATATATACTTAAATCAATTTACATAATAATAATTACAATCTACTTTTAAGACATAACCTCTTAAAGCTTTTGCTTTATTATTTCTAGATCGCCATTTGTATTACTTACCTGAACGCTCACAACGCCCCATTATGCGTTTCACTTGGATGTACGATTGTAACGCCGGGGAGTAAGTGGAACGGGAAAACTCGCGATCGTGAGCGTGAGCGTTGTGAGCGCTTAGTGGAACGCAGTCTAGGTGATTTCACGAATCTTACAGCTAACGGGATGCCAGATTAGGAAAACAAATTCCGACGACGCGAGCGCCTCAACTAACCAATTAATTATTAAAATCAAAGTGTTTCAATTGCAATATTATCAGGCTGTAAAGATTTAATATTTTAAAATTATAAAGGGATTTAATCTATAATAAAAGCAATTCTAATTATTTTATCTAATTTTGGTACAATTAAATGCAAAGTACGATCTGAGAGCAACAACACTCAGCCATAGATTATGAACCTAGTAGAATATGATCAAATAAACCACAGATAAGTGTTTACTATCAATCTAATGAAATAAGTGTCTCATTAATGTTATATGGTCTGCGGAATGTGTAATGTAATTTGTTAGTATTAAATAATTATGTGGATTAATTGGATACATACATCGTTGGAATTTACAACGTGACAACGTAGTGAGAGGGATAAAGCACGTTGACCGAGAGGCAAGTCCACATCTACACAGTGAGGTAAAAGATGGTTTTTTTTTAGTTTTTTTTTTGTCTTCAAGAAAGATGCTACTCTTTATCTGTGTTTACATATACCAGCCCGTGTAGCTTTGTAATCGAAGAGAAATAATGATCCAATAATGCTAATTTATATTTAATACTAGCTGACCCGTGCAACTTCGTCTGCACCAAATCGGTTATTACCGGTTTTAATTGTATTTTTAAACGGAAATAATCTTAAAAAACCTACAACCCTATTGCAGCGTTATCCAGCACTTCCAATCGTGAACCCAAACTATCCAGGGACTCACTCAAACATATACCCAGTTGGTATGTGAGAAATCTTTTAAAATAAGCCTAGAATCTGTTCGCAGCATTACCTAAAGTAGTGTCATCAAAGTGAAGATCAAAACTAACTTACATATATTGCCGATAAATGTCTTCCCAGTACCCCTTGTAACTTCATCACGTAACATACTGTAAAAGTTGAACTTTATCTACATTAAATTTCCATTTTGTTTTAGTTGTTTGTTTTATAAGAATTTGTAAAGTATACGTGAAATCTGCATTCAATTTTAATTTGGTCACATGTATTTTACTTTTGACATACAAACCACCTTTTTTACTGAGATACTGAACTTGGGATAATATACCTTTCTAACAGTGAAAGAATTTTTGAAATCGGACCAGTAGTAGGCACCAAGCATTCCTCGAAAACAAAACTTTACCACTCATTATAATATTAGTATAAATACAACATAGTAACTGCAAACAGTAGTCCGGTGAAGCTGTTAAGACCTTGCTAGGTGAATACCGTGGTCAGTTCGAGAAAAAAAAAAAATAACTGCGTACACCTCAACTGATTTATTTTAATCTTAGATTCACAAACCTGAACCCAACTACTTCAAGACTCAACAACATTTAGAAAACTAATTTTATCAAATATCGAAACAACACACGTACTGATAGAACTCTAGTTGAGATTCATCTTCTACAATGCAATGTAACTATTATCTAGGTTTATGTTTTAGGAAAAAATCTTGTCACCTTTGTTTAGCAAACATTTTTTATACAATAAAATAAATGTAACAACATATAAGTGACAGTTTCGTTTACATATATTTTCTTCATATGAGGTCGATAATTACGCACAGAAACGTCATATAGCTGTAGCTCAGTTATAACGTCCTGGACATTATATGGTCCGCCGGAGCCGACGGTTCGAATCCCAGCGATTTTATTTTTTGGTATTTTTTTTAAAGTAGCTTAGGGAAATATAGCTTATCTTTTTAGCTAATCTGTCTGCTATATATAGCACAATGAAAATTTACCAAAATCCGTCAAAAATTTCATTAACTACAAATTTTTGAATTTCGTCCGTTATCCTGGAGAATCCCTTGCATTTTATGAGATAAAAAGTATTCTAGATGTAACCTTGTAATATTAGTTATCACTGTGCCAAATTTCGTCAAAATTGGTTCAGTACTTTCAGAGTGGTACGTGTTTAAAGGGACAGACAAACAGGCAGATCCTGGAGAATCCCTTGCGTTTTATGAGATAAAAAGTATCCTAGATGTAATCTCGTAATATTAGTTATCACTGTGCCAAGTTTCGTCAAAATCGGTTCAGTACTTTCAGAGTGATGCGTGTTCACAGGGACAGACAGACAGACAGACAGACAGACAGACAGACAGACAGACAAAAATTGTAAAAAGATTATATTTGGCTTCTATATCGATAACAAAGTCTACCCCGATCAAAATTTTCAAAAAATATTTAATGTACAGATTTGACCTTGCTACAGTTTTATTATAGTATAGATTATATGATATAATTTACTAAGAATAAGTAATTACTAAGGAAATAAAAATGCCATAAAATTTATTAAATTAAATACTCAAATTAAATTGACAAAATTACTTTATCAATTAAAATAATGAACGTAATGAAACCTAATGAAACGAATAAAATTAATGGAAAGAATTCTTATTAGAAGCTTTATAAGCAATTTTGTGATAAAAGGATTTTCCTTTACGGAAGTATTAAAAAGAATTGATATAAAAAAAACTTACATTAAAATATGATCTTTCGACTATATTATTGAAAGAACCAATTACAGAAAAAAATGAAAAGGGAAAAATAAGAATCATATTTTTATTAAGCCACGGTACGAAGATTCTTGGCCGAAAATGACCACCAAATTCTCTGTATTAAATTAGGATCTCGTATACACAGTAGCGGTTACGTTTCTTCAATTCAGATCACGTCGGTCGGAGTTCATTTCATCCCATTACGGTAGCCGGTGGGAAATCTCCTCGATTAGGTATATGTATAAACAAAGAAATTTGTAATGTTCCTAACTCGTTGTTCCTGGTTGTAGTTGCGGAGGACTCCGTGAATTTTACACGCAACTTTTGTCCGTTGCCTCAAATTTTTTCGTCCATTTATCGCATGTCGCATTATACCCGGCAGAGCAGCCAAGGCCAATATAGCGGCGCCCACGGCTCAATTTAAATTGATTCAATGATTTAGATAAGTATTGTGGTCAGTTTTTAACATGCGTCTATCATCTGGATGATTGTATTTATTGTATATTCCGTACTCTAACATGTAGATTGAAACAGTTGGATATCTATTGATTTCCAATTATTAACACCATTTATCAATTCTTACGTTATGATTTAAAAGTCGCGACTTTAATACCGTAAATTGAATAATTTTTCGACAATTTTCAGTTAAATGCCTACGATCCGACAAAAGTTTCAATTGCATCGTAGTTTCATAAAACCACCCTATTTTTTTATTTTCTCAAATAATATAAGTAAAGTGGTTTAGATTTAGTTTAGCTTAGCTTAGCTTTAACTTTAGTAGGTTTTAGGTTTAGTTAAAATTCGAGATACTTCAATCGATTTTATGGTTCCGTATATTTTCATACTTGACCATATAATTATATGTGGGGACAAACTAAAAAGTTCGCAACAAGTTTGCCGTATCGTAAAGAATGTAGAATAATGTATAAGTTAGTGTGTTCCTTCCTTCCTATAACTAGAGGTTCTTCAAGCATAACATAAAAAGATAAATATAAGCGGCGACTGGTGTTGGTTACTTTGTCTTTCTTTGGTCGCCGTTGTGTTTGGATTGTACTGTGCTTACCATCAGGTATGGTAAGGCCACTTTACAGTACTGAAATAATAAAAACCATACAGATATTCATAAGATTAAAGTGCAATTTTAGTCGATATCTAACAAGGATGCGTTGCTGCACTCTAAGGACTACGTTCAAACATCTCATGTGATAGTGCCTTTTGCTAACTATATATTTCAAATTAAAATATATCATCACTAATATCGTCAACCTCAATTACCTTTGCATTATCTACCCAATAATAATTCTTAAGACAGACTAACAGAAAATACACATCCTAAAAGTCTAGAAGTATCCTTATATATATCATAGATGCGATTGTCAGTTTGTTTGTCTGTTACGCTTAAACATCTTAATTACTCAACTGATCGTCATCAAATTTTGCATATATATGCTATCAACGATAAAGAATACCTTTCGTCCAGAAAAAAATTACTCTTCCCAATAGCAAGAGAAGCCGCATGCAAAGCTAATGAAGTTATAAATTATATGTTTCTTACGATCTTTTCGATGAGAAAGACTATAGGAAGCATTTCAGGTCCGAAATTTTTGTTTTCTGCGATCTCCTACGCAAATTTTATGGGGAATGTTTATGTTTGCAAGTATTTCTAAAGTAATATTCTAGAGCACTCGTCTAGATTAAAGTCAATTATTGATTTTCATCCATACATATAATAGGAATGTAAACGTAACGTGTCTGTACTTTTAGATATTTGTGAAAAAAATTGTTATTGTTGGAATAAGCAATAAAATACATTTCAATCATTTTTAGAATTGTCTGTCTGTTTGTATGAACACACATAACAGCTGTTAATGACTACGTCCGGTACCGCTACGACACACCCAAGAAGCGAGACTACAACGCCATACGGGGGAGCCACTATTGACCTGTGATACCACGCTATTGACTTTATCGGGGGTGTTACTAATGACCTCCAACGCCATTGGTCCAAGTTATCGGCTGTTCATTATTCACTCCGGTATGAGAACTTCATTGGTGGGAGATCGGCATATAAAGGGCAAGATGTCGCTGATCTACACGCACTCCTATGTGGAAGCCATTGTAAGGCGAAGCTCTGCTCGGATAAATAGTCACAGTGCCTACAGAGTGTTATTGGTTTCCCTGACCGACCGGTCGACTATACGTATTTTGTAACACTGCGTTCACGATAAAACCTCACCAAGAAAATCATAAAGCGTATCCTCGAGTAACATTTAATGTAGGTTTCATTAAAATCGGTTCACTCCAACAAAAGTTATTCTTATTTTAATGTACGCGACTTAAGTACGAGATAAAAGTAGATATGTAAATGGAGTTAATATATCCAGTTGATTTTATTAAACAATGTTTTTTTACATTAGATTCCACGCGAACGGAGTCGCGGGTATAGTTAGTTAATAATATAATCGTTAACGTGTTTCGCGATGATGTTTGATTTGTAACCGATATAGTTTGGATTAAGTAACATGAAGTTGGATTTAACAGGAAGTGTTGATGGGCTTATGTTTATTGAACGGAATGAGGTAATCTCGACCTAAATCAGACTCCACTTCCTCTGTTTATATTTATCTCTATAAGTTGTGATATTAATGTGGAAGCTATATGCTCATATTTATTTTATTTGTAGATGATAGATTTATCTGTAAATTACTAAGAGTTTTTAGAAACAAAAAGAATGAACCGAACAGAAGTCACTATTGCAAATATAATTTTAGTGTACAAATGCATAATACTAATTGGTTTTGATTTTTTTATCGCTAGCTATGTTTTGTAAAGTTGTATTTATTATATATTTATATACAGCAACTCACGCTTTTTTACATATAGAGGCTTATTTTATTAGTGACCTTTTTAGGCTAAAAAAAAGCAATTCTTATCTTGCTAGAAATATTTGGTTTAAAAATTATGTTTTACTTTTTATTTTAAAATGTAGCAAAAGTATGTGTTTCTTTTAAGTAAAACTTTTTTAGCAGCGTTGAGTGATTTTTGGTAGGACAAAAACTAATAGATTCGCGTCACCGAATATTTTGACATGCTCGTGACCTATTGTGCTCGTGTCAGACTAGCGACGCGTATTATAGCGGTTTGTGTACATACACTATTAATATTTTATATTGAACTTGCGCGCCATATACTTGATTAATTAATAAGCTGTTTATAATTATTGCTCTCAGTACCAACATATGTGAAAACCAAACTATGTTAATAATTTCAATTTACAAATAAAGCAATTTTAATAATTCAGAATATAATTGATATAAACATTCTAAAAAGAACACAGTCATTCTATTGTTTTGACTTTGCACTTCCGTCGGCAGTCATTATGATTGCCTCTACTTTTTTTTATCGTATAAAGTAATCGACTTTCAATATAATATAATTATATACATAAAACATTTCCTCTATCCTAACGATCCTACTCGAGACATTGAGTCACGGTGAAATTGTTCCATCGTTATCGGTTCACAAGGCGTGTAAAATTACAAAATATATAAGTGTCCGGAATTCAGTGAAAATTAATTAAAATAATTCTATCACATAGGTATATATAAAGTCACACGCCAAATTACTAAATAAAAATTGCATGAAGTGATGTATTATAGATAGCACTGTAAAGGCATCAAATGAATTTAATTTTAACACCACAATAAATACGAGCTTACAATGAACGATAACTATAAAACAATAGAATGGTAATGGTGTATAACCTGTAATGCCCTTCTAACTAGCTACCAATCTTATATAAAATATACAGTTAAATACTTCTCGGTGTATTCCGAAAGATGCACTTGAGAGCCGATATGCCTTCAGGCTCCACATGTATCCATTTTATGCCACAACGACACTTCACAATAAGCAAATTTCTGGTTGAATACTTACATATATATAAATAAACTAGTATTCATCCGATGGTTAAAACTCGACTATAATTCATTAGCTTATTAAATTTTCAATATTAGGTCTTTTGCCAAAGAGTGTATGAATATTGTTGATTAATAACGATGGTAAGAGAAAATATATTTCATCTCAATTTCATAGTAGGATAATATGTCAGATGTTACACATCATATGCTCACTCTTATTTAATAAATGTCGTCAATCGCTACCAGACAAAAAAAATGAAAATCGGTTTATAAACAACGACCAAAAAAGTACTTATATTCCCATAGATCCTCTACACGTGCCTAAATTACTTTAAGCTTGTCTAGCGTTCCCCGTACGGGATGTGAGGTAGACGCTAGGTCAGCATTTATAACATTGTTAGAATAAGGAATGATTAGAATAAGACATTAGGATAGGAGTCTAGAATCGAATCGCATAGTATATACACGTAGATTAAGGAGTCTAGAATCGACTCTCGTAGAATGTACTCGTTAGGTTAGGAAGTCTAAAATTGACTATAATAGTTTTTAAGTTATATTATAATCAATGTCTAAAATCGACACAACTATTAATAAATTGTCTAATATCGACTGTAGTTTTTAAAAAGTCAACCCAAGTGCTCCCGAAGTTAACTAGGTACTAAATTGTTTTATATCCACTTATTTATATAAAAATAAATATTGGCAGTGCATAAGGCCATAGAGCCTTTTTTAACAACTCAATGTACGACAGAAAAGAATAACAATAAATCAACTTTTTAAAAGTATCCTTCATTCTGTAGAAGGATTCTCAATGGAAAATAAAAAATGTATTTTTATTTAAACACAAATGGGTAAAAACTTGCGATAGACGTCTGTTATTTAGTTTCTTCTCTATATTTTTATTATTCGGCGCAAGGCGTAAACTTTTGCCACAAGTACTTTATATTTCAAAATGGTTTTGCTATGATGTGAAATAATTTTTAAAGTAAATTATTATACAACGTTGTAGATATTTCGATGTAGTTTTTATTTCTATCGGACATTTATTTATGTTGAACAAAGAAATTCCAAAATAGTATATCATAAAGCGAATCGAAACAATAACAAACTGGTCACTCCATGTTTTAGCCTCACTAAGAACAGTAACAGATTTTTAGGTAATAGTATTAAATTTTATAACAAAGTCCCAAAACACATTACCGATTTGCCAGATAGTAAGTTCAAGTGTTATGTCAAGCGGATCTTAATAAATAAAGGCTATTACAAGGAGGATCAATATGTGAACGATGGCGACGTCTTGAAGGACACCTCTCTCTGTGCATCCACCAAAAACATATGTAACTTAATATGTCTATTATGTTGTAATAATCATAAAATATGTTATGCATTATGAAAAGATAAACCAGATCGAGTTTCTTGCCGGTTCTTCTCGATGGCTGGGTTGTTTTCCAAACCGGTGGTAGTTTTGACGTTCGTAAGTGCCTTCTCGGGGCCTAAATTGAATAAAGAGTATTTTGATTTTGATGAATTTTGGTTAGAGCTTTGGAGTGTATCAAAGAATTTTTTGGAATTTGGGATATGTTAAAATTCACTGATTTGTAGTAATGTCTGACGGTGAAGGGAAGCAGTATGAGGAAACTTGAGTATTAAAATAATGTTCTCGTAGTAATAACACGCAGTAATTTTATAGTTATATTAAACAGAGTCGTTATTAAAATGTAATGGGTAGAAAGTCGCACAACTCCAGTCATTATTTTAGTTATGGATTAAGTTTTAATTGTATCATTATGGTAACATAATGGATAATCTAATAGTTTCGGTACAACTGGAGTATTCACACAGTTTTAATGATTTCGAGCACGCTTGTATTGATTTTACAACTTATTTAGACATCGCTTTGGTAGAACAAACAACAGATGTTATGTTGAATATAGCGCATTGGTTTGAGAGTTAAAGTACTATAGAACTTAAGTAAGCAAGTGTAATGAATAACGTATATACGGTCAGTCAGGGGAACCAGTTAACACTAACACTGTATGTACTGTGACTATTTATCCGAGGCAGAGCTTCGCCTTACACTAACTTTGACATACGACTGCCTCCCTATCGACGACGTCTTGCCTTTTATATGCCAAACTCTAATAGTGTGGCGCTGGTGTTTAAATTAATTGAATATCATTTTAGTTAATATAAATATTATAAAGGCCATATTAAATCATTAAAATGCTTTGGAGGTTTTCACGTTTGACTAATGCATCTGATGTTAAATGAGGATGTAGTGTAAAATGGTAAACACGCTAAATCTAGGACTGACTCTCAACTGAAGCTGCCGGAACACACCAACAGGTACTTGGCGACCTATTTTCAAAACCTCTACCACCATGCTATGGTTCCATCACAACGTTTTCCTTCACCGAAAGCTTCGACTCAGTTGGTAGTATTCGTACCTACGTCCAGCGAGATGTCCGAACACGCTATGAACTTGTAGGAGCTGTAGGAGCTCTCATACCAATGCGGTGGTATTATCGTGCACGGCAGTGTATCGTTTGACCACTCGTTTCGATAAAGTGTTCGAAGTTATGATTCGAACGTAATTCACCGAAGTAAATGTTGGCATACCTGGGATTCAACTAATATGTTGCGATTTGACAATCCAGGTTTGATACTGCGTGTGGTTCCGTGAATCGAGATGCGTGCAGGAACTTTGACTGAGAGTTTTGTCGTGTTATCAAGAAGCTATCGGCTATTGAGATCGACGATCAGCTGATGATATCGAAGAAAATCGGTTGAAAGTGCAGTTCATACGGTACCAGTGTTCGATTACACCATTCCTTAGTGGGTGGTACGGCGTCGTATGCACTCGATGGACTGTTCGACTTCCTAGTGATGTGTCAGATGCGGTAGTAACGTTTCTCGCTGATGGTTTCCTGGCTTTCTGGCAGGGTAAAATGCATCGTCTTGTATTCTTGCCAAACCGTCGATGAGAGTAGCATCATAGTGACGGTGACGTAGTCTTGCAGGAATCTCGTGAGTAAGAACGAGAATGAGATACGCGCTGTTGTGAATGACATCTACGACGCGTGCAGTTCGGTGGCGTTGGCCGACAATAAATAGCCGCCTTCAGTTCGACTACTTCATGTTTGAGTCTTTTCCATCAAACAATTACAGTAATCAGCTTGTGTTTTCAGGCTAGAAATAACCGTTTCATGACTTGGCATCTTCCTTCCTGAGTTTTTTCCGCGTTACATCACTGTAAGTACGGCGGCATTATCGCATGATCGTGCGTGATAGAAGAACTCGGCATCATGTCGGTTGATGAGGCTCTGGTGCGCGGAAATGCGTCGCGGCGACGGCGGTACTGTTGTAGGAACCTCGGGATCATCTCTGGAGAGCGCGCGGAACACGAAATTACCAAATGCAGGAGTATGAACTATCTTCGGAACACTATCACGTCGGAGTTAGAACTGTGGCGGCTTAGGCATAACGTCGAAAAATCATGTCAGATTTGCTGGTGATGATGAAGCTGTGGTGCCCGGACACCCGCCATCACGTCGGAGTCACCAAATGTAGGACGAAGCTCACTACTATAAGATTCTAGACTGACAGGGATAGCGTAATAATAATACTCGGAATGCGTGAAATAGACTGTTTATATATAAGGTATATTTATATATAAGGTTTAAATATAAGGTATTTATAGAGACGCGATCGTTCATTTGTTTGAACCACGTTCTATTTACAAAAGTTATCTGGCAAAGAGGATGACATACTCGGTAGAGCTACAAGCTAAACCATCCTCGCTTCAATCAATAACGCATGAATGCAATATTGCCAAACAAACACGAATAGTATCAGATATATGACTTACCTCAGTTAAGGTTGCAATTGGCCCTTAGATTGTTAAGAAAAAGTTTATAAATTGTAGTTCTTATTTGAACTGAATTTATTTTAGCAACTTCTATATAACAAGATACACAGGTTGCTATTTGATCTGTTGTGTGTTCTTTATTGTTGTGACTGCTTGTGAGGTATTTTCTAATATTCGCTTGGTTCAAGTATCAAGTTGAAAATCTTTCGCCAAGCATATGTTGGCGTGTTCCAGCAGCTGCAATTTAGAATCAGTATTCCTTTAAGTTAAATATTTTGATGCTTGATGTAGAATTAGAATGTCATGATCATGAACATTTTTTATTTTTCATTTTTTATGAAACTAAATACATAATTATTTTATATTTCCGAAACATATTTATATTGATTGACATCGGTATGTTTAATTATTTTAAATTTTAACCAAGAAAGTAGCTGTCAAATAATCGAGATAAACAACACTACAATCTAAACAGAATGCAATAAAATATTGTGAAGAAACCTGTGCTCTGATTACGCAGCTCACAAGACCCGATTTGATGGGTAGATATCGATTACAGAATAGCAATTTGAAAATATGTATCAACCATAAACAAACTTTACCAAAGTAAAAAAATTACTGCCTCTGTATATACAATACCATACATTATTTACGAATAAATCCATAGAGAAGAATGGATATTTTGTTAATCGTAATAAGTTACTTCTGTTATCGCTTTTCTCTTAAAAACATACTACTATAAGGCGGCAGGACTTCTGTAAAGTGAACAAACGATACCATCACTTGACAGGGAAAAATACATACATAGCGACCTCCGGATATAGCGACGACATTAAAGTGCCCCTCCGCCGTCGTTATAATCGAAATTCACTGTAGTTATAATAGTTTTTAGGTAACAGTGTTAGGTTTTACAAGAAAGTCCCAAAGGATATTAGCTATTTCCCGGACCGTAAGTTTAAGTGCTATATTAAGCGGGTTTTGATGTCAAAATGTTATTATTGAGTGGATCAATATGTGAACTATGGTGATGTCTGGAATTGACTCCGCTCTGTAAATATTTCAATGAATAACGTGGTGATTAAGTCATTCTCTTGTATTTTGAGAAAGTAGTATAGAGAAAACAAAAACAATTTTTGATGATAAAGCAGTAACGGTTAGCATTACAAAGAATTAAAAACAAAAGCGCAATACAACAAATGTAATGCGTGTTCTTGTTCAGATTTATGTTTGATCGCAAGGTGTTCCTAAGAACAGCGCTCGGTGCTTCAGTCGCTGCGTATTGTACTCCGCCTCCCGAGCTGTTATATATCATATCTGTTACACTGTCCAAAGCGCAAGCGACAAAGTCGGTTCATTTTATTTCAATCATTTTATTAATATAAAAAATAGGAAAATACTAAATTCCTAATCATGCGTTTTGGAAGAGTAAAGTAATAAAAAAAATGGTAAAATAAAAGATTGACTAGGTATTATCTTTTATATAAAAAATCAATGTTTGTATCTTTGTCCGCTATGCATTCCGAAACTACTGAACAGATTGTGATAATAATGTAAGGGGTGTTTTTTCGGGACGCTCGAGAGTGTTCCTGGCTCAAAAAAACTATATGGAGGTGGATCTAAATAAATCAGTCGTTATCTGAATCGTTTATTATTGACATTACAACAATCTATATAAATGTTTTTTTTTAATATATTAATGAAATTGTTCGCCTCCAAGAAAGAAAGGGTTTTTTCTTCTTATTGAAACTTTTTGATATTGTTTTGACATGTTTGACATATTTCAATAAAACATCAGCTATCACAATTTAATCATTGTTTAGGAATTTATGTAGTCCTGACATGAATATGAGGACATGTGGGATCCAAGGTAATGAAGCTGTTGATCTTGTATAATATAAAATATGCTATCGTATAATCTAGCACGTATTTCCTCGATAACTTTACTTAGGATGGTTTATTATATAACGTATTCAGAAGGAATGATGCCTTTGCTTTTCTTGGTCTTAATATCAGATTATTTATTGCCAAACTTGTACTGTCAATCCTACGGTTTTAAATAGTATATCTTTCAAATTATAACAGCGAATATAAGTATTCACAGAATATACGATATTGTGACGTTTTGATCGTATCGAATCGATCATCTTAGTTAATGATAAAAATGCCACAGAGAAAAAATATTAATTAGGACCCTCATTCAAAGGACACACTTTTACATAATTTTTTTTGGAGTCTTACATGTAATACATAAACGCAATGAAATAAAACTTTAAAATAAAATAGCAAATGCTAGTCCAGTTTGAATAGAGATAAAGCAAAGATTTGCAATCATTAAATCATTAAAAGAAACCTTATTGATGATAAATACTAACGTAAACAAATTGTATGATGGAACGGAATCTTTGGAGCTACAGTTTGTCTCGCACTTTGTTATTTTTTTTCATCTTTTAAAATAACATTTATGCTAAATTCCTTGGTCTACTAGAAAGCCATAAAATACCTAACAAAAGCGTTTAAAAATACAATTTTAGAAAGTGTTTTCCTTTTAAAAGTACCATTTGACAAACGTCTATGCCATATCCCGCAGACAAATCGCTGTAAGAAAAGCACCGCTGCGGTATGAAATTGAAAATTTATGAAACAACAGGATTTCCTTTCGTAACCTTCATCTTATTGCTAATTTCGTTACGTATATCCGTAACAGAGCCGGCCGCTCACGCGTCCCGTTTTCCTTTCCTTTAGGTAATAAATATCTCCGGGGAAACAATACGTCACTTGGTAATTTAATAGGCCCAGCCTATCTATCTTGCGGTTTGATTTCGCTTGTATCGAAAGGGCTTCTTCGTATCAAGCATAGATGAATATATGTTTTCCTCTATAAATGTTCTGAAGCGTCCTGTAATTTCTGTTCATTAGTTCAGTGACACATGGAGAGAACTTGTAACTTGAAAGTGGAATTAATCCAATATTGCCAATATAGATGACATGAGTGATGCATATTTTCGAATAGGACATCTTGACACCAAACTAGACATGCGCGAAAAAATAAACTATTTTTCGTTTCTAATGTTACGATAGCTGTATAGAAATCGCTAGAACTTAAAAAAAATCATTTTCAATCAGTACAGGAACTTCTAGGAGAAGATTAAAAATCAACATCGTTTTGAAGGCTTCAAGTTCAATGCCTTTTAATTTTGCTTCTGATTTAGGTGTTAATATGCTCGATTAATAGCTCACTTTAATATCCACCTGAAACATCTACTTTTTTACAAATAAGTATATCAATAAGAGAATTTTGATTTCAGTTACAGTTACAGGTAAGAGAAACCGATGGAATGAATACAAAAGCAATTATGTCAGTGACATAAGCTGGTAATCATGTAAAATAAGTCTATGCACTCTGGAACTGCCCTCAATGAAGACATGGTATTCTTTGTCTTCATCAATCATGACAACACGTATAATACATTCCATCAAACTGCTTCACTGTGCTACATGTGACGAAATTTTTAAGAACAAACCAACAGAATCGCGCATATTATTACAAATATATAAATGCTTATAATGCTGTCATGTTGAAAATATTGGTTTGTGTCCATTTTTAAGGCAAGTGCATTAAGAATTTAGAATTTTAAATGGTAATTCACTTAATAAAAAATGAGATAAATACGAATCATAACTGAGACTTAGGTTAAATTGAGTTGAGCTTTGTCTCAAACGTAATTGAAAATTGAAAATTCAGCTTGGATAAAGATTTTATCTTCTGTTCCATCTGCCACTGTATACATTAGTACCGTTGTCTTTGTGAAATTACTTACAGTGATGTAAGCTTGAATAAATAATATTCAAAAGTTAATGGAATGTCTGTTATTTAAGGACTAAAAAATAATGACACCTGAACCACTTGACACCCCATGACGTAGACATACTAATTGAAGTAAATAAATAATGCACTTCATTCAGGGTTTTAGGTTTTTCACTTTCTTGTTTCATTTACTGTTTAGCCCATTGGTTTATATACATCTGCATAAGCAATCTATCTAAAAGTATAAAATAAATGAGGACGGGTTTGGTAAATCGATTATGTTCATACTTAAAGGTGTATGCTATAGTTTATCACTTTATTGTATAACCTCTTTTATGATCTTATAATAACAATATACTTATTTATTTCACGTGTCTTACGATGGTTTCAACAAGAAGATCTCTACATGCGTTTTATTACCATTCTTCAACATTTTGTTTCTACATATACGTATAATTTATAGGAAAAATTGTATGGATATCACCTTTATTCTTTGATTGTAGATTATTCTCATTTGTCGTTTATTTCTAGTTTCATTTTAATATTTATTAAGTTTAGAAAGAAATCTGTTATTGTAATGAATTGGATATTCATTGCCAAAAATCACTATCGTTCACGTGATGTTTCCTTCTATAATAGCTTATTGATATTAAAACCAGCATGACTATGACTAGAACCCACTATTTGGCAATTCGCATTTACTTTGAGAACTTGTTGCATAACCGAACACTATTATCTGAATACATTTTTTTTATGTCATAGGCTGGCAAACGAACAGGTAGGTCATCTGATGTTAAGTGATCACCAGCGTCCATAGGCGCTAACAACACCAGGAGAGTCGAAAATGCGTTGCCAGTCTGTGTTTGGGACAAAGGGAGGGATGGGGAGAGGAGAGGGGAGGGAAGGGGAGATGGGCCTCCGGCGCTCTCACTGACCGAACGAAACGCAACAATGCAAGCATTGTTACTTCACGTCGGTTTTCTATGAGAGGGTGGTACTACCCCGGTTGAGTCGACCCATTCATGCTGAAATCAGTAATAGCCACCTAACACATGGGATGACTAATTTGTGATTACTTTTAATTTTAAAATCACTCCAGTTCTTTTACAAAATCTAGCTTATATCATAGATATTGTCTAAGATATATATTATATATGTGTATATATTACAGTACAGCACCAGCCAATAAGGTAAAAGAGGATTGCAGGTAACTCAGCCTGCAAAATTCGGGCAATTATAGTGACTAGGCTCCTGTTGCTTTGTACTAGATAGCATTAGTCTTGGTAGCAATTGATTAATATCGTAAAATATTCTACTTTTCGTTTACAATGTGTCAAATTTGAAACTTTTATATAGCAATTAACCATATCAATAAAACCTACAACCAGAATAAAAGAATACAAAGTCTCATATACAAACAAACACAACGACACCAAAGTTAAACGTTTAATAATTCAGATAGTGATCGAGATAGGTCGAGCACAAATAGAAAAACACAAACGGATCACGTGCCAATATTTGAACGACGAAATTACTTTGATTTGGTGCTCTGTAAATATGAACTGCGACAAACTGTTGGTCTTGTTCCTAGGGGTTTTCATTTAATTGCCCGTACAAGTGAAAATGGGTACCGTCGACGATATTTCAGTTTCTTGTTAAAGAAAGCTTCATGCATGGCAATATTTCAAGCGATGTTTCAATTAATGAGTTTGATATTAATGTAAAGATATGGTTTAGGACTCACTAAATGAATAGTTATTACAGTTGCCTTTAGCGAGATGATAACAAACGAGAATATAAGATGAAATTAACCTGCGAAGTACTACGTACACGCTTTTTTTTATAAATTCTGACATAAATTAAGCGATAGACCAATGACTTTAGAATTCGATGAATTTGCTGTATTTATATCAATTTTGTTTCTCTATTCTGTTTTTTCTTAAATATTACTAGCGGGCCCGGCAGACATTATCCCGCCCGGATAATAAAAAAAAAATGAGTGCGTCTAACCATCACATGCGATTAAAGTAAAACTTCTTTGGGGTTATAAAAGAATGCGATTAAGTTAAAAATAAATACATCACATGAGAATTTAAAAAGGCATTTTTTATATTATTGGAGGCAAACAAACAGGCGGGTCACCTGATGTTAAGATATGAGTATCGCGTCGACACGTCAACTGTCACTTGCCTGTAACTATTCGTCTAAGAGCTAGCAACGGTTTCGAGAGCGAATTTTAATAAGCCAGTTTTTTATATATCTTAATGTTCTTCCGAACAACGTGTGGGCTACCTGACTGCCGGTAAACGTTGCGTTTATTAGTGCATATTGCACCTTTATACGCAAAAATATTGATTTTTAAATAATTTTCGAACGTTTTGTTTTTAACTAACTTTGAAACGCTACTAAAATATGAATTTATTATTGCCAGACAATTTTGTTATTATCAATAATGTGCCCGATACTATTTTTTGTAAATAAAAAAAGGATGTTCAACATGTTATAATTTTAATATTATATTATTTAGACATAAAAAATGGTAAATTAAAAATAATATGTATAGCTATAGTTTAGCGCAACATTGGCTGTATGATAAAGATAGCGATAATTGTGGTAGCACGTTTTATAGATGCATGTTTCCAAGATGGCGTCAGTCCCAAGTCATATGTTTACGTTTATTGTTGTTTTCCATTGTTTACAGTAAAATCTTAACATTATAATTGTAATTAAAATGAAATATGTTCTTTGCAATGGAAAAATAAAATGGTTTGAAATAATTTATTTTTATTTATAAGGAATATCATTGGGCACGTTATTGTCATTATAAGGAATATCATTGGGCACGTTATTGTCAATAACAAAATTATCCGGCAGTGATAAATTCATGGTTTCAATAACGTTTAAGAAGAAAGTTTGACTGAAAAAAAAAGTTTCCTAAAATTATGTAAAAATGATTATTTTTACCTGTAAAGGTGTAATGCGCATTAATAAATACAATGTTTATCGGCAACCAGGTATCCTGAACCTTGTTTGGAAGAGCACAAAGAAAGATATATTAAAAAACCAACTTTTCTAAAATTTTTGTTCTTCCAACGTTGCTGGTTTTTGTACTAAAGTGTCGCATAAAAATCCTGTTACACTTTTTTCGGTCTAGCTCAAATCGTGTAACGCACTATAAGGAACTTCGTTCCAATACAGCTTAAATTTATAGCTAATCCGTCTGCTATATATAGCACAAACAAAATTTACCAAAATCCATCAAGAATTTCACTGACTACAAATTTTTGACTATTGCCCGTTATTATGGAGAACAGGGTTTTTTTTTTATATCATAGGAGGCAAACGACCAGATGGGTTGATGTTAAGTGATCACCACAGTCCATAGCTACTTGCAACATGAGGAGAGTCGCAAGTGCGTTGCCAGCCTGTGTTGGGGCGGGGGAGAAGAAGGAAGGGGAAGGGGAGGGTAGGTGGGTCTCCGGCGCTCTCACTGACCGAACGAAACGCAACAATGCCAGCACTGTTACTTCACGTCGGTTTTCTGTGAGAGGGTGGTATTACCCCGGTCGGGCCGACCCATTCATGCTGAAACCAGTATTAGCTTCAGCGTGGCTCTACCACCTACAAAGGGTTGCTTTTTATGGGATAAAAGGTATCCTAAATGAAATCTTGTAATATTAGTTATCAATGTGTCAAGTTTCGTCAAAAC
The DNA here is from genome assembly GCA_036509395.1 of Antheraea yamamai. Lineage (NCBI taxonomy): Eukaryota > Metazoa > Arthropoda > Insecta > Lepidoptera > Saturniidae > Antheraea > Antheraea yamamai. The sequence goes on along the minus strand of AP028437.1, from coordinate 947,133 downwards.
CAGTTCAGTATTGAGTGATGCGTGTTCACAGGGACAGACAAAAAATGTAAAAGGATTATTTTTGGCTCCTATATCGATAACAAAGTCTACCCCGTTTATAATTTTAAAAAAATATTTAATGTACAGATTTGGCCTTGTTATTTGTATTGAGATTTGTAATTGGCAGTGTTTAGACCTAGTGTTTTTCATCTAATGTACAAGTGTAGCTGTAAATTTTCCAGAAATGAATAAAATAAAATAAATTACTATCATACTTCAAATATGATGTGATTGGTTTATGATGTCTGAAATAACAAACATAAATTCTACTCTGCAAATTTTCTAAATTTCTTTAAAAACTGCGTCAATAGTCGTGCCATATCTTATTGTTGTTTGAACTGGAGATTTTTTTGCGTACTTTTCTATATTTTATTTACTTTATAACAAAGAGTTGCTAATAAAATTTCCTGTGTTATTTAAGTTCTGAATTAGCTGATAGATGGCACTACAGATAATGAAGTTTTGATTAAATTTGTTACTTACTTACATTGAAACCAGATGGCAGCACGGTCGCGCATTCATATATACATAATTAATTCTGTTGTATGATTTTTATTACTATTCGATTTAATATTTTTTGTTATTATTTTTTCAAAAAACGAACTTCGGTTTGCATTGCAGTCCAGTTACCTACTAGTTGTGCCTAAAGCAATTTTACTTCAAAAACCTTGAGAAATTGTATACCTAAACCTCCCTCATGACTCACTTTATCTACTGATGCGCATGAAAATCCGTTCAGTAGTTTTTGAGTTTATCGCGAACAGACAGACAGACAAACGTGGCAGAGGACTTTCTTTTATAAAATGTAGCGTTTACATTTAATTCTTCTAAAACAAATTCATCAACAACGTGCGAGAAGAAATCTTGATTGTCATTAAAATATTTTTAGTTAGTACAATATCATCCCAGTTATATCATGTAAAATGTTTACTAAAACCTCACGTATAATCGAACTAAACATTTACTCCACAAAATATAAACCGTATACTTCCACAATTTTCTCTCGCGCTGCATTTTTTTGAGCCATTTTCGTTGTTTGCTTCCGTAAAAACGAGAATAAATCCGATAGTGACTAACTTTTACTATATTTTTTCTCTCTATCGAGTTCATGCATTTTTTCGGTTTTTCATTCTCCAATGAAAAAGTACGTTAATAGAGTAAAGCAAACACAATCTTTATAGAATGCAAATTTATTATGTTAGCCTTATCCACATGAAGCGAATTCTTGTCTGGTTGTAATTTGGAAATTTATCATCAAATATACTCGGATGTTTTATTTATACTACTGGTGGCAAACGAACTTGTGTGTCACCTGATAGAAAGTGATTACCGCCGCCCATGGATACCTGCGACACACAGATACATTGCTTGCCCAAATTCCAATTTATTCCAAAGAACCGACGGACGTAGGAAAAACACACGTGAAAACCGCACAGTCGATGTTCTGGTAGTTCATCTAGCTCATAACCTATTCTACACTCAGTCTTTAATCGTCCTCGGCTACGTCATAAATATGGAGTAATTTTGGTTATTCGATTTTAGCCAAAGCCTAAAGCCTAAAGCCGCAAGCAATGGTTATCTAAAGGATAAAACAAAATAAAAAAAAATAGCCGTCCGGTGTACTTTGTCCAAACTCGTTATTTCAGCTCCACTCGGCACCTACCTGTATCGGATTCCACAAAACTTTCCACATATTTCCTCTCATATACACGTTTGGTCGCGTCCACGCCGCGTTTCCACTTTTTTGTTTTGTACCGTTCCTTTACGGAAGCTAAATTGTATTGTGATAGAAACATGTGGAAACCTCTCGTTTTTCTCTACTTGTGGAAATATAATGAAATACCGTCGATAAGGTACCATTATTTTAGGAAGTTGTATACTAATTAGCAACTCTAAAGAGTGTAGATTTTAATTCCACAATAAATGAAATGGCACTGCATGGAGAAAACGTTATAGTAATGTAATATTATGATTATTTATCCTTTATATAAAAATGTGCATAAGAATCGGTAAATGCTTGTGGCACTTGGTGTCAATTCTTATTTAATGTTTAATGTTAACATCTTACAACTGGCAACAAACAAAATAGTTTATAAACATAAGAATATATGACAGAATACTTAAAACTACGTCAAAAGAAGAATTACTTGAAATAATGACACTGTTTTATACATTGACAACATTAAAAGACGGAAAAAATAGAATGTAGGAAGGAAATTAAGATCTGAAAATTAACGTATTGCATAGTTTATTCATTGACGTCAATGGCAAAATAGACTATATTTATCTATCCTTTTAAGTATCTTTATTTATTTATCATACATAGTTCCTTTTACATATCCGTAACAATTCAATGACCGTCTTGTTTTCCCTAAAAAGAATTTCAATGTCCAATGATTATTCTTCAGTGTATCTTCTTAACACATTAATATTTTGCCTAAATATTTACACTTAATTCTCACAAATTCTTTAAGTAAATCCAGCTTATCTAAGTTATTGCAGAAATAGATTAGATTATCAAGAATATATTAAGAGGGAATAATTAAGATACAGAATTCCTTAAACTTAGTATTTAATGATTCGCGAGGCCCCATACTATAGGTTGCTCAAACTGCCCGTTTTTGTGGTAGGAATATGGTGTCCACCTCAGTTGCTGTCTCCCACAACAAAACAGCAAATTAGGGAAGTAAGCGAAGTAGACGAACCTAGTAGTGGCAATATCTGTTAGCTGGCGAATCTTTCGAACTGCGAACGCAGCAGAACTTCATCTTCTTGCCAATTTTTTTATGTAAGGACCCCTTACTTTATTACTCTTAGGAAAATACATTAAGTTCATGCTTTACACTACTTTTGTCCTTTTAAATACATTCAAATTCATCCATCAAAAATATTTTAAGACCTACAACAAACATAAAGCTTATTCGTCATTCTGCGTCGTAAATGAGGAACCGCTGACGACTGGAATGGTACAAATAGTAAATTATTAACGAGTATAATTCCGACGGTCGGCCGCAACATCAGACCGGTTTATTATTTCATCTTTTCATCTGGTTGCGCCGTGGGAATAGGACGGACTGGGAAGTTCATTTGTCTATAGTAATAATAAATCTGACCCCGAAAACTTTGTTACGATGTCGTGATTTTTTAAACAGGGATCGTTCTCGAGAAAACATAAATAACACAATTTTCCTTTATAAGTCATTCTGCTTCTTTTGGAGACTTATTTATACCTTTACTTTTTTAAATATCGCATAAGTAATTTAATATTTTATTTAATAGCGATAAGTAAGCTGTTATTATTACACTATTTCTAATGCGATAGATAGAAACAATCGAGTCCCATTTTTCAGTATCCTTGAAAAATAATTTTCCACTATAATTTCCACATTATCTCCTGTCTATCAGTTTATTCCTTTTCATTTCATACAAACGCGAGCTATTGGCAATGTCGATGATTCTGAATTAACCGAGGGTCTAGAGGTTTTAGAACTTTGCAGAGATATACGATGTCTATGTGTGTTTTGTTTTCTCGAACTGGCTAAGCTATTAGCCTAGCAAGGTCTTAACAGCTTCATCGGACCACTAAGGCGAGCGTTTAAGGCACTCAGCCGATTTTATTTTTACAACTAGCTCAAGGGTGCACGGCTCACCTCGGCTTGGGCTATTGCCTAGGCTACGCAAAATCGGGACCTAACTGAGCTAACTTAGACTAAGCTACATATCCATACATATATGAGTTAGTGAAATACACATGTGTACCAAACATGTATAATACCTCAATAACTCGTATATGTATTTCATATCAGGCGAGTGTCTATGTGTGCTTTACCACACACTATAGAGAATGTTCACACTTTGATATGGTGCCATCTTCGCCGTTTCAAACTCGCACCTCGGGACACTACCTGTCTCCTCAACCGCATACTTTAAAACCTAGCAAAACAGCGATAACCGTAATTTTCTGAGGAACCTTTATTATGCGTACGCTAGCATTGTGGAATGTGTTACACGTCCAGAGCTATGATACTGTTATTCTTGGAAAGGAGGACGAAACGCGCTCTTCATGGTCCGCAACGCAACAGTCATCCCTTGTTGTTGTAGTTGTCCATAGGCGCGGGTAACCATTTACCATCAGTTGGGCCGTCAAGCTGTTTACATCTGTACGGCATAAAAAACTTGTTCATAGTAAACTCTATTTTTATAATAAATACGATATATTCGATTATACGATTAAAAAAAATATTAACTCATTCTCACAATCATTTCTGATAGATATTCTACAATGGGTAACAGAGGGAATGAGAAAATTGGGAATTGTAATGAGAAAACATCTCATATACACAATGGTTTCTTGTACATAATATCAATTAGGAAGGGAAATTGTCTTAAATTAGAAACATATGTCTGTGGTGTTGATCGCTCAGCATTAATTTGTGATACTAACAATAAATAATAGAGTGGAAAAGCTGTAACGTTCACTCACTATTTTGAACAATCTTTAGATATGCTCACAAAAATATAGTAACATCATTTCTTTACGTATTAGTTATATCATAACTAACATTATAAATACGAATATGATTTTGTCTGTTTATTAAGCTATTAAGTCTTACACGGAAAAGCCGAAGGCTAATTTAAATCCGGAAAACAAGTACTGTTACCGGGGAGAGGTTACATCTAAGTGAACGTGAGCGAAGACGTGTGCAAAAGCTAGTCAATTATAAAAACACTTCACTAAAGATTTGATAGATGGCTGTATTGCATAGTCCATAACGTTTAGAAAGAAACCACTTTTACGCTTTCAAACTCTTTGTATTTATACATATAATAAGAATGTAATTCTAACGTGTCTGTACTTTTTAGATTTTTGTGAAAATAATGTTGCAGAGAAAAGTAGATAAGTAAATGGACTTCATACAGTCAGATGAGTTTGTTAGTCGCGGGCACAGATAGTTAAAAATAATTATAAATAACATATCTAAATCACAAATCGATAACTATGATACATATCGTATCAGTTTAACTTCCTTGTCACGTACTCACAGTTTTGTTTGACGCTTACCACGTTCTTTAGTACAGTTAATGTGGAATTCATTGCATATAAATCGATTATCATTTTCTATACGACGTTGCAGGAGTTCCCTATTACATATTTTGCATTTTTCTGTCATAACAATGGAGTTTTGACAACGAATCGTTTTCACAGCGGACGCCATTTTCAAAATTTGCATTTTACATGCGAGATATATAAAAAAAAACTTTATGTGTTTTCATGCCGATAGCGGTGTCAAGGGGCAAATCTGATTTTGTATGCAAATGTTTTATGGTTTTTTTTCAGTGCAATAAATTAGATGTACATCCGCTTTCAAGTTTTACTAGCGCATACCTACGACTCCGTCTGCGTCGTTTATTTTTTTAACAATATATTTCATGTGTAGTTGAGAAAAGATAAGGTCCACACCGCTTGCCCCACTTCTTCATGGCAAAAAATATACACATGGCTGAACACGTGTTGTTTTTTAAAATACAAGTTTTTTAAAACGAATAACTTTGTATTAAATGAAGCTATCGTGATTTTTTTAGATAAGGACCTAGCGTCTAAGAATTAAAACTAAAAAATCATAGTTTTTGCATTATAACAGTAGACTCTCATTACTTATACGTTTTCGATTTATTATGATGTTAATTGGACATTGCAATTAATAAATAAAACCTAATTAAAATTAACTAATAAAAACCCTCTGGCAAGAAAGAGTTGGCAATCACCACTTTCTCATTGTCTCATTCACTTTTTTAACCCTAAGATTTGTTAGTTTTATTAATAGGCTACGGTTTTTGAAGTGAAAACTTAGGTCTTTTTGGCAGGAGATAAATTTATAATTTCGCTAGTAAGCGTGACCGATCGTATTGCTTGCGCGGTATGCGTCAATCTGCCGATGCTTAGCATAGGGACCTATGCACATCTAATATTGATATTTTGTATTGGGATTGTGCAGCCTATCATATATTAATCATAAATTGTATAAAAATGTATATAATTGTTCTTCGCAGTGCCAATAGATATGAAAACCAAACTAAGGACTATAATTTCAATTTACAAATTATGAAATTGAAATAATTCATATGAAGATTAATTTAAAAAATCAAAACAGAACACAGCTATTCTATTGTATTGAGTTTTCACTCCTGTCGGCAAACCTTAGGACTGCCTCGATTTTTTTTTACATTGTATAGCGTATTTATTAAGGATGGTTTAGGTTAGTTAAGATCACACTACATCCCTTAGGGACGGGTTAATTACCATACAAAGTGTAGTTCCTAAAGACGCTAAGCGAGAATTAATATCGCGGACGCACCGTAAAGTCAGGTGTTACGAGTCTTGGATGTAATGTAAAAGTAACACTGACAAAGCCGCGGACCACAACTAGCCTCGTATATATAGAATTATAGAATAACTAAAAAATTTAACGAATATTATACCTAAAAGTTTTTGAAATCTTTTACTACCTACGCAAATAATCATTCGAGGAAAAACAAAACTGAAAACTTAATCGCAATTAAAAAATCATTAAAGAAAGAATGTAATTGAAAAAACAGTAAATTGTGGATGGAATAAAGAATTTTCAACTTAACAATCTTGTTTTTTTTTTAGCGCTGCGCAAATAAATGTAAATTATTACAACAAAATCAAGCCGAATGGAAAATACAAAAGAGATAGAAGGAAATGGAGTGTCCCTTAAATAAGTGCTTCAGAGGAAAAAAAGCGCTACAAGAAGTTTCTCTTCGACTCCACTAGTACATTAGAATTCCAATTTACTCGTTGACGGAGTTGTAATTTGAATATCTTAATGGTGTGAACATGTTACATGAGCGGACGCGGCGCGGGTTGTGATAAATTGATTTTTCAACGTTGTATTTTTGGTGACGGATCTTTCACCAGGTACTAATGGATTCAGACATTTTACTTGTTATACCACTATACAAAAGAGGAAACAAAAAAATAATCACTACAAAACTTTAAATATCTTCAACAAATTGCAAAAGGACTGTAATTTATTGGCTAGCCGATTATATTGTTGACCAAGTAAATATACTAAAAAAGATCTTGTGTTTAGTCTAGCTACTACTGATCCATATTAAATTACTATTGACATTTACTATTAATTGGATGTCTTAAAATACATCCAGCTCTACTAAGGCAGTTAACATTCTTATATGAATTATCAGACTGCTCGCATTTCCATAGTTATAATTATACTAGCGGGCCCGGCAGACGTTGTTCCGCCCTGATTATAAAAAAGTCCTGGACAAATTATATACCAAAACGTTCCTCGTGAATCACTTTATCCACTGGTGAAAACCGCATACAGATCCGTTTAGTAGTTTTTGAGTTTATTGCGAACAGACAGACAGACAGACGCGCTAGGGGACTTTGTTTTATACTATGTAATTATTTAGAATTACTGTATCTACTCTTTAACATAATTGCTTTTAATATTAATATTCTATTGGGTTAGGTTGACTGCACAATATAGGTGTGTTATCACCCATGATAACGTACTACTATTTTTTATACCATCGTTGTTCAGTTTATAGTCTATTTTTATTGCAAATATAGGTCTGCATAGATCAAGGTAATTATGAATTCTGGTTTAATAATGTGTTGTTAATAGACAATTATAATCGCCAGTATATAATACACTCCTAACACATTTTAAAACGCTACCCGCTCATCTTCACCTAAGCAATGAATTAGCAGACGAACCAGCGAAATAAATCCAACAATATGAATTTAATTCCTGGAACTCGTAGTTCTGTAGTAAATTTATTCTGTCTAGTTTTCGCTTGTTAGAAGCAATAATTTGTTGAATATCAACCCCACTCCAACTGGAAATTTGGAATGACTATACGTCGTTTTGAAGCTGGCTTTCTATTCGTATATACATGGATATGGTATTTGCGGGATCTTGGAATGTGATGTAGTGGAGTTTATATTTTATTCCTAATCTTGTGTTAGTTATTTGGCTCTATATTTGGTAATATTGGTGGTGTTTTACGTAATATAGTTTGGTTATTGTGCACAAGTGAAGTGGATGGGACGTAACATCACGGATTATGAATTTTGACTTACCGCAAAAACTCCCTGGAAAGTTTTAACAAGGGAGCCACCATCTTGTTAGAACATTGAAATGATGGCGAAAAACTTGTAACATCATTGCCTACTCAACAACCGCAGTAATAATCTACAAGAAGATTGCCAAAAATGTAATAAATAAATACATGGCTATGCCCGCGATTCTGTATGCATATATATTATGCAGTATTTATTTTTACCCAGTAAATTATTTTCTATTCATGTGATTATCTTAAAGATAAAAACAATGACAGACTAAAAATTTTGGAACGAAATATTTTCTCTCCATACAACACTTTATTAAAATCGATTGTAATTTTTTTTAAATCGATTTAAATACAAAGGAGGTTCTATATTCGTATGTATATGTGTTTGTATGTCCACGATTTTCTCAAAACCTACTGATCCGATTGGGATGGGGTTTTCGTTTTTGGACGCTTATCTATTTAGGGAATCTTTTAATACATTAGGATCTGATGAAGATTTTCGGATGTAAACAATATAACTCTTCGATAATTAACAGCAAATGACTTGCGATTACTGTAATTGTATATTTATTCATAATTTTCACCACAGCATAACATCATGCCTGTACATGAACAGGATGAACAGACATAATACATACACAACACACATGGAACATATTAATTTTCTTGGCATTTACATTAAACTTTCATAATATTTGACCATATTAAATTGTTGTATTCAATCGTAGGATCATATAGTACATACCACTTGTATATTGCCGTATGTCGTACTTGTACATGATAAGTTCGAACCCACGTCCTTAATGATCTTCCAGCGTGTTACTAATCTACATTTAAGATATAATTTATATATAATATTACAGACCCAGAAGACTCACAGTGGAAGTTAAGTCATACAAAATTAGATATGAGTTGTTACATTTCAAAATGAGCTAAACCCAATTTTAACCGTTCCTAATATTTTAGATTATTTTTCGAGATTCATTTAAAAAATGAACGGATGATGATATGGACGGCAACATTTTAGCTTCGTTCTCGGTGTATAAAAACTGGATATCTTCAAAAATTAAACATGTTATATAAACGATTAAAATTGGATACAGCTCGTTTTAAAATGTAACGACACATGTATCAAATTTCTAGCTATACGTGTTTTAGTCTTTCTGCTACGTCTAAAAGACTTTAATGATTTTGATGTTGTGCGGCTTACGTCAGACTAGCGACGCGTAGTATAGGGGCCTGTTGTACATGTAATATTGATATTTGGTCTTGAGATTGCGCAGCCCATAATATGTTAGTTTAATTTATAAACTGTATAAAAATGTATATAATTATTTTTCGGAGTACTAATAGATGTGAAAACCAGACTAATGTTAATGATTTCGATAAACAAATTCTGAAATTTAAATATTGTCATTCACACTATAATTAATTTAAAAATTCAAAAGAGAACACATTTATTTCATTGTTTTGAGCTTTCACTTCTGTCGACAGTCCTTATGATTGCATCTATAATTGACTAGACATATTTTCATTAACTACAAACAAACAATTCTTTTCTTTTTATAATACTCGTTATTGTGTAGACTTGAATTTAAACCAATTAAGTAAAATGAGATTACAATTATGATAAAATCTCCACGAGAATGAATCGAATATATTCAATTTCGTTAATATATTTCCCGTTGCTCTTGATTTTTTGTAAAATCCTCGACGATTGCTGGATTCAATTAAATTATTTTACTATAGCAACTACTTCACCTGTGTAGGTGGAGGATAAAGAAGTGTATTTATTACCTCTTTACAATATTAGTGTAGATAAAACCGATATACATATATAATATATCACATTATCATCATCTTATATATTAATACGTGAAGCCAAACCTTTGTACCCCTTTATAAGCAAATTGCGAAACGGATGAACTTGAAATTTAGCATAGTTAAAGTTCATATGGCAGAGGAGTGCAGAAAGCTATTTTTTTATATAAAATGCATTACAAGCATATTAAAATATACATTACTCACACTACTGCTTGAATTTTACACAACATATACACACATGTAAATGAAAAACATGTTTCTGAAATCCTTCATCCTTGTTACGTTCCGATTACCTTTTCAATATTTTTAACATGACTGACGTTGCATGACTTACATACCCTTTGAAATCAACTAGTCAAATTGTAGGTTAATTTTATAATAATATAATATGTAAATTCATAATATACATTAATAATTAATTGATAAATAATTTATCGTTAGTAAATTTATGGAACCATTGAAATAATTATTATTCTCTTTGGTTATATCGAATGTCACAATTTTTAGGTGACAGGACTGCTTTCACTTCATGTCACTTTGTTTCATATTGTCATAAGCGTAAAGCAATATTTCCAAAGTCAATGTCAATATTTTAATGTTTAGTATTTCTTTATGGTGAACTCACTTCAAATGACGATACAATAAAAAAACGAGCGAAAAAATACTTTGTAAAATCAAAATAAGAAAATTTGTTTGTTCATGAAAGTAATCCATGACTTAGATCTCCGCGGTTACAATGATGCAGTTCAACTTAATGTAGCAATTATATTTAGTACAGTTGATGATGAATTATGAACAAAAATGAATTCATTTTCAAAAGTTAATGCTAGTATTAAAAACATCTTAGTTTTGGATTCATCATTTGATTCTATTGTGTATCCATTACTTTTCCAAATGATGATAGTGGGCATAGCACTATTCCTCATAATGTGCAGACTATATTTAATTCAATATGACCCAGAAATACCACGCACCCATGGTGTCGTGTAAAATTAATTGAAAATTGTGTCACGAGTTGCGATAAATTTCTTTATTTTCATAAAGTTATATTTACTTAGAATTTGAGAGCCTTACCACTTTATGTAACCGCCTGTTTTTTGTTTCAAATTTATAATTAATTTCAATTTTCATTTAGACGTCGGTTTTTTTGTTATGTTTATATAATTTAAAAAAAAAGTGGCAAATAACTGAGTAGGCATGATGAAAGTCTTTGATTATAGAGGAGAAAAGAACCCTTATAAAGTTCAAACTTTAAAAAATCAATGAACTATGGTCGAATGTTGTCCACCGGGCGACCACTAGTATAAATAAATGTATTATTGCATGCAAACATTCATATATATATAGATTTTTTGAGCCAGGAACCCTCTCGTGCGTCCCCAGAACACCCTACTAAATTATTATCAGAATCCGATAGTAGTTTTGGAATGCATTGAAGACAAATATACAAACATTGATTTTTATATATACAAACATAAAAAAAAATACAGTCGAATTGAGAACCTCCTCCTTTTTTTGAAGTCGGTTAAAAACTAACGTCTATTGGTTTTAGCGTGATGATATACAGTCAATAACCTTCCTCGATAAATGAGCTATATAATACTGAAATATTTTTTTAAATCGGACCAGAGTTCCCGAGGTTAGCGCATTCAACCTACAAAACAAACAAATCCTTCAACTTTATAATATTACTACTCTTCTCTCTCCAGCAGTCATTCAAATTACAATAATTTTTGATAGAGTGGACCGATTTTAATGAAACAAAAACTAAGTTACTCCTGAGGATATGCTTTATGATTTCCTTGTTGAGGTTTTATTGTGAATAATATGATTAAGTAATACTTTATCATAACTTTATCAGATATGCGTGTTCATACAAACGGACAGACATTTCTAAAAATTATTGAAATGTATTCTATTAATTATTCCTTTACACCTGCAACAATTTTTTTCTCGAAAATCAAAAAAGTACAGACTCGATAAATTTACATTCTTATTAGATGTATAGAAGAAGATAAGATAAACATGATATTATAAGAATCATTAGGTATGCTATACGTGACTCTACCGGCTTCTATGGTGTACTGTAATAGTAATATAGTCAAATTAGTTGCATACCTGTATACCGACGGTGACCGTCAACAGATCCTAAAGGTGAAAGACTAGGATTTTTTGACAACACTTTGCTGGTAACTCATGTGAAGAAACCAATGTCCATTTCCAAACTTTAATATTTTTATTTCTCAATTAAAATTTTAGAATCTCATTTACATGCAAAGATAAATTTAATCTACAATACTAACTTCCTCTACAGTGTAAATATATTCAAGCAGAGAAGATAGTCCAGCGCTCTCTATAACGTTCAGAGTGGATAAACATGAGTTACGATGCCGTTGTTGCATGCATGTGGCGCGGATTTGCAAGAGAAATATATGCTTTGTTCTAGAACAAAGATATAATTTGCCACTACTAGATGTGACGTGTAAAAGATAGCGTCCACACGAAAGCGCGAGCTAACTGTACCATGGCGCTATCTCTTAACGACAAACTAAAACATATTGAACAATTATCTTGAACAGGGGAATTATTTTAAAATTATCTTTTCCATTATTAGGCTATATATAAATAAAGAATTACGCTGATATGTTATATTACAATAATTGTTGTTATAAACAGTTGTCAGTTATTTTGCACTTTTTCAGTGCTACATATACAACGAAAGATCTCTATGACTTTATTTATATGACTGGAGTCACCAAATCTATAGTTTGAATAGGTATAAATAATTCTCACTTTACACTCAGAACTCACTTCGTCTGTCCTAATAAATATTTAAAGACATAAAATTAATTGTAGAAGTTAAACCGAGATTATGGGAGCCACTTCCAGATAACCTATATCTACAGCTTAAACCCGCATTCATACACAAAACACTTTATTACGTGACGTTGTTTTTCATTTTTCTAGCAGTTAACGGCATTCGTAACGAAACTGGACTCTTGTTGACTGTAAATTATTATGTCTGTATCGAATTTTTCATTTAACTTGAAAATTGCTATAGAAAATAAGGAATTATATTGAATGGATTAAAAGTAGCCTTCATTTGGTTTCAAGTATATCAATATACTAACATCTACCCGCGGCTTGGCACGTGTTTTTAAGTAGCAATTATTGTCCATTTGTGATTTTACTACATATTATTAAGATATGAGTAAGAAAGAATTATCTTAAGAAAGAATGAACAAATACTGTGTATTTTTACTAACTTTAAATGTATAATTTACAATATATATTGTGTTACTCCAGATGAATATTTGTAACAGTGGATTTACTCAAAATCCAAAACAATTTAACGGTTCCAACGATTTGTATAAACCCGGTTACTTTTCCATTAAACCCACTTTAGATATCATTGAAGAAGATGAAGATCGTGAAGAGAATGGAACTTGTCGACTTCGAGTGATCCTAATTATTGATTAGCGATATTAATTCCAGTTTCGATATTTAGAGTCATGGATGAGTATATATTTTTTGTAATTAAGCTTTTTAATAGTAATTAATACATATAGTAATAATATATCAATAAAATTACAGGACGACAGTACTTCAATCTCAATATCAACCTATAGACCAAGGCCTCACCGTGCTTGTCAATTGCCTCTCACCAGCGGTTCAGTACGTAGGCTGGGTGTTGATGATCCGTTCCATGATCTTGCACAACACTGAGGTTACGGCAATTGGACGGTAGTTCTTAGGGTCCGCCTGATCTCCCTTCTTGGGAATCGGTTGAACATTGGCCTTTTCCAAGCTCGGGGCACGATATCAGAGACGTGAGACAGGCGGTATAAGCGCGTAAGCATTGGAGTCAACTCGGCTGCAATTTTTTTTCAACAACCGCTGGGATACCATTCGTGCCACTAGCCTTCGGAACATCGAGTGATCGTAGCTGTTTTAGTACTAATACAACACCATAACACCGCAACAAGGAACATTGGACGACAAAAATTGGCTTGCACAGCTTTGGCCAGACTCCAGTAGACTCGACTGTTAAGTCAGATGGCTTACGAGTTCATGAACTAAGCGTGCAATGCCCTGGGCATCCGCTGTAATGCCCTGGGCATCCGCTGTAGTATAGGCCCTCTTACAAGCTTTAGTAGCAGAATTATAAGCTGATTTGAGGGTGTTGATACATGGATCTTTGTTAGCGCGACCATTGATCCAATCACGATACTTGGCTTGCTTCGTACTAACAGCTTCAGCACATTCGTGATTATACCTAGAGCATCCTTTGCGATTACCGACGATCTCGGAGGAAGGAATATAATACTCCATTGCCATTCCAATCTCATCAGCATTCACATCGGCAATCGCTGAAGGTATTTCCCCGTCGAAACAGCGTCGCTGCCAAGGAATGAGAGCAAGATAATTCCGTATTCCGTCCCAATCTGCTGACGAGAAGTGCCAGACTTTGTGCTTAATTCTTATACTGGGTGGAGGTGGAGCGCATGGCACAGACGATACACAAGGCAGTGATCCAATGTGCCCAAAGGAGAATCGACTGACACATCATACCCAGTTGGATGGCTCGTTAACAGAAGGTCCAGTAAAGAGGGCGCGTGACCTGTGATATCAGGAATCCAGATGTGCTGGATTACTAGTTGAGTCAGGTCATGTGTTAAGGCAAACGCATGGGCAGTTCGTCTTGCATGGTCCGTTCTAGAGGAACCCAACCACATTTCGTGGTGTGCATTAAAGTCCCCTAAGACCACCAATTCCGCAGTAGGATATTGCTCCTGTGCGTTATCTACTGCCTTACTCATGTATTCAAACAGCCGAGTAGTCTCATCATCCCCATTATGGGATCTGTAGAGGCACACGTAGATACGGCTTTGAGTGCCCAAGTCCGCGTGTAGCCAAAGGACGGGAAAGGAAGGATCCTCCATGCAGCGCAAACGACGACAGCACACCTCCGACCGTACATACACACATATACCGGCTTTAGCTTGAAAGTTTTCCTCAAACTGGTAGCCGGGATAGTGTAAATAAGATGTATCGCCCGGATGGCAAATCTGTGTTTCGGTCAGGAAGAGCATTTCAGGCTGAACCGTCTCGAGGTGTTGATGAACAACATTTAAGTTGGAATTAAGTCCACGGATTTTAATGAACTCCATCGTAAAAGCGGCGTAGGGGTTGTGCACCGCTGTTGCACCCATTCCTATTGTTTGCACTGTCATTTTTTGTAGTATAGACGAGGTTTATACATTCATTACAACGGCAACGGAGTATTACCCAGAAGGTTCAAACTATGAATGTCTATATAAACGAAGTATCATGCCGCCCGGCTCAGTCACGATGTCGGCTCCCCACGCAGCAGTCGTCCTACAGAATTTATTGAAGCTTGCGTATTTTTATAGTCATATAAAATTAAACAAGAGTAAAATGAGGGTGCACAACTACTAGCAGTAACTAGTAGTAACAAAGTTCTAAGATAACTGAGTTACGATACCATTAAATAAATTACATAATATTATGATTACATGTCTGAACAAATATAGGCAAAGTTTCTCCTCTTGTTTCAGATAACCTATGTCTAGTTTCTGAGTACCTACCTATATTTACTACGTATGTTTCAAACAAACACAGCTTTATTAACTAAAATTGATTACATTTAAGTAACTCGTAACAAGAATATATCAACATTAAGAATTATTTCTGCCTTCGTCAAATAAATACAGTTAGTACGAATTAGCGATATACATATTTATTTAGGTCACAAATCGGAAAAATAATGTAGTAACATCTTAAGAGGTAAATCTGAAACTACTAATAAAGAGGCATAAGAGAAAATGGAATTTTTAGTAACTGCAACACCAAAAAATACGGTTTAACCCAAAAAACGAAAGATGCGGCAGAAATAAATATCGATATCGACTTTTCAAATGAGAGTGAAGAAGTGACTGCACTTTATTAGATTCCTCCTTGTTTATTTTACCTTTATTGTTATTACCTTTATGGCAACGGTTCTCAAACGGTTTTTTATTCAGCGATCCACTAACATACTCTTTACAAATTCGACACCCTTATGTACATGCAAAATTTTTGAAAGTACAAAATGATCGGCATTGACCCCCTGTAAATCTCTTCGACACACTTGACAGATGCTTGCGATACACCAATATATCGCGATACGGTATTGGAGAACCACTGCTATAACAGTACGCAATGTAGCTAATAATACGTAAAGTAGTACAAAAAGTCCTATTCAAAATCGGGTCATTAATTTCGCATAGACACTTGAATTTAATTTTTATCTATACTAATATTATAAAGCTGATGAGTTTGTTTGCTTAAACGCGCTAATCTCAGGAACTACTAGTTTGATTTGAAAAATAATTAAGTATTAGATAGCTTATTTATCGAGGAAGGCTATAGGATACGATAGAAGCGGAGCAACAATGAAGAATGTTTCATAATTGAGGTTAACGTACATATTATTAAAAAATATTTTGACCTTCTACGTAAACGAAGTTGCAAGTCAAAGTTAGCGTTAGCCCAAAAGTAACTATTCCACGCGGATGAAGTCACGGGCAGAAGCTAGTATATAGATATAGTGAACTTTACTACTGAGTCGCAGCTATGCTCCTTACACAAGATTCTTATATGATAAACAAGACTGACATATATTACTTCTGAATATGAAAACCATCGATATGAATGCAATAATTAAATATGTCCGAGTTTGGTTTCAAAGAGTCTTCTGAGGTTATCTAAAAAAATATACCTAGAATTTATATATTTTTGTAGCTACTGTTATTTCAAACTTCATTTTTCAAAATATCTCGATATGTACTAACATGTAGTAAGGGCCAGAACACATGATTGTAAATGGCGTACCAGGTGCTGGTAAAGCATGTCGATTACTTGGTAGCTGCGATACATATGCCTGTGGGTGGCATACCATTTTCTAGAATTAAGCTTCTTCATGCAAGTGATGTGCTACAAAATAATCCTCACTTTCCCGCGATGAAATAAAATCAAACGAGCTGCGATCTCATGGTATGCTTTGTACTGGCACACGAACTACGTGCAGAATCTTGATCGCATGCCAGTAGCTTGTTCTTACCAATAACTGGCATAATTATGTTCAAGTAATAAGCATGTGTATTCTGGACTTAAAAGTCTTTGAAAGGTTAACATTTAAGATTTTAAGTTCCATGATAGACAGCCTGCAAAGATCTTATATCACAGCTTTGTTACATATAAATGTCAGGGAGGTAAGCATAATAAGCCGGAGCACACCAACAGCTGCTTGACGATATTTCTTGAGAGTGGTAGCCAGCCTGACCGACTTAGAAAAAACCCTACTACCATGCTATGGTTTGGACACGATATTTTCCTACAATGGATGCTCCGACTCTGTTGCAAGGATTCGAATCTACGTCTATCGACGCTGTGTCCGCATACGCTACCAACTAAGCCGTAATCGCTTCATGTTCTATCATGTCTATCATAAAACTAATCTTGTTATAAATTTGCATATTAAATATAGATAAATAGACGCGTCTAGCAGTATAACTCAAATTTAATTTTACTTTCTGACCTATAGAATCTAGCGTAATTATTATTCCAATAGTATGGTATCCCTATGTTGATATAGTGACACTAGATATCCTATAGCCTTCATTTATATATAGGTCATAAGACATAAATATCTAATCTAACTAATAGTATTAAAAATTAGCGCATTCAAACAACCAATTTCCCGTCAGTAAACAATAAGGGGTAAATCTTTTAACATCTTAGTGAACTTCCTACGGAATACATTCTGAAAATCTATTTTATTGTTCACTTACGGTATATAAGGGACAATTTTATCCAAAATGTCATACTTCTACCAATTTTACCGATTTATTTTAATTGTACCTAAGTTCTATATCAGTAATACTAACCAGTCTTAAGATTTTTCGTATGCTTAGCTAAAACATGAACAATTTTGAAACTAGAAATGAAATTTGTTAATTCTTTGTAGCATAATACCCTGTAGTAAATGAGGAATAGTGCCTTGTAAAAAGACATACAAAATCTTAGTGGAAAGAGTTAGTTAGCAGACATCTATGTTTTCTTGGGATAAAGGTTGATCTTAAAATTGACTAAAAGATAATTTTAGTAGGAAATAACTTAAAAGAATACTTTAAAAAATCATGTTTCTTAAAAGGTTCTGTTGCTTAGTTTGGCAACAAATTCTAACTATTAACCATTATTAATACCAGGACCAAGTTCGGATGACTTTTGTATTTCGACAAGATGCTGTCGCACTTTTTAGAACTTGCCAGAGACTTTCCTGTGACACCTTCAGAATTTAAGCTACGTATTATTATTTCCAATCCACTTTATTTTTACAAGAGAGTTAAATTATATTATGAAAGATGCTACCAAAATAAAGCAATATACGGAACATTACAACAACAATAAAGCAACATTAGTTATGAATGATGAAAACCACAATATGACCAAATAGACTCAAAAATACTTCATTCAATTTAGACCCTGACAAAACGCTTATGAACTTCAAAACTAACACCGATTCAAAACAACCCAGTTATCGAGAATAAGCGGCAAGAAACTCGATTTGGTTTATCTTTACATAATACACACTTACAAACTAACTTATATTGACAAAGTAAGATTTCGCGAAAAATCCAAAATTACATTAATGTCAAGATAATTAAGACAAATTATTAAATTGTTAATTACATTGTGAACCTAATTCCGAAACATGCAATGCTACATTAAGCAATGATATTAATTAATTTTACAATTTTGGTATGCAATTAATTGTGTATGCAATTCGGATAATGTGCCGTTGAGTTATTTCACATTAATTGATTGTTATTTTACATCAGTCAGAGTTATAATAATAATAAAATAGAAAAGATCGCTATCGTTGTCTCTGTATATATTATATTGGTAGAAGTAGTAAAGTAATAGAAAGTAGATAACATTCGATGTATCAAAATTGCGTCGATAATATTCTTTAGACGCTTACATTGTTAAAACTACCTATACTATGCTATACGATAATACATATTTATACACACGTATTATTCAGAGTGGTCAAAAAGTTTAGTGTGAAACTTTCAGGAAGAAAGCGAGATGAGCGTATTTTCTATTCAACGAAATATATCAGGATCAATTATATTATAATTAAGAATCCGTAGATAAGCCATAAGCGCTTTTACAGCGCCTTGTTGAAACTTGGCTAGCTAGCAAACGTGATATCAGTATCGTGTCGGGATTAATGGAAGTATGACAAGGCCCGTCAATTCGCCCGTAACTAAGCAACATATAACTATTTCATTTATACCACTGATATCGAGAATATGCTAGGTTACTTCCATATTTTATGTAAGATAGTGGCGTTACAATGTAATTTACGAATGTGTGCATTATCGTGCCATTTGTTTTGTTGAAATATCATGTAATAACGTATCTACATCTTTTTATTTATAATATCATTGATCAGGATATTTTCCTAAAACATGTTTTAAAACATGACTAATTGGTTATTTATATATTAGTAAAAATTCATAGTGAAACTAGACCGTGAAATGTCCGGTAAGTCAAATGAAAACAGTACGGGCAACTAAACCGCACATTATAATTTCGCCAGCGATCCTTTGAGAACCACTTGAGGCCGAGTTCAAACTAATTTCGTATGATTCTCAGCTATATATTACGTACGTGGCTTCACCCGCTTCTGTGAAATCTACTCAGTTATGTGGACTTTCAAAAGCAAATATAAACAAGAAGTTATGGATTGTGCATAAGCTTTCGTCCAGTCTCGAATGATCTTAGGTAAAGTCCCAAAGTATACTACCGGTTTGTCAGGATGTAAGTTTAAGTACCATGTCAAGCGGATTTTGGTGTCAAAAGGCTTATAGAGTGGATCGTTATGTGAACGATGGTGATGTCTGTAATAGATTCCTCTTTACGTCCACTAAAAACGATGTAACGTATAATGTATTCGAAATATATATGTTAAAAAGATGTACCCGGTCGAGATTCTTGCCGGTTCTCCTCAATGTCTGTATTGTTTTCTGAACCGGTGGTAGTTTCGACGTTCATAAGTGCCTTATTAGGGCCTCAACTGAATAAAGTATTTTTGATTTTGATTAATACGCTAAAACTAGAAGTACTAACTCTCTAATGCTACTGCCGGGATCTATCTACATGTTTGGTGAGAGATTTTCTACTCGAGGGTGCATTAATAAATACCCAACCACCATAGATTAACCAACTGGTCTGTGTACCGCGTAAGTAGGTAAGACCAGGGGTTAGGCAGGCGTAGGGACCGAGTAGGTAGGTATGTTTGGTTAGGTTAGGGCTAAGGTTTGTAGGGTGGGGGATGGGGGGGGTGCTGGGTAGGTAACCTCTGGCTTGCCTACCTACTTAGTGGGTAGGTAAAGTCCAGGGGATTGGGGGCGTAGGGAATGAGATAGGTAGGGTAGGGTTAGGATCGAGGGTCGGGAGAGTGTCGGGTGTTTGCGTAGGCCGGATGGGAACTCAGGGTGGCTGAGTCGGAGGAGGAGTAAACCGCGGTAAAAAATCAATCGCGGGCGGCGGCGGAGCGGCTTAGTTGTTCCGCTGCCAGCCAAACCCAGGGGGAAAGGGGCGGGGTCCCTGGACTCCCATTGCACGGGTTCGGCGGGCTGGGGGCTGCCTCAGTCTGGAGCGGCGTGGAAAACGCATGCCGTCAGGGGTGTCGCGGAGCTTGCTCACACAATCCCGAGACGCCACCGGGGGTGACGCGGAGCTTGCTCACGCAACCTCGAGACACCCCCATAGTGCGGCGTAGGTTGTCGTGGAGTTTTAGTCGGTTAAAGTCGCCGTAAGGCACCGGCAGCTGCGGCCCAGCACGCAGGTGGCGATCGATTCAACTCAGGCCCTTCCCCGGGGACCTGACAGTCCATGATGGATTTTCTCTCCACGTTAAAAAAAAAGAAGGGTTTACAATAAAATCTCAAATCATAAAGTATATCTTCGGGAGTAACTTAGTCTTTGTTTTATGAAAATCGGTCCACTCTATCAAAAGTTATTGTAACTTGAATGACGGCTCGAGGTAAGCACGAGAAAAGAGTAGTAAGTAATCTTTACTAATATTAAGCTTAATTAGTTGGTTGAACGTGCTAATCTTAGGAATTACTGATCCGATTTAAAAAATACTCTAGTGTTAGATATATCATTTATCGAGTAAGGCTATAGATTATATATCATTACGCTAAGACCAATAGGAGCGGAGTATCAATGAAGAATGTTTCAAAATCGGGTTTTTTTCCTTTTGAGAGTATCCGCTGCGTGTTAGCGTTAGCCTAAAGTAACTATTCCACGCGGGCGAAGTCGCGGGCAGAAGCTAGTTATACAATGATTGGAAAAGTGATCTGAACGATGAGTATGATAATTCTTGGGAGTCAAGCAAATGGCGTTAACAATTAATCTATAACAAATTTTTCGCCATATGTACCTACGGTGGTAGCAAACGTGTATTTTGTGACTGGACTGTTATTTCATATCTCTGGTAGAGGTGACCATAATACATCAATAACGTAATACGTTATGACTCCGCAACGGATAACAGATAATTTAAGATATCATTATTTTGCTGGTAATTATCCGTTGTCCGTTATTATTATTGAAAAGCAAAATAGTCGGCCGGTGGGAACGAACAATCTTTATACAACAATTAATAGTTAACGCTAACTAACTACGAACATTTGTTTAATAACTTTGTTATTGTCAGAAATAGCAACGCTATATAAAACAGTAAATTAGTAAAAAGCAAAATAACTAACAACGGTTAATAACAACTATTATTGCAATATAACATAACAGCATACTTTGATACTTATATATAGCGGTTATCTCTACATATAATAGGAATGTAAATCTAACGTCTCAGTACTTTTTATATTTTTGTGAAAAAAAGTGTTGCAGGTGTCTTGGAACAAGTAATAAAATACATTAAAAACATTTTTGGAAATGTCTGTATGCCTGTTTGTTTGAACACGCATCACTGCTAAAGTACTGCGTTCACGATAAAACCTCACCAAGAAAATCATAAAGCATATCCTCAAGTAACATTTAGTTTTGGTTTCATTACGAGCGATTCACTCTAAAAAAAATTATTGTAATTTTAATGATGACGCGACTTAAGTACGAGAGAAAAATAGATGAATAAATGGACTTAATACATTGATTACATCAATAATACATGATTTTATTAGTCACTGCTTTTTAACATTAATTTCCAGGCGGGCAGAGTCGTCAACTACCGTTTTCAAATGAAAGTTTTGTTGATGTATGAGATAGTAATTAATACTTGTTACTTGTCAAATACATGTTTTCTACATAAAGTTAATTAACCAATTAATCTGTAACGAGGTAGACTCGCTAACGTCAGGGAAGGGGAAAACAAAAAAATGTATAAAAAAACTTAACAAACCGGAATAATCCAGCTCCGGAAATTGAGAAAAACTGCCGGATGAAATATCAGGAATATCGGGAGTTCGTCGCGACCACAATGACACTTCAGTTGAGAGGTGTCGTTCAGCTCGACACTTTTCAACGCGGGCGAAAATGCACCTTAGACAATAACTTGAGAGTTAAAAATCACTTGCACGTCTTTAATAATCATATAATCCTTGAAAGAATGAAGGAAGAAGCCCGTGAAATCATTCACGGCTATGAACCTATAATTATGAAGATACGATTAGTGTTTGGCTTCAATAGTGCTGACATGAAGACCGTTATCGGAAAACAAGATGGCCGACTAATTAGTATACTGTTTCTATTATTATATATTTAATAGTTAATCATTAGTTCTGTGTGTACGAGTTTTTGAAGTGAAATTTATTTTGGGTCTTATGATTTAATGAAACGAAAATATGTAACGAAAAAGAGATAGCTATAAATGTATACGTTTTAGGCTATGAGAGAATGAGATAGAACGCGTTTCTATATAGTTTACCTATCATTTCTCTCCCCTTTATGCGATGGTTCGTAGCAGTCTGCGTCTCCACTACTCTACCGTCGCATAAAGGACCCCGTATACGGAATCTACATACCATGGAGACTAGACTCCATCCTGTATACTATATTCTTAATGTACTCGAAATATGTACAAAGAGAGAGAGAGAGAAACATTGGAATCTGTAGCTTAATTTTCCTGGATCGTAGTGACTATCGCGCACCTTTAAAAATTACTCGGTATTGTGTTTTATTAACATTGTCAATGTATATTAAAATATTACAAAATAATGCTGATAACTAATGTTTACCTCCTCAATAGTGTATTCATCTTAATCTCTTAAAAATTAATCAGAATACTAAGTTTCACTTCTACCACTTGTGAACTACACACAACTTTTTTAAACAGTTTTTAAATATATTTAACTTTACAAATAGAAAAATAATAGGTACAAAATAGTTAATTTTCTTCACACAAATGACATGACATCGAATAATCTACAATATATTATAGTCTGTGCATCAAACTACGACTCCAGTGAAGGGAGTTTTTAATTTGCCTTTCATTTTATACAAGCTGATACAATCTACGTCGTATGTTATCTTAACAATATCTTTTATTTACAGAGGAAAAAATATAAGCACCACACCGCTTGCCCCACTTTTATGTAACAAGAAAACTCACATTGCTGAACGCGCGTAGCGCTTATAAAGATAGTTGTTTTTTTTTTTCAACTAATAAAAACATGAAATAAACATAAACATAACATTAAATAAAGCTATAGTATATTACTCTATCACTACGCTATGGTTTTATCACTATAAGCTGCTTCACGGAAAAGTTCAGCTCGTTGGATTCGAGTCTACGTCCATCGACGTGGTATCCGAACGTGTTACTATGCCATTCAGTACCTCATATAGCATCTTAAAATATATATTTTACTTTATAGTAGATCGTTCCATGCTAACGTTGCTTCAGTGACATTTTTAAAGTTTTTTTACAACTCCCTAGAGGGATATAAAGGAAAAAGAAACATTATTCAACTCAAATGTTTGACGACTATGACCCGAATGCGTTAGGGACGGCATTTCTTTCTTTTATTTCTATTGTTTTAAAAATGTATATTATAAATTATGCAACAAAAAATCATTTGAATTTCGAGATGATTGGTTTATGAATGAACTATCGACCTTTTTTTTTACGTGGCGGTCAAACTGCCGCCTCCTTCTGCCTGTCCTCCGTTGGCGGAGAGGGTCACTTTGAGGGTCCTCGTCCCGGACCCTCTCCACCGCCTCCTTCTGCGAGACGACTTACTCGCAGAAGGAGGTCATTGCGTTCCACGCATCCTCGCTGCCGAACATGGCCACAACCACGCTCGCACGCTCGAGAGCTCCTGTCCTATTTACACTTCATAAAAGTCATTAAAGCTACGTGACAAACAACTTGTTCTTTGTTCCGCGTAATATTTGATTTGTAATATCTCGTGAGCATTAATAGCTTATAGCTTGAAAGTTCATATTATAAAGACCCATTTTGATCTACATTATACGCTCAATGTATCATCATCAACCTGTAAGAGACCCACTGCAGGGCTATTGGCCTCTCCCCGAAGAAAGGAATGGGGATGATCAACACGCCAGCCCACGACGTATTGACGATTTCAAATTCCGAGAAATCTACAGTTCTATATTTTCCCACATACTGTAGTGCTACAAGAAAATTTCTCAGGTTCAGGGTTCCTCACGATGTTTTCCTTCATCATCAACCAATAGTGTTAGCAATTTAAATTAGTAGATGTACGCAAATTCCGAAATCTCATTGGTACATACCGGGGTTCGAACCTGCGCATTACGGAATCATATCCCACTGGTCAAACGAGTAGATCACCGCGACAAGTATATAATAAAAAATATATAACAATGATAATGATTTATACTACATTTGTGAAAATAACGCGATGTGTAATTAATTATTCTTAGATTAAAATGTAAATAATTACCGTGTGTTATCCTTAAAAGCTAGACATATATTGTTTAGGACTATTTTGTAGGTATTTTTTTATGATATAAAATTTCGTAGTACATAATTTTAGTACACCCATAAGGTTTGGCAAGAGTTAGCAATCGAAACGTTCGTAAACTCCTTCTTACGACTACATTAGAATACGTCGACGTTTATCCACTATGTGTCAATATAGTATATATGTATTATACATGTTTGGCATCAGAAGGAAATTATTCTAAATGATAATAATAGTATTAGGTTTTACAACAAAATCCCAAAGCATATTACGGATTTGCCGCAAGCGTAAGTTTACGCACTATGTCAAACAGGTTTTGGTGTCAAAAAACTATTATAGTGGTGAATATGTGAACGACGGTAATGTCTGGGATTAACTCCTCTTCTTTCTGTGCATCCACGATAACAGATTGGAACATGTACTGTATTTTAAGTTTTTTACAGTTTTCTGTATCTATTTACAGTTTACTATTTACTGTAGTTTTCTCTATTTACAGTTCTTCTGGATGACTGGGTTGTTTGTCCGAACCGGTATTAGTTTTGGCGTTCATGAGCGTTTGAATATTGATTAAATAAATTCAATAAAGTATTTTTGATTTTGATTTTAACACTCTTTTCAATAACGAAAACCGTATTGAAATCAGTTACTTAGTTTACAAGAATTGAGTTAACAAACCGACGAAGACATAAAACGATTTTATTTAGTAATATCTATTTATGCAAATTTTAAATAATGTATTAACGATAATAAACGTACGATGAAGCACATCACTACAAGTCTCAAGGGTGGCCGTATAACAAGAGTCTCAAGGCTTACGTAGCGACTCATTGTTAATGTTTGTTAGACATCGCCATTACTTCTAATTATAGTGCGTGCGTGATGTCGAACTAATATCGAAGTTTTGCCGCCGGTTCGCTCTTTCGCTCTGTTTTACGACGATTCCAATATTTTTCCGACGCAAAAGCACGAGTTCAACGAACACAGTAACGAAACGCTTGATTGTCGCTTGGACAAGAATCGTGCCTACTTTCAATCGTATGCTTTACTCGTAATAATTCGATTTTAAATAAACTATACGATTTCTTTAAATGTAAAACCCAAATCGATACAAAAAAAGTTCATAATGGAGTTTTTGGCGGGATTATAGTCTGTCATGTAGTGGATTTTATATTTTATTCATGATCTTGTGTTACTTGACTCTATATTACTGTATACTACTCTATATTATTACTATGAATGGAAAATAATACCACGGAGCATGAATTCCGAGATGCCACAAAAATTTCCTGGAAAGTTGTAACAAGGGAGCCACCATCTTGTTGGAACATTAACAATGACATTAAATGATCGCACGATACTAACTTGTAATAATATTAACTACTCGACAATGGCAGTAATAATCTGAAAGATTGGTTGCCAAAAATAAAGTTAAAAAAAAAAGTTCATAATCAAAAATACTTTGTTCAATTAAGGTCCTGAGAAGTCGCTTATGGACGTCAAACCTACCAACGGTTCGGAAAACAACCCAGTCATCGAGAAGAACCGGCAAGAATCTCGATCTGGTTTACCTTTTCATGATACATATTTTTACAAGCATAGACGATGGTTACATTTGTTTTTGGTGCATGCGCAGTGATTGGGGAAGTAGACGAAGTTGCGAACAAATATATGACCATTATTCATAACCTTTTTTTATTTATATATTATCCTATTAATTTTAAAAACGGGAAAGTTTGTCAGGGTAGGCGGATGTTTGATACGCTTTCACAAAAAAACTACTGAACAGATTTTGATGACTCTTTTACAGTAATATAGTTTATACATCAGAATAACTCATGGGTAATAATAATATATATAAAAATAATGTTTAGATTAACCAAAATACAACGATAAGTTTCATGTAAGTTGAAAAAAATCCTACTATATGAGAGCTATATTGATGTACGCTACATAAATCTAAAGACACAAACACAGACGAATAATATTTGAAAGAAAAGAATATCAAAAAGTGTAAACACGATTTACGCTGTGATAGTAAAGATAACACATTTATTTACAGTTTCAAATCATTTTATATAGTAAGCTAAAATTCTGAAAGGAAATTATTGTGCCAGCCCTCATCAGCCTTCTGCCAGCAACATGCGGGAAAACGCACTAATTAAAATCTTATCACTCTAAATAATGTAAGCTGACACGTAAATTCGAAAAAGGCACGACTCCACACTTCACCTTTCTTTTAAAATGTTATCTGTGTTATCAATCAAATTCTAATTACTTTCTAGAAGTTTCCACCCTCCGTTCTTATTAGATATATAAAGGAGACACAGCGTGCCGGATAACACTTCTCGTCTTGACATCGAGTACAATACAACGAGTAACAAAAGAAAAAATCTACAAACAGCTTCAACCACAGAATAGTATAGTATTGAAATGTGTTACCATAGATTAACTGTACACATTGTTCTGTCTGGAATAGAACTCTCAAGTCAAAACTTCATTTGAATATCCACATGTGTATTTGCAAAAATGCAAGTCAGTAATTATATAAGTAATTTTTTAATTTATGACAATTCTATCGATAAATATAACATCGAGTCACTCAAGTCACTAAAATCGAATATGCAGTTACGGCCCGGCGGAGTCTTTGTAGCAGTAACGTGTAGCATCATTAGTGCGAGAAGTTCAAACCTAGTTAGTACCTTATAATATAGTGATGGTTTATACTGTTATCTATAATAATGTATTACATTTTCCTTCAACGTTAGCCGATAGAGTTGCCAATTTAAATTACTATTAGCACTTATTCGGTGTTAGAACTTGCAGATAATGAATCGATATTTCTTCGGTCAAAGCACTCCACTATCACGACTTAACTAAATACACTTAAATTAAACATAAACGTGTGTTAATTAAGTGAAAAGACTTACTAAAATTTACGTATCTGCTTCAACCTGAAACGATAAATAATATTTTAATTTAATATTTCATGTAAATAAGAATAAAATTAATATTAAACATTAATGAAAAACAGATTATGTTAATGTAAATATTAATTCAGTAATTTTAAGTACGCAGTGACGATTGCGCAGTGTGACGACTAATTAAAATTATAAAACTCATTATTCGTTTGCGTTAATGCCGTCACATTTGAAAATATGTTTTGCTTCTTATAGCATACTAATTTTGCTCCGGCTTCACTCCCATTAAGGTATATTTTAAAAATGAAATACAGTCCGTATTACTTACAGATATTGTAACTTTCTATAAATAAAATTATTATAAATATCGATGGAGTTTTATTTGAGTTTATCTATTACAAAAATAAATCAAACTAAAAGTTAGTAACACTAAAATATATCAGACATTTATAATTAATAATCTATTATCTATAATTTAATTTTATGTAATAGCTGATATCATCAACCAATAGATGACGTTATAACAAGTTTAAACGTAACCGCATGTATAATGTAATCTTACCCCCAACCGTATTATTAGGTGCTTCACATTTCAAAAACCTTGACTTAGTTAGACAAGAAATATCTCAGTGACATATAATATTATAATTATATGTAAATGATATACTATGCAATGTAGGTTTTAATGCAACACGACCGCAAGCATAAGGATCGAGTAACGTACTAATATATAACAATATACCGATATTACTAAGTGCAAACAACTTCGTGTTAAATTACAGTATAATAATAACAATAAAGTATATTTTAGCGCCATCTAGGGTCGAATTAACGTAGAATGGTTATTATATTTAAACTCTTTTTTTTCTTCGGTTATTGTGTACAAGTGACGTGAATGGGAAATAATACTGCGGAGCACGAATTCTGTGATGCCACAAAAACTCCCTAGAAAGTTCTAACAAGGGGTCTACCATCTTGTTAGAACATCGAAATTATAACAAGACATTTGTAATATTAGGCCTTTACCTATGAAATTGCCGTTTTGTATGAAAAAATTTAAACGAATTTTTTTCATGTATTTTTTATTTGCATTAATCGAAGTAATCACCCATGCAATCAATGCATCTTTGCCAACGCAGTGGCAGTTTATTGATGCCCTTCTTAAAGAAATCAGCTGGACGGGAGGCAACAAATTCTTCAAAGGCATTTTGTACTGCCTCTCGGATATTGAATTTTTTTTCTGCCAAGGAGTTATCCAAATTCTGGAAAAAGTAGTAGTCTGTAGGCGCAAGGTCTGGTGAGTAGGGCGGATGACGGAGAACTTCCAACCCCAGTTCTTGCAACTTGGAGACCGTCTGCTGTGCAGTATGAGGTCGCGCGTTGTCGTGCAGGAGCAGCGGAGACGAGCGATTGACCAATGCTGGTTGGAGATGTGCCAGCTTCTCCATCATTGTGTTCAGTTTTTCACAATACACATCTGCAGTAATGCTCACCCCGTTTGGTAAGAAGCTGTGATGAATCACACCGGCGTTAGACCACCAAACAGTGACCATCACTTTTCTAGGGGTAAGTTTTCGTTTAGGGCATTGTTTAGGTGCTGAACCAGGATCTAACCAACTTGCTGAGCGCTTGCGGTTATCAAACAGAATCCATTTTTCATCGCAGGTAACAATGCGGTTCAAAATTCCTTCATTTGTGTCTGTTGAGCAGTGCAAGGCACGTCTCGACGCGTACTTCGCGCTGGCGATCATTGAGTTCGTGGGGCACCCATTTGTCAAGCTTTTTTACCTTGCCTATTTGACGCAAATGAACCAATATTGTTTTGACGCTAACATCGAAAGCTGCTGCTAATTCAGCCGTAGATTGTGTATCATCAACTTCCACAATCGCATTTAATTCGTCATTGTCGACCAAAGTCTTCGGACGACCGCGAGGTTCATTTTTCACGTCGAATTTCCCAGAACGGAAGCGAGCAAACCAATAACAGGTGGTGCGTTGGTTTGTAGTGTTAGCTCCGTAAACGTCGTTGATGTTGCGTGCCGCTTGTGCCGCGTTGCTGCCACGACGGTACTCATATTCCATAATTACATAATTACATATTCCATAAATTTACATATTCCATAAATACATAATTACTCGAATTTTTTACGTATCCATGATGACATAAAAGATTGAAATGCGATGAAAATGTAACACTAATCAATAAACAAATGACTACTTTTGGAAAAAGAATTCCATGTTTTTAAAATAAAATTAATTTGAAATTAGAAGTGTTAGCCAAACAAAAATTATTTTGATTTGAAATGGCCAGTACTGCAGAACGGCAATTTCATAGGTAAAGACCTATTATTATTACCAACTCGACAATGGTAGTAATAATGTAGCAGATAGTTTGTCAAAAATGAAATAAAATAAATAAGCAATAGAATAATTTAATATCATTACATAGTATAAAACAAAGTCCTCAACCGCGTCTGTCTGTTCACGATAAATTCAAAAACTACTGAACAGATTTTCATGCGGTTTTCACCAGTGGATAAAATGATTAATGAGGAACGTTTTAGTATATAATTTGTCAAGGTTTTTTTTTTATAATCAGCGCGGAATAACGTCTGCCGAGCCCGCTAGTAAATTTATAATTAATAAGAGTTTTCAAAAATCGTGGTTGAAATAAAACGCAACAATGTAACTCATTCATTATTCACGAAAAATCGCTACTGACTAAAAAAAAAATACTTATTTTATAGTATTCTATTTTAAATTGGACAAAAAAAGAACATGGCAGGTTCAAATGAGATATTCAAAGCACACACGCGCTGAATAAAGAGCGAACCGATGACCGGGAACGAATGAACGAAATGAACTGAAACCGATCGGGAGCTGTCTTTTACGATAACAGTTCACGATGATTGCGCCGATTGTTTTACGAGGATTCGAATTGTAAAATAATGAGAGGGAACCTAGCGAACTTTCTACTAGTCAATGAGTATGCAATTAAATATTTTATCTGAAACTAGCAGCAAGCGTTGCTTTTTTTGTAATCTGTGGTGTCTTTTATGATGTTTATATATAATGCTTCATATTTTGAGTTTTTGGCGGGATTTTGGTCTGCCATGTAGTGGATTTTATATTTTATTCATAATCTTGTCTTATTTGACTTTATATTTTGTAAAATTGGTGGTGTTTTACGTAATACAGTTCGGTTATTATGCATAAGTGAAGTGAATGGAAAATAATACCACGGACCATGAATTCTGAGATTTTTTTTTTTTTTTTTTTATATCATAGGAGGCAAACGAACAGGTGGGTCACCTGATGTAAGTGATCACCACCGTCCATAGACACTTGCAACACCAGGGTAGTCGCAAGTGCGTTGCCAGCCTGTGTAGGGAGGGGGGGGGGGGAGGAAGGGAGGAAGGGAAGAGGAAAGTGGAAGGAGAGGGGAGGTGGGTCTCCGGCGCTCTCACTGACCGAACGAAACGCAACAATGCAAGCACTGTTACTTCACGTCGGTTTTCTGTGAGAGGGTGGTACTACCCCGGGCGAGCCGACCCATTTATGCTGAATCCAGTAATAGTTTCAGCGTGGCTCTACCACCTCTTTAAAACTCTCTGGAAAATTCTAACAAGAGAGCCACCATCTTGTTGGAACATTGAAATTATTCACACGACACTTATTGTGTAAAATATGTTGTAATCTCCATTGAAACAAAACATTGACACTGGCAAGTGCTTCTGCGGAGACAAAACAAGAAAAAGAAGAAGAAGAATGGTTTATATTATTAATATATTTCATTTGATAAATACGCATACGATGTTGAACCGTCAACCAAGGAACGCGTTTTTAATTCTTTTTTGTTGTTTTAGCTACTAATATTTCGTTCTCTCTCTATTTCTTATTTCAGATTTAACTTTTTCAGGTACACCTCGCATAAATAAAATCAATCGTTTTTTGTTGTGGTGAGATGTGGTAGCGGCCAACCATTTCCAGGTGGAAGTGTAAAGTAGCGTCCACTATAATATTTAATTATGGATTTCCGCAAAGTAACGCCTTCCAATCAAATACTAATGCCCATAAAATAGCTTTGCAAATGACCCATTGTGTTTAATATCAATTTAAAAATAAAAACACTTACTCCGAGTTCTCCTTAAGACCTGTAGACCTTTATAAGACATATAACTTCATTGTGCTATATTTCGATGTATTTTTATGGTTCAACAAGCGTTACCAAAGTAATCGTCAGATATATTCGTTTATTCGAAATTAATCAACAACAACCAACAACCATAATATTCACGAACTGGCTGATTCTCGCGACTTCCTCTGCGTCGTTTATTATCACAATTATTTTGTTATATCTCAAAGGGATTAGGCAGCGTTTTCGACGAAAGATGCTTGACTTGAAGGTGGCTTGATTTTTTCGGCCCTTCCAATATTTATCGTTATATTTCAACCAACTTACAAAAAATATTGACATATTACAAACCTAAACCTTCCTAGTGAATCACTCTATCCAATAATGAAAACTGCATGAAAATCTGCTCAATAGGTTTTAAGTTTATCGCGAAAAGACAGGCAAACGCGACGAAGGACTTTGTTTCATAATATATAGCGACAAAACTGAAGGCATATATATAATTTCAATGCATTTTAATAAAGTCTCCGAATGACAGTAAAATCTTAGTTAAAATCCGTTGCGTAGTTAGCAAATTTATTTCATACTGTTCATTCCTTCATAAAGACTTTTTGAAATCTTATATTCTGTAACATTCGTATTTTACGTGATATGGTTTAGTTATTGTGCCCAAGTGAATTCGGAATAGTGGCTCGGAATGTGAATTCAGACTTACCTGAAAGTACCCTTTTAAAGTTTTAGTAAGGTAACCACCACTTAAACGTAACGTGACTTGAAAACATTACATAAAATACACTTGCACATTAAAAACAAGAGAACTACTGCTATGTAAGAACATAATCCAAATAGACATAGTACTGTTTATGAGAGTGAAACATTGACATTGGCAAATGCTACCACGACGCTTCGGACGGGTATGCTAACGAAGAAAATGATACCAAGTCTTCCATTTACAGTACGAACATGTAATGAAATGAAATAATTATTTTAATGAAACCAAGAGTAAATATTACTCGAGGATATGCTTTATCATTCATCGTGAACGCCGTACTTTAGCAGACATCAGATCGACAGACAGACAGTCATTTCTAAAAATGATTGAAATGGATTTTATTACTTATTCCAAGATACCTCCAACAACTTATTTTTTTTTTAATTTTAAAAGTACAGATACATTAGATCTGCATTCTTATTATAGTATAGAAGATAATATTGGAAAAAAAACTTGTATGTGTTGTTCTGTAAACATAGAGGAAATTTATTAATTATATAATTAATTGCCAAAAACTACGATCTATTCCACAATTTAATAGAAAAACCCACCTGTAAACAAAGAAACGACATTTACACGTTTATATTCAAATTTTTACTTTCTACTCTTTTTCCTTTACTATTTTGTAATTCAGTTTGATAATGACATTACGTTTCTTTTTCATTTTGTTTCATTAGCATATTGATTCATTGTCGATTTGCCGGATAGTATGTTCAAGTACCATGTCAAACGGGTCTTAATACATAAAGATTATTATTATAGGGTGGATCAATATGTGAACTATGGTGACATCTGGAAATAATGCCTTTCTCTGTGCATCCACCATAAATGAATGTAACTGTATATGTCTATAAAAATATGTTGTGCTATGTTATCTATAAGGAAAAGATAAAACAGATAGAGTTTCTTGCTGGTTCTTCTCGATGAATGGGTTGTTTTCCGAACCGGTGGCAGTTTGGACGTTCACAAGTGCCTTCTCAGGGCCTAAATTGAATAAAGAATGTTTTGATTTCGATTTGATTTGATATTAATCATAACTAGAGAGCCCGGCGGACGTTGTCCCTCCCTAATATTAGAAAAATCTTGACAATTTATATACTTAAACCTTCCTTACAAATCACTTTATCCACTGGTGAAAACCGCATGAAAGTCCGTTCAGTATTTCTTCAGTTTATCGCGAACAGATAGACAGACGTGGCAGAGGACTTTGTTTTATAATATGTAATGATTATTTATTAAAGAGTTTGTAACGAAACTACAGGTAATATTGAAGAAATACGTTTTCTTTACAAATATATAAATTATAACTCATATAAGTTACAGTAAAGAACTTAACAAAAATAAAAGAAAATCCGTGTAATTTAATATAAATAGAAATTCAATGCAGTTTTGTTTGCGTACAAAATTGGAACTGAGAAATCGGTCCAATTTAGTTCGATTTGTTGGCCGTTTCACAATTTACAGCGAGATAGCGGACACCGTTGCTTGGAATAGCACGAGGCGTATCGATTTCTAATTTCCATTAATGTATTTTAGATTCGAACTCAAATGGTATTATATAATTATGAATAAAAGTCGTGGTGGTATAGCTATTTGACCGGTTGGATATCAATCCGATGTTCACAGGTTCGAGCGCCGACATGTAGTAAGAAATTCTTTTGAATTCGTGTAGATTTACTAGTTTAAATTGGCAACAAAATTGGCTGAATGTAAAGGAAAAAATCGTGAGGAAACCTGAACCTGAGAAATGGTTTTTTTTATATTATAGGAGGCAAACGAACAGGCGGGTCCCCTGATGTTAAGTGATCAACGCCATCCATAGACATTAGCAACACCAGGGTAGTAGCAAGTGCGTTGCCAGTCTGTGTTTGGGGGGAACGAGAAGGGAAGGTAGGAGGTGAGAGTGGGGCGAGGGGAGAGTGGAGGGAGGAGAGAGGAGGTGGTCCTCCAGCGCTCTCAGCGACCGAACGAACCGCAACAATGCAGGCACTGTTACTTCACGTCGATTTTCTGTGAGAGGGTGATACTACCTCGGACGAGCCGGCCCATTCATGTTGAAACCAGTAATAGCTTCAGCATGGAGTCAACATCGATGTGGAGATGGACGCTGTGGCGACTACCACAACAGAGGCGGCAAAAGACTTACAGGAGAAACTGGTGCAGGCAAACGGCAAAAAAGCCGAAAAGTGGGTGCGCACCATGGCGTCCATACTGGTAAATGGTTTCAGAGAGCACGATAAGCGTCCAAGGTTAATCGTGGATGAAGCTCTCATGAACCATTTCGGGACCATCCTGACTACCGGCAGGCTGCCGGAAGCAAGCGAAACTCTCCTCATCGGAGATTCCACCAAGTACCCCACATTGATCGGGAAAACTTATTTCGGATGGCTTACAGCAGACCAATGGCCGTAGCTGGTATTGACCAACAGCTCACTTGTACATACAGGAACCCGATGGATGTAGCCTATGCACTGAGACAAATATACGACGGTATATACTCACCGAAACCGATAGTGAGATCTCTGAGCATCAAGGGCTATCAGGGCGAACAAGTATCTTCTCACACCCCCTTCTTCCTTGTACACAAACAAAAAGAGAAAAAAGCCCTGATAAACAAGGGCTACTTGGTAGGGGAAGATTGTCACAGTCCACGAATCCCAGGGATTGACCTTCAAATCGATGGTGATCCTGCAAATAAAGAGCAGAAGGATGCAAATCCACGATAGTGTTTCACATGCTATAGTGGCAATATCCAGACATACCGACACCTGTGTCTACTATACCGACGTGACTGACGACGCAGTTAGTAGGTTCATCCAACGGGCCGTGGATGCTCCGGCGCGGCATATTGTGAATTATAACCTAAAGATGGCGATTTCCCTATGATCAATAGCTTTAAATACGTGAATGATGGCGACGTCTGGAAGTGAAGCCTCTCTCTGTGCATCCACCAAAAACGAATGTAGCTTTATATATCTATTATGTTGTAATAATCAAAAAATATGTTATGTATTATGAAAAGATAAACCAGATCGAGTTTCTTGCCGGTTCTTCTCAATGACTGGATTGTTTTCCGAACCGGTGGTAGTTTTGACGTTCATAAGTGACTTCTCAGGGCCTAAATTGAATAAAGAGTATTTTGATTTTGATCACAATAATTTCTAAGTGGTATGATTACAACGATTCGAGCAGACCTTGACGTCTTTACAGCCGTTACTATTCTTAAAGTATATATAAGTATACTAACTATTTATACAAACGAGGTATTTCCACCCTGAGGACACTGCACGTTTTTTATTATTTACACTATTAACGCATAACTTGATTTAACTTTAAATCTAAATTACCTATTTTCTTAATTATAATAATTTCATTTTCACTATTTTATTAAAAAGGTATACCACCTTTTAAAAGCTTATTGACTGTTACAAAGGAATTAAACAGTTTTTATCTGATAGCGGTATTTTCTAGAAAGATATTGGATATTTATTAAATTTCTCATGAAAAAGGGCTACTCGTTCACGGGTAATTTTTTGTCATTCTTTGTAAAGTTGGCTCCGTCTAAAAATAACTCTATTTGAACAGGCACTAATTATTTGTTGACGAGATATTATAACCAAGAACGCGGTCAGTATATATTCTTTAGATTTAATAATAAATGTTCCTGAAACTAGATATTCCGTGCCCGCAGTCAAACAAATCCCTCGACGAATTCATGCCGGTAGAACGCTCCGCGGGATTAATCCACCTGTAAATAACCACACCTGTATCGGAGTATCTCATGACGCTGAAAATACAACCTTATCGCATCTACTGCCTCTAATCGTCGTATATTTTACAACTTAGTTTGTTTACTCTTTAAATACAGCAGCAACTGATATTACGCTTTCGAGACAGACGTCATACAATAAGTATCTTGTTAAAAACTCGATGTGCCTGTGACTCCGTCCACGTAGAAGCTAATATAAAAAACAGTGATTAATAAAATCATGTGAATGTATTAAGTCCATTTACTTATCTACTATTTTCTCGTACTTAAGACGCGTCGTCATTAAAATTACAATAACTTTTGATAGAGTTGAGCGATTTTAATGAAACTAAGACTAAATGTTACTCGAGGGTATGCTTTATGATTTTTATATTATATAGTAATATAGCAGTGATGCGTGTCCAAACAAACAGACAGATAGACAAACAGACATTTCTAAAAATGATTGAAATGTATTTTATTACTTATTCCTACACAACTGCAACATTTTTTCTTTCCACAAAAATCTAAAGAGTACAGATACGTTAGGTTTACATTCTTATTATATGTATAGAAGATATGCTAAAAGAACAGATGTTCTGTTAAATTGATATTCAGGAAAATAGAGCGACGGGCAAGACGTCCACGATACAATTTTGGTTACACAAATGAGCCTACGAAAACATACGGAAGCGCTCCCTACAACATATGCGACACGAAGTAGGTCAAATAAGTGTGTATTACACGCGACCGCAATACCCTGTGTGTTATGGACGCTTTGACCCACGCCTCGGAAATCAGCCGACGCGCTGCGGTCGACAAAAACAGAAGGTCGATCGTTGTATCTGATACTTGAATTAAGTTATACTTTAGTTTTTTTTCTACTTTTAGAAATTTTTAACCTTCTCCATAAAGTGGTTAAGCTTCTTACTCTGCTGGCTGATTTGTTTGTTCGCTTACAAATAGTTTTCTTATTACGTAGAAACTACATGTATTGTCTGCCCTAACAATTGTCTTTAATTTTTTTAATTACCATTTTGTCATTACTACTTAATCTTAAGTACCTTTTACCGATTTTAAGTCGCCTCTCTGGAATTATAATATTACTGCTTAGTTATAAAGGAAAACCGTAATCATATGTAGCCTAGGCATTCATCGGGAAGTCTTCCATTTACCACTTAGTCTCGTAAAGATTCGGTTCCACAATTCTGGAGATTAGTTTAATTTTATTAGTATGCATTCATCTGTCATGCCTTATCTTTGCTCTAGTACGAGTATGCAGTTACTACACAATACACTTTTCTGTCTTTACAAGACTCTCTTACTTCCTCTAAATTCATTAAGACTGTACGATGTTTTACATATTATACTTGAACTTACTAGTATATTCCAAGTCACGCACGTACTTCAATACGAAAAAGATAAGGTACTTTGGAACCCCCTTAAAGCAAATATTCGTTTTATAGATCCAGTTAAAAGCACAAAGGAAACTCGTCAGATTGGAAATAAAATCCACATGTGAAAGAAAACATAACGCGAGTTAATAGCTTCCCCTTGAATCCTTTCATATAATGAAAGGGTGGGAGCTGTTTAACACCCGGTACAAACTGTATAAGGTTCTTAATTTCTAATGGTAACCGCGCTATAATTTAGATTTCATAATCGAATATAGCATATATTTGCTACTTATAGTACTTTCTGTAAACAAAATTGGATAAGCTCAAATAAATTTCGTATGAAGTACGAAGGATCCGGCTCTCCTTGATAACGATTGGTTTCTCATCCGTCGCCCAACTTGCCTTCAGACCCCATACCTCACGCCACACCACGTGCCTCGCCTTGTTACTGCGTTCTAGCTTAACTTACTTATACCTTAGTTTACCCAAAAATATATGCAATAAAGTTGTAAATATATTTTTCCTATTTGACTTGTAATTCCAGAAATGACTTCGTTTCATTATTTCGAGGTAAAAATGTCATTTGAAATTCCTCATCGCAGTTTCACAAAATTTAGGAGTACATATAAAATGCCTCTTATTTAGACCGAAGTACGTGTCTGCCGCATCTAGAATACTTAGTATATTCCTTGAGCGTTCACAAATTTTATGTTACACTCCACTTGAATCTTAAACAGCCTTATTGATGTAGGGATTTTCTATATTCTCGCTTTCATGGTTCACATTTTAAGAGGTACATAGATATTTAAAATTGATCTTGTATTAAAAATTAAAGTTTTATGTGGAAAGGCTCAAGGGACTTGGGGAAAGATTTTCAATTTGAAAAAAATCTGGAAGCATCAGTCAGATTCGAATTTTACTTTTACATTATATAGTCCATTTATTGATCAAGGTTATAACATTACGCTACAACTTTTAGGAGTAATACATTTACGATACGAATGATAGAGCAGGCGCTTGTGTGACGCCGCGGAGAGTGTCGGGATACGAAATCAAGGTACATTTTATTATGTATAGATTGATATATCAATGATTAACAGACCATTTTCTTTTTAATTTTAATCGTGCAAAAAATTACTCCGGGTAAAAAAAAGCAATTCACACACCTCAGTTGTGCGTAAAAAGCACAATATATTTTCTTTAATGGCAAAACCGCCGGGAGGTTGCACTTAAAACACAATGTACCTGGGAAAAAAGTAATGCAGGGCTGGCAGCGCGCATTCAACTGCGAAAGCCACAACGCACGCGTCCCGGCGAGTACACAGGAAAATATACTACAGCCTGAATGAACGGGATGAGCGCTTTATATTCCGGATTAGGGCTGCCTCGTATCTGACTTATGGAGGCTTTTTTAGTTAACACAAGTAGCAAACGTATCATAAACAAGATTCAAGCGACGATAATTTAGTGCATACCATGTTCCATGCATAGATGTAGATTCGAACCCTAGCAACTATAGTCGAAGCTTTCGCTAAAGGAAAACACGGAACTATAGGATGGTGGTAGGACTCTTTCTAGTTCCCCCTGGCTAGCTACCACCCTCAACGTCACGTCAACAAATCACGTCGTCATTTCACATTATATACATTGAGATTATGGCAAAATGTTAGAACCTAGGAAGCATTTAAAAGGGATGAAAAGGGATAGTAAAGGTTTTGTGGTAAATCATATTCTGTCTGCATTTGTACTTTTAAAAACGACTAACTTTTACTCGCGGCTTCACTGGTGTTAAATTCCTCTTTTCTCTCCCTCTTTATATACCTCACAACATGCTTGCAAAATGTAATGATTCACGGTTGGTTAGTTAAGGTTTGAAAACGAATCAAACAAACTCATTTTAGGATTTCACTATTAGCAAAGATTAGGATTACTTTGTTTACATAACACATTACCATATCTTTTAGCGTTTGACCACAATCTCATATGATGTCAAATGCTGACGTCGTCTAAGATGGTTAACACGCTTAGTCTAGAGAGGGGCTGGCACTCAGATGCAGCTGCCAGAACAACACCAACAAGTGCTTGGCGACAGTTCTTCAATTTGAACGTGGTAACTAGCCAGGTGGACTTAGGAAAAGTGTTAACCATGCTTCACCGAAAGCTCCAACTCAGTTGCTAGGATTTGAATCTACTTTCACCGAGGTAGTGTCAAGTAAGCCATCAACGCTTCGTAAATTCCTTCGCAATTTAAAATACCTTGTATATTAACAATGTATTCACAATGATACAAAGTATTAATTACAATTTTTAAAATACATTTTAAATAAAGAAAAAGGTAATAAATTGACAACCCTATTCCCAGTACACGCGTCGCATAATTGACTCGCAGCAACTCAGTCACCGGATAAGGAACGAGAACTGAATTAGTATTGGTTTATCGAGTAGCTTGAATTCATTTCCAATTACGTTAATAAGCACCGGAGGGGACGAGAGCCACTGGAAAAGGGCAGCGATCTCTTATCATCTTGTTTGCCATGAGATTCGTGACGTCTTCGTTATATGACGTCATACTTCACGTATGTCAACTTTCAAGAGTTGCGAACAATTAGACACACTAGATCGGAATTGAACACATTACAATAGTCCAAGTAAGCTATAACTCTCTGCTCTCTGACGAACTTCTACTACACTAGTGTACGCCTACTGGTCGGATTCGACCAACAACAGTTGTAACTTTTTTCAATGTTTATATTTTATTATTATTATTAATTGTTTATATATGAATCCTGTAATATTTGTGCTAAGTCACTGACTACAAGTCCTTACATTACTTAGCCTCTCATTGAAAATCAGCGCTCCAGTACCAGCCGGTTATACTGTATGTGTATGTTTATTTTATTTATCCTGTTGTTTGTGAAGTTTTTCAACAATAAAGACTTTTGCTTTTTCTTTAACCATCAATATTAAAAATTGTCCCAAAATCCTAACCAGATTCAATTGATATTATAAATAGAAATGTGAGCTTCTTTGTTACAATTACAAGCCTTAACTACTCAACAATCATCATGAAATATATATAGTATGCGTTGTCAAGAGTACAGAAAAGAATGTAAGAGTACTTTTCAGCTAAAAAAAGTGTGAAAGCAAATCTACGTTGATGCGAGCAAACCCGCGAACAGAAGCTTGTAAATTAATAAATTGATTAAGCAACCAATTTAAAATTAATTTAAATTTGACAGTGTTAGTAGTACAAAAACAAACAAACTATCCTACTAACATCTTTAATTGTAACAATTTTGTTATTTACGAACAAGAAAATTAAAATAAGTGCATATTCGAAGGTAGGGAAGATTCTTTACGTTACCAATTTTTTTTAAATTGATAACATATAAACTGTTCGATAGTGATTTTACCAAAATAAGGTCTAAATAAAGAAAATCGGTTGAAAAACAGAGGTGCTGTTGTGTTTGTTGAGTACTGAGCTGTTTTATTTTCGCCTATCTATATGTATTCGTTTGAGCATTATTTTCCCTCGTTTTACTATTTCCACGTGGAACCGAGATGTCTCTTATAAAACCGTAGAAAACGTACAATCGTTAGACTCACACAAAATACTTAAAAATCCTAGCCTCGGGTCGGTGACAATTAATCTCAAAATACGAGAGAAACATCTGAAATAGGATAGTTTAAAAATAAAACCTAAGAAGAACCGAGAGAACAACTTAACTTCAACTCAACTCGATAACTAAGTTTAATCTCATTTAATCTTCACCGCTGCGTTTAAGATATATTCATTAAGCTGGTGAACTCGCTTACCGAGTGAAGTTTAACTTGAATTATTAAGTCACTATTAATTTAAATAGAAAACGGGGTTTCTTTTACAATAAGTAATTTAACGGAGGTTCAAGTTAGAGCTGTATTTTAGGGCAAGTTCAATTTATCTTAATATGAGATGAGAACAAAGGATGTCAGTAAGCCTACACAAGAATCTACTACTTTGGAAACATGGGATATGGGGATACTTTACTTTGGAATATGTGTTCGTTGTTAGATTTTAACTTACCAGCAGAATTGACTTAGTTTGATATGTTTCTAATATTTAGGATTCAGAACGTAATTATATTTCTTCCACTATCATGACATAACGTAAAGATAAAAAACGCGACTGACCTGTTATGTTTGTAGCCTAAGTTAAATAAAAATAAGCATTACAGTTTACCTCCTAATCAA
The DNA here is from genome assembly GCA_036509395.1 of Antheraea yamamai. Classification (NCBI taxonomy): domain Eukaryota; kingdom Metazoa; phylum Arthropoda; class Insecta; order Lepidoptera; family Saturniidae; genus Antheraea; species Antheraea yamamai. Next base: position 904,905 of record AP028437.1, on the reverse strand, counting down.
CCTGTGTTGTACACTATCCGTCATACTAGACAGCTAGGAATTGTAAAGATTCACAACCCTCATCGTAATCCTAACGTAACAGGAGTATTTACAAAACTTACTTAGAAATAACAACAAACTTCCACAATCACAAGTACGACCAAGATTTTATAAAATACTATTTGTATCCGCGACATCGTTCACGTAGAACCTCATGTACAAAACAGTGACTAATAATGTCATCTGAGTGTATTAAGTCTAATTACTATGTTCTTTTCTCTCGAACTTAAGGCATGGCGTCAGTAAAATTATAATAACTGTTGATAGACCAAACCTATTTGAACGATACAAAGACTAAATGTTGCTCGAAGATATGCCTTATGATTTTCTTGAAGAGATTTTATCATGAACTTACTTTAGCAGTAATGCGTGTTCATACAAACAGACATACAGACAGACATTTCTAAAATTGATTGCAATGTATTTTATTACTTACTAGCTGTCCCCCGCGGCTCCGCACGCGTTTTTTTTAAATGTATTAAAGAAATGTAAAATTGTAATTAGGTGTGTACATTACAGAAATGCCTTTTCAAAAACATTTGTAACTACGACACGCACGCCATCTACTGTATTATGTTACGTGTACATTAGATATGTGAATACGAATACTATATCGAATAGGATGGGATCTATCATCAGCAGCATACCTGGAACTTTAACCTACTATATACCACCCTCGATGCTCACTAACACTATATAAGAAAATAGGTAATGAAAATTTTAAACTATACATTATCGAACAATTTGTGTTAAATTGTTTATTATATAGATATAACATGCCCATATTGTCAATATAATTGTGTTATTCTTATACGTTGCTATAATCACTGAGTTATGTATAGTAGTTCGATGAAGCCGTAAATGCCGCAAAGCTAATAGCATAGTCAGTTCGAGAAAAAAAAACTGAGTTATGTAAAACAAACACGGTAAATAAAACAAAATGGCCGCCAAATTGACCAAAATGATAATATAATTCAAATTACATACATTTATTCTCGGAGTCCAGTACAGCGCACGTCTCACGCGCTTGTTTACAGTAAACAAATTATTTTTGATCAATTTCTCACGAACGAATGCATAGGTAACAGTTCATTACTACATAGTGTAAAACAAAGTCCTCTGATCTGTCTGTTTATCTGTTCGCGATAAAGTCAAAAACTACAGAACGGATTTTCATGCCGTTTTCACCAGTACGTAGAACGGTTCATGGGGAAGGTTTAGGTATAATTTGTTAAGGTTTTCTTTTTATTATCAGGGCAGGACAACGTCTGCCGAGCCCACTACCTTAAAATAAAATAGCTCATTAGTTAGTTGTCTGCCAGTGAAAGTCCCGTGAAAATTAATTCAAGCATTTCGGATATTCCACTGCGGCTGAAAAAAACCTAAATTACTTTTTATGAGGTCTGCAATCTACCAGTAAATATCCCGTGAAAATCGGTCCAACCATTTTAGAAATAGCAATGCGGACGAAGCCGCGGACAAATAAAATAGAATATGTCAACCGCTATAATTTCGGCTTTCTGGCAGTAAAAAGTAAAATTCCCGTGTTAAAATACATCCAGCCATTTTAGAGATTACCCGGAACAAACAAACAAACAGAAAATATAATAATCTAAAAATATAGACAAAGTATAAAATAAATTTTTTTTTGATCACTTGTAGCCATATCCATTCATCAAAAAGTTGTTATTTTAATTGTACATACACAAACTTTATTTTTATAATACGTAATAGAGAACAAATAAAAAATTGGAAATAAAAGTAGTATAAACTTTTTGCATAGGAAAACAAAATAAACTTTGATAATGTTTGCGATAGAAACTTACCACGTTACGATGGCAACGTATATAACACAAACGCTAATTAAATCTCTCGAAAGGAAAAAAGTGCCCGATTTTGACACCTTTTTTCATTGGTGCTCTGTTTCTATTAGTCTTAGCGTGATGATATAGAGCCTAAAGCCTTCCTCGATAAATGAGCTATCTAAAACAGAAGGGTTTTCTCAAATCGGACTGGTAGTTCCTGAGATCATAGCGTTCAACCAAACAAACAAACTCTTCAACTTTATAATATTAGTATAGATTCCTAGACACCTTCAACATTTTTTTACGAAAATCTAAAAAGTACAGGTACGTTAAATTACACTCTTATTATATGTATAGAAGAAAATATAGATATCTTAATATGTTGCATTAAGATGCAACTGCTTTATAGTTTTTCATTGAACATTATTCCGGTCACATTATGACAACAAGAATCTTCAATTAATCCACGCGCCTTGTAAATAGCTGATATACCTATTTTTCTACGAAAAGCAAAAATGTTTAAAGGCAATTCAGATCTAACGTGTTATTAACCGACCACCTAACCCACTAGACCACGAAAAGGGTTCACGTTTAAACGATAATTCAGACCGAGTATAAATAAATGGTTCAACACAAAAGGTCCGCTAGATTACATTACCATTACATAATACTGTTTGTAGGTCCCGTGCGAGACTAATTCCATTAAACGAGGTCTGGCACCGCACGGACCCGCAAATATGGGTGACTTTTTAACCTGTTTTTTCCAGCCCTTTAAAATATACAACGGTTGGGTTGAGCCTTTCTTTTCTATATCACAAGCGTCTTGAACATAATCTCTGTAATTTGGTCACTAATTCTATTTATTTCAGATTATTATATCCATTAACAAATATATATCTTTATCAATTATTGATGTATCATGTTTGTTTAAAATGATAACAAATATATGAAGACGTAGAGGAACCTTTGGATGCTTTCGGCTCTTGTTTCAGTTTTTTTTTAAACTTAATAGGTTTTACCATTTGACCACATCTGCAGCATCTCATCTGATGTTAAACGACGGTATGGTCTAAGATGTACACACGCTAAACCTAGAGAGGACAGGCTCTCGAGTGCAGCTGCCGGAATACTTCAACAGACGCTTGGTGACAGATTTTCAAGTTGAAGGTGATAGCTAGCCAGGCGGACTTAGATTAGACGATTAGCGGAATTAGACTTAGAAAAATCACCATGGATTTCCTTAAATGTCATCTTCTTGGACAAACAGTTTTCAGATCTAAGTATATCGCGACCACCATTTGCTAGGTTCAGAATCTTTCACATTAGATGATTTATATTATCTAGTAATCAAAATGAATGGTCAGTATCTGCACTCATTTGTACACCACAAATTATCACCAATCAGGTGTAATAAAACCGTAATATAAATACTAAAATAAAAAAAACACCATAGAAATACAAAAGAACTAAAAATATATATATAAAAGTAAGGAAAAAAACGAAATCTTGAAATATCAAGAGCCTGCGATGAATTATCTCTTACTGCAAATTAGTTTTACGAAATACGTTAGTAAATGCATGTGAAAGCCAAAATGTTTGTTAGTATTTTTTCCTTCATTATTATTCCTTGCTTTATTTTTTATTATTCTCTTATGGTGCAATTCACTTGTTCCTCTTGTGCGCAGGAATCAAGTCATTTTTTTGTTTCTCTCCGTCCTCCGTTCTCAATATTTATCATATTGCTTCTGCCTGTTAAAAGACTACGTTAAAATTGCGTCGCGGTCCTCACATTCAATAGAACCACTCTCGTTTGCTGGCTTGGGAACAGTATTATACTATGATAATGTAATCCGTCGGACCCTTCCAAAGGTTTGCGTCGGGCCTCCTTTACTTTGAACGATTGCTTTGGAAAGTTTTTATTTGAGCTACTTAGGTGAAATGATGGACGTAATAGCATTTAACTTAGGTATAAAAAGGGTGATTATTTTTAACGAACGCTTACGATATATTACCGTCCTTTAGACATACAAAATATGGGATATTCATGGGAATTTCGAGTGCGTTTGACATCAATTGTTACTAAGTTGAACTTATACTGGTATGAATTTATATTTGTACCAGTTTGAATGAATTCCGCATGAAACGGTATTACTTCCCGGATGTTTACAAAAGTTTTGCAATTTTTATATAGTAAAATTATACAACCACATTCTTCTATCATCTATATATATATAATGAAAATGAAGTGTGTGTATGTAATATCAATATAATATTTTTTTACTGATTGGATATAAAAGTATAAACAAATGTGATAACGAAAATGCAATTAAAAAAAAAATTGTCGGTCTGTCTGTCTGTTTGTTCCAGATAATCTCCGAAACGGCTGGACCGATTTTGACGGGAATTTCACTGGCAGATAGCGAATCTTATAAAAAAGCTATTAATCGTGGCTTCGCCCGCTGTGCTATCACCAAAATGGTTACATCGATTTTCACGGGACTTTACTGGTAGATAGCGAATCTTATAAAAAATAATTGAGGTTATTCTGTTTTAGGCCAGCTGTTACCCGCGAGTTTGTCTGCATGAAATTTAGTAAGGTGTCAAGTTGATAGTTATTATATTAGGTAGTTTAACGCGAGAGGGCAGCTCCTGGCTTATTACATTACCCCTCCCCTCCCATCCTCTCATCCATTGGATTACCGCTAGCGCGCGACCGCATCGCGCGAGCTGTCCGCCATTATACCGCTGACGCGTGAACGCATCGCGCGTGCAAGTGCCGCTATTATATGTGTGACGAACCAGACGCAAATCAACTCATGAGTGAATAGTGAATACATTTTATGTAATCCGCCTACTGATTGGATACGGACACAAACCTGCCGAAACCAGCGATCAGCCTCTGCCAAGTAAGCGTGTATTTTCTATTCTATCCTAGCTCAATCTATTATATACTCTTGGATCCTATGATTGAGCGTATTTCCCGTGATACTTTGCTCACGCAAACCGCCAAAATACAGTCCACATCTCTCCTTAGAAATAAACCGCAAATAATGGAGATGAAAGGAATCAAGTGAGTGGTCCGATCGAGCCCGCATTTCTTGGTCCCTCTCGCCGGATTTCCCTCCACAACTCATTCCTTATTTTTAATAAGAGAAATAATTATCAGCTTATTGTTGACAATTCGACATTATAATTATTAGTAACATTAATGATATAGAGGTCTTCCTAACATGTTCTTAGATTATAAACATATTACATAAATAGTTCCATTATACAATTTCTTGAAGAATAGACAACCGTTTATTTTTGCATAGTCACGAAATCTTAATTCTAATAATGGCAATGTATATTAAATGTAATGTAAATGTAAATCTTTATAATAATATTTTAAGTTATTGTTTCATTAGTTCCTTATACAGTGTAAGTGAGCACTGAGGTAGTTATATGGTGGGTTAAGATTCCAAATATGTTGCTGATGACAAATCTCATTTGGCACGCTGATAGTATTTATATATCTAATGTAAACGTTACATGTTACTTTTAGTGGCGTGCGCGTCGTACTTAAAATTGTCTTTAAAGAACGTTTCTGTAATTGTACATAGTATCATAATTTAATACGATTTAAAAAAAACGCGTGCGGAGCTGCGGGTACAGCTAGTAAAAAATAATTCTGTCTATTTTAATTAAGATTAGCTGTTAACCGCGACTTCGTCCGCATGAAATTTAGCAAAAACATATTGTTCACTGTGAACATTTGCGTAAGACTCCAAGAATAAATGTAATTGAAATTCATATGTCTGTATATATGTATGTAATTTGAATTATATTCTATTTTTGGTCAATTTGCCGGCCATTTTGTTTTATTTACCGCGTTTTCGTCTACATTACTTAGTAACCATAGTAATATATAAGAATATTGTATAGAGTTCAATGAGCACTATTTCAATAGTCAAATATTAAAAACTGTTTAGACAGATATAACGTTTTATATTTATGCAAGATTTCAAGACATCAGCTCATTAATTGTTTACAATTATAATTATTATTAGTAATATTGAAGATAGAAAGGGGTCTTTCTAATGAGATATTAGACCATAAACGTGTTACTTATTGATAATATGGGGATATTATATCATTATAATAACATCTTTAAGTCATTGTTTCATTAGTTCCTTATACAGTGAAAGTGATCACTTAGGTAGTTATTTGGTGGGTTAAGGTTTCAAATATGTTACTCATGACTACTACTCATTTGACACACTGTTAGTGTCTATATATGTAATGTATACGTTACATGTTACTGTAAGTGGCGTGCGTATCGTACCTACAATTGTTTTTAAAGAGCATTTATATAATTGTACATGGTCTCACAATTTTATATTTTTTTAATACAATTTAAAAAAAAGAGTGCGGACCTGCGGGTACTGCTAGTTATTTATATTTCTGTAATTAATTTTAATGATATAATATGGCTTTTATATTATTTTATTAACCAAAATGATATTCAAATGATTTAAACGGACTTATCATCTATTTCCAGTTACAACACATCTGAGACGCGACAGAAACATTAATACTAACGCCACCTTATTAGAAAGTTCAGCCTATAAAAGGAAAGATGTCGTCGATCGGGGACGCACTTCTATATTGAAGTTATTGTAAGGCAAAGCTCTGCTCGGATAAATACACACAGTGCCTTTAGAACGTCAATTGGTTTCTCTGACTGACCGACTATACGTTGTTTATAATACTTCCTTCTCCCAATAACTATATTATGCATAACCCACAACCGTGTAAAATAAGTATATTTTGTATATAGTTTACTAGTTCCGTATTATTGAATAATGTTGTTTTGAACAAGCTAACAATCTTGTATAATACTGAGTACACTATTACAGGCAGCCTGTAGCACCTTCAAAGGTGTGATAGAACTGCCATTACATCACTCACGCTATAAAGCAAGTATTTGCACTATATTTTCTGGTTTATTAGCATCACGCATTGTCGTATGAGTCGATTATATTCCATCTTTCAAATTTCAACATTATCAATTATTTACTTCAGGTTGAGTAGTATATACGTAAGATGTCACCGCAAAAGCAGTACTGGCCTACCTATTTTCTTTCCTTTAATGCAGTATCGTTCACTCTACTGTATTCTGGTCGAAAGAGTTTGGTTAGCACTTGGCTCCTTGGCACACTAATCTTCCCCAACATAGTTCTCAAGAGTAATAATCTAATACGATTTGCACCAGGACTACCGTAATTTTATGTCTAAGAAATCTATGTCTAAATGTCTAAAATCTAGAAGTGCTTTTTATAGAAAGTCCAAGCTCATGTAACATTGCATCTTTATTGATAAAGTTATATACTTGTTTAAAAGAACTCTATAAGCTTTTAGGCCTTTATTCGTGCATCAATTTTTGGTTATCTGTACAATACGAAATCAATACAAAGCTGGCATTATATTACTCTTCTAGTTTCCAGGAAAAGTCAGATTCGTATATGAGTACTAACTATATTGCTACTAAATTGGAAATATATATTTTGGAAAAATCTTCCAATTTTCATCACTTCAGAATGTTACTTTATCAAGCATGACCGTTCTGAACTTGGTTATCCATATCTCTTAATATCAGTTGGACATCATGATTATTATATATCGACGGTATAAAAATAAGAATGCCAACTGTATATAAAATTGTTTGGACTAAATGACCATCTTCAATGTAGTAGTTATAGAACTACTAGTCAGTTCTATTCTATTTTAAAGTATCAAATTCAAAATACAGCTGTCGAAAAGGACACAAGTAATCTCAAGACAGATTTATTTCAAATCCCATCTGGTTCTGAAGTGACAATGTATTTCTGAACGGGACACCCGACGCTCGGTCCCAGGACAGTAACGGTGAACTGAAAAGCGAGACGGAAATTATCGGGAACTTAATGCGGGCTTTCGAGGGTACCGCCGGGCAAAATTACCCCTATTTCGATAGATAGAGGATCCGCTGGCTTAGTGGTTGTATCTGCGAATTTTGTCGCAAATATTTGGTTTTAGTAAATATTTATTATTGATTTCATAATATTATTATCCTGCGAATATACTGTTTGGGGCCATCCAACATTGCACTAAAGGGGACGGAGAATCTCTGATTTGCTTATTTTTGATGTCATAAGGGATGGTTCTTCTCCACTCGGCAACCATCGCCCTAGTAGCGAACTGCTATAACTGAAGTTATATTTCCTTTGGCGCGTTAGGGAAAAATGATGAGAGTAAATTTTTAGGATGCGCGCGCACACCGTCATTAAAAACCGACACCCTGAAGTTAGCTATAGTCAACATTTTGTTTCTTTGTATTTGTTATTTGTATTTCTTTGTATTAAAACTTTCAATGTATTAAATACCTTTTTTCTATTGTTAGTGTCGTTTTTTCTACAAACGTAGAATAAGGGGAAATATAAAATTTTTGAAAAGATTTTTATCTTGTTACGCCAAAGAAGTATAACTTCTAACGCGTGTACATAAGTACACACACACTTTTTTAAAACCTCCATAGACTAAAAAATCCTTATTTCTAGATTTGTTAACGGCTGCCCATGAGTCAATAAAGAAACTAGAACAGATTAAGAAATACCTATATAAATGTTTACTTAAGCATGAAGTGGGGGGCTAAGAGCAATGCTTACTTCTGATGACGAGGGGTGGGGGCGGTCAGAAATTACAAAAATTCTGCTTACGTAATATTTGAACCGCCCTTTTATTTTTTTTATATTTTTATGAATGCTTGAATATTAAAGGGATATAAATAACCATTCTCCAATCAAAACAATGATGGCTCAATAATAGCTTATTTGGTAACCGCATCGATCAACATAAGTTTAAATATTTCAATGAGCCAGAAAATTCGTTGATAAAAGTTTTGTCGAAGCCATAGTCGAGTTGCAGGACGTTCTCCTATGCCTGTCGATTTGCTAACACTGTCAGCTTCAAAATCTATGGCCAAGTACCGATAGGTGCGTTCCAACAGCTACATTTGTGAGTCATTTTTTCTCGGTTTAGAGTGTTACCACCTTAGATTACAATGTCATTTAATATCAGGTAAAATTGTGGTCAAATACTAAAACTATATTTATGAGTACTCACATAATTATAACTCAAATTTCGCATTTCCAACAGCGCCACAAAATATCCAATTAAAAACCGAAATTACATACACGATTCAATTTCGATTCATACGATATTTCTAGTGAAAATTATAGGTCTACCGAACCTTGAGTCCGATAGGCTACCTAATTACACCCTTACGACCCTAATACCCGACGGGGACAGTGATATAACGTTGACGTCATATGACTGATGAATAAATCATTTCAGTGTAAAGTGTCCTCGGGCCTTACTCATCACGAATTACGCGACCCCTTCACGAGTTTTACACACGGGTATTCAATTATAGCCAACTTCGACAATCCTGTTATAATTTCCCGCTCGAATCTATCCAAAATATAGTCTGACGTAACTTTGATACCCTTTTTTTGCACTATTTGGTGAGCAGGTTCATCAGCCGCGTCAACTATGTCGTAGACAAAAATTATGTCTCTTTAAGCGTACCCGTTGTTCATAGTAATGTTTTGTATTCATAATATGGTAATTACTGGTCACACAGTTGTCTCTCTTTCACACTTAATCGTTGTTACATAATACTTTTTTGGTCAGACGTTGCAATAACACGGGTGGAGCCTTTAAATTATTGTTTCTCACTTCGCTATAATACATAGTGGTATTCCCTAAACAATGCATTCCACAACAGAAGATAAAGAACAAACTTCGTCTATGAGACTGTCTACTTCGTATGCTCCCTTAACGACTCCTATATATCATTTACATTATACAGATAAAGTGTATAATTGTTAACTAAGCTGAAATGTACCTTTTGCTTGCTAACATTTTCCATGATTTATTGATTTTTCAAAATGGAACAATTTCCAAACGCAATTGATTCAGTCGTTTTTAAAGTTCAAAAGTTTCTATGGATATGTAATACTTAAACGCTAAAATAGTTTTGAAATCATAGTATTCCGATACCTAATAAAACGTATAAAAACGAGTACGTGTTGTGTTAAAAAAAACGATGCGGAAGGTTCAAGAGCTTTTATTTCCGTGCTAATTAATTCATTAGTTATTAAGCTTCTCAAAGCAAGAACATAGAACAAGCCGTCAAGGCTAGTAATTGAGCGGCATTTCACAAGCAAGGTGATAAAAGGCTCTCAAAGGCTCTTTAAGACCAATACATAATACCTACACACTTTCCAGTCCAATTCTAATCGAAGCAAATAATAAGCGATAAATAAACACTACCTCCGAAGAAATTGCGCGATATTGCGCCACCTCTGAAAACTTTTGTAGTATTTGATAATGTATCTATAGTATATTTAACTACTAGCAGTATGTAAATAGAGCGTGTAAAATATTATTGTGTCGACGCGACGCTTGAAAAATAGATATATCAACCGCAGTAAATTTTAAATATAGTTCACAAACACAATCTCTCAAATCTATAATATATATTCTACCATATACAATTAAATAACAATGATGTATTGACTTTGGTAATTATAGAAATCATAAAATTATAGACAAAAAACATGATGCCTTTCACTCTAAAAAAAAATTTGAGGCGATGTAAAAAAGTTTCACTTTAATAAAGTTTAGGAGAATTGGTTCTTGGATAGCACGCATATAATCACAATTTTAGTTTCACAAAATAATATGCTGCAGAAGGGGCAGGCGACGGTACTAGTCAGGGCGTAATGTCCTCTTCATTGGTGACCTTGCAACTCGTTAAGATGAGCTAATCCTTGGGCTGCGCATTTGCGAATGTTTGTTCCCGTTATGTGGTGAGAATAAGCTGGCTGATAGCACATCCATATACCCTAAATAAAGCCCAACACAATGGCGACAACCGTAAGGTTCTCGAGAAGCTTCATTATTCGCACGCTAGGATATGATAGGATTATGACATGTGCTTTTCAAAAAGGGGTTAAAACACGGTCTCCAAGGTCGGCAACACAACGGTGATACCCCTGGGGTTACAGTTGTCCATGTACGATGGTAGCCATTTAACATCAGATGGTCCGTCTCCCAGTTTGCTGCACTTTGGCATAATAAAATACTTTCATATATAATACCTCGACGCAATAATTATACAGAGAGACGGCAAATTCGCTAAACTTGCAGGTCCGTGTGTCGCGTCAACAAAAACGTCTCAGGGCATCATCCGAAACGTCCGTCATTCCCGGATTCCGTCTCATTTCGCGGGCGGACGAATTCATTCCCTTTGATTCCCGTACATTATGCTCGCGGGATTGTTCCATTACAAATGGAATTGTTATTGAGACATACCGGATATGCTTTTATTTTAGAATCCATTGATTTATTTCGCGGATTGCAATTTTCGTAATAAGATTTTATAGAAAAGGGCAAAACTGACTTGAAGAAAAGGATTATATTAAGGAGATAATTGGTTTATTATAACAAATGGTTACAATTATAGTTACAAATCATATTTAGTTCTATTTTTTTGAGTAATAATGTTAGGTTTTACAATAAAGTCCCAAAGTATATTACTGTAAGTTTAAGCGCTATGTCAAAAGGCTATTTATTATAGAGTGGATCAATATGTGAACGATGATGGTGTCTGGAATTAACTCCTCTTTGTACATGCACTAAAAACGATTGTGACGTGTAATGTATTTTAAATATAAAAATGTTAAAAAGATAAACCAGATCGAGTTTCTTGCCAGTTCTTCTTCGAACCGGTGGTGATTTTGACGCTCGTAAGTGCTTTCTTAGGGCCTACATTGAATAAAGTGTTTTTGATTTTGAATAATCAGCCCCTGATGCTTGACAACAAACTGTCCTTAGGTCGCATGTGGTTGATTGTGAACTGAAGTTATACAAATAAATTGCATTTATAATAAAATGTAAAAATGCACGCAGTGCACAAATTATATATTATATGCAAAGAGCAGTTGTGTTATGTAACTCCGAACATACTCCCAGGCATGAGATGAAAGAGAGATGAAATAATATAAGAAGAAATTTAAAAAATCTTAGTAAGCCATACATTAACATTGTGTAACTCTGAACATGCCTATTGTGCTGTACGAAGTTAATTTATAAATAACTAGTTGTGCCCGTGACTCTTCAAATTCAACATTTATTTACTACAATTTTTACAGCGTGTTTTACAAGAAGCACCTTAGCGGGCCTTGTACATATGCAAATTTACAACCTTATTTAATATATTTAATTGCTAGATAGGTGATTTGACAAATAAATATATACACAATCTCTGTTTGCTTGAACTTTATAATTATTATAAAAGGTGTTTTTAATCAAGCTTTTTAAATATTACGTGGTTTTTTTACATAAATATAAATTACAATAGTCCTGTATACAATATGACGTACATAAACACGGCGACACTAGGTGTCGTAACGGACTAATAATTACACATTAATAATGATACAATTATTTAATTTCACTAAGATTAATATGTCGCATCTAATACTTTTAGTTTGCTTTACCACGTATAAATTGTATCTGCCACCTAAATGCATTATCAGAAGCTACATTTACGGTACTACCGATTTTTTATATAATTTGTATTTTAAACTCTATGGTACTGTATTCCATTTAGTAAAACTTAATGATATAAGTAAATTATTATAAAACACTGACAGTTAATTTGTGTCGACTTAACTTACTTTCAATCTCATAACTTATACAATATTTTACCTAATGTAACAAAGCATACTGTAATATCCATCTGGCCAGGGCCAGAGGATACAACTATGATTGAAAAAGAGGATTATCCAAATTGATTCTATAGTTTTTTTTTAATTAATTTAAGCAAAGACAGAGATTTAAGGATGAAGCTGGAGATCTTTACCCAAATAGGGATTCATATTCGAATTAAAGAAATGTAATCAGGTTAACAATAACTTAAGTAAATTTACTGACAAGGTTTGATATGTAACTTGGAAATATTGAATAAATATATAAATAATTAACCACAGGTTTAAATTCCATGACTTTTTAATTGATTATCATGACATATTCATATTGCATCAAAATAATACTAGCACCAAATAATAATACGCAGGCACAGCTCATGTATTCATAAACCATAACTGCATCAGTCAAGCTTTTCACGGTAAGATGAAGGTAATAAAATAAAGAATATTCGCGCCCAAACCATTAGGAAGGGACCGTTTCTAATCTGACAGCCCGTTTTTCTATTTCCCCATAAAGTGACATTCCTTGTACCAGTGCGATTAAATTAATGAAATCTTATGGGGGAAGTACGTGCGTTACTCCTTCATCGAGGCTTTGACAGACAGCCGCACTTACTAACGAAAGTGTATGTAATATGGGAAACAAAGGGAAAAACAATAAAAAGAACTTGCTGTTAGGATTTTTAATACAATTCTAAATGTAGGGAAAAGTAGTGTTATTATATTGCTATTTGGTCGTTGTAGAAAATATCATCATTATTGTAATATAATACCTTTAAACAAGCTTTTAAAAAAGTTCATAGATTATTCACGTTTTTTATAAAGTATGTATGATTTCAACGAATTAACAGCATAATGCAATGTTATAATTAGCATAAAACTGAATTAAGTCGCAATGTTACTGAAAAAACTACGTACATTTTTCAAAATAAAATGAAAAACAGTCATTTATTTTCGTAGTTTTGCAAACGGTATTGCAATATATGATTCTAAGACATATCAACGTCCATTTTTGTATCAATCTTGATGGTAACGCTTTGTGAACTAATTGATATTTTATAATATAAAACAGTGCAGCTTCTTTTTTCTTATACCTCAAGCGTGTTTTAGCGCTAAATCTCACCTAATGGTAAATTACGATGTGATCTGAGATGGTAAAGACACTAAATCTAGAGGGGACTGGCTCGTAAGTGTAGCTGCTGACACACACCAACAGGTGCTTAGTGACAAGAATTCCAACTTGAGGACAATAGCTAACTAAGGGAACTTACAATAAGCCATACCACCATGCTATAGTTTCATCAAGATGTTTCTCTTCTCCGAAAGCTTCAACTCGGTCACAGTTATTGAAACCGACGTCGATCGACACGCTCTCCAAACACGTTATCCATTGAGCCATCATCGTAGAATTACCCTATAGGATAATGTTGCACTCTTGTCCAAGGTTACTCAGTGATATAATCTATACATATAATAAGAATGTAAATCTAACGTGTCTGTACTTTTTCGATTTTCGATATAAAGGAACCCCTGTGCAAAATTTCAAGTTTATAACCCTTATAGTTTATGTCCTGCGTTGATATGTCAGTCATTAAGTCAGTCAGCTTCTCCTTATATATATATATATATATCTTCGAAAATAACTTAAGACCCCCGCGCGCACTATGGTTTTTATCGCATAATTTTTTTCCGCAAATTTTGTACCGTATGGTATTGTATGGAAGCGCGCGCACTACGGGCAAAATTCCGCAACGATTACAAGATTCGCAGCTACGGAAAAGTCCGCAGGCAGGGTTCCCGACTTATACAATTACCCCTCAAATTTAGGGAAAAATAAGTTAAACTGGATTTTTTGGATCTATATTTTTGAAGTGAAACTTCTTTATCGGCGTTGGAAAAAATTTACCGTCACATTTTTCCGTTACGCGCCATCTTTTTTGTATTCATGTCTATGATAATAAAATCCTTTTGTTTAAACTTTATCTAATTTAACTTTATTTTTTAATATATTAATGAAATTGTTTGCCATAAAGAAAGAAAGGGTTTTTTTTTTTTTTTTTTTAACCAATTTCTGGAAAGTTGCATATAGATCATTTTGCGAAAAATAAGGCCTTAAACAAGTTTCACTTCTTACGTGTGTACACTAGTACACGCACACATTTTTTTTTATTAACGAGTATAGATAGACCCTGAGATGACACAATACGGTCAATGATATTTATGAGTTGTTACGGTTCTATTTAGAATGCAAGGGTCAAAAATGCATTATATGTCCATAATTTTGTCAAAAATAAGTTGTGAAATAGGTTCTCTATTGATATACTGACAAATTTGATGACGGTCTGATTTGCATTCAATGTACTGATAGATATTTCATAACATTTAATATTTCCACTAAAATGTAAATTTTATTTAATATGCAAATGTATAACGTAAACGCACCAGTTAAATAAATTAAAAATAAATACTCATGTAATTATTTAAATAATCTTGGATATATATGAACAAAAAATTATTGCTTTAATTACACGTTTTCGATTGATATGTGTCATTTAAAAAAAACTATGTATCAGGTACCAAATGAAAAAAGCCCCCAGCGTATATTATAATAGATTTTAAAATTGGTGCGAAATTGTGTTTTATATTTGCTAGCCTAAATTTTCCATTTGGGGGCCTACTATCTCCGTATAATAAAATTAATACATGACTTTATTAAAGAAATATTTCTAATCTATTTCACTAATGAATACCCTAAGAAATCGAAGAATTAAAGACTCTGTTGTTTGATCACCATTTTGAAACTGAACGACTGATAATTCTGAACTCTCATAATTAGATAGCTCAGTATAATGTTCTCTGGTACTAAGTGTTATGAGAGTTTATAATATCGATAGATTTCTGATCTTTGTAAGTTTTATTAAATGTGTTCAATTCAGGGACGCAGTCCAATACTGGTACATTCACATTAATCTCAACGTGTCAGAACAAAAAAAAAAAATTGAAATATTAGATAGTTTGTAAATAGAGAATATTATAAAACGTAAACTATTACTTTTATATATAATAAATTACTGAAATTACCTAACATGATATTTTTTTTTTTGTAAATCATATTACTGAATTAATTATTTTAAAAAATGCACATGTATAAGTAGAAAAAACGGGCTATTTTTATAAATATATTCATTGTACTAATTAATTTTTTAAGACTTTTCGACTCTAGCTTTAGAGGTAAGTATTTTTTGTGAGTTGGTATCACTGTACGCTAGTCGAGTCAGGAATCAGTAGTGATTTAACTGCGAAGGGGAGATATTGTCGCCACGCGCTTCCGATCACGATGACGCGACGGGTACGAAAGTAGGCGCCGATCTCGGTACAAATTAAACCCGTACCAGCAATTTGGATTAAAACTTGTACGGATTATTGGGATCGTATTAATATATTAAATCAGGAGTCTGGGATGAGGTATACGAGAATGTCATTGAAAATTGGAACAACCTTGAGGTTGGACAAGAAACTCCAATTTTTTAATACATACTCATTATATTTTATAAAAAGAAACCCTTCATAGGTGTTGTTATTGGATTTACCCAATATTGCTTTCGTTTGTACCTTTTAGTAATAAATAAACATTAATTCGGACTTTGGTTTTGTAACCCGTGGCCGTATTTCTTCCACGACGATCGTAATACGAATGATGAAACTTGCTGAAACTGTACCGTAGTGAACCGTACCGGAATAAAAACCGCAACGCAACTAGTGCGTGCTCGGCCTAAGCCTTTGTTTCATTAAAATCGGTCCAGTCTATAAAAAGTTATTGAAATTTTAATGACGACGCAACGTAAGTATGAGAGAAAAGTAGATAAGTAAATAATACACTCAGATGACTTTATTAGTCAATGTTTTCTACATAAGGTGCCACGCGAACGGAGTCGCGGGCACAGCTAGTCTTGAAATAAGAATTAAGCTGAACCGTCTTACGTCTTTAAAGAGCTTAATAAAGCACTTCTGTAGAGATCCTACTAGACTGAACTCTTGTTAGAGTTTTGATAATTAATTTACGTCAGATACTTGACGATTTGTTGGAGCAAATTTCAAAGGCAAATCACGTTTCGCATCTATTTCGACGAGAGAATAAGAATTTCGCCATGCCAGAAAAGCATTATAAAATGGAGAAAATTGTATTTAATATATTTATATATTATTTAATAATATTTAGATCTATTTAGTGTCAATGTCAGAAATATAATATTACTTTTGGAAGCGAGATTATTAATAAAACGCTGGCTTTTTATGGAATTAGTATTTCACTGGATAATATGTTATATTACAATTTGTACAATATTCTACAAAAGCGTCAAAAGTGCTAACTAAGTAATATTGAGTCGGAGCTAAAAGTCGTACATTTTTTTTATATTCTGGATTTCTTACACCACTAGTTATAATTATCAACAAGTATTTAGGATAATTAAATCCGTATATCGAAGCATTTATTGATTATATTGAGCATAATAAGAGAAAAATTTTAAAAATATAAAAGATCTAATTCATAGCTTAAATTTCCACAGAACCTTATTTAAGGTCACACAGCTTCAAGAAGTCAAAGGAGCGTTCTAAACCGTCGTCTAACGAAATATTGCTAAGAAATAAAGACGGTAATGCGAGGAATTGTAGATATTCTAATCTGCTAAATGTTTATATGAAATTAGTTCAGGTTCACATTGTACAAAAAAAAACGAGAAAATCGACAATGTCAGGCTATAGAATACCTATCCACTATCGCCTTCTAAGAAATAGACTTTATAATTTACGACTTCATATGTTAAATAATCAATTTTGTTGCAAATTACATTATTAATGCGTTCAATATCGTAACATCATTTTGTGGTGCTATAGGTCGGAGAGACCTCGAGTGTATTCTAATTTTAGGTCATGGCTAAGTATTTATAAAGCTCTTTATCGAATAAAAAAAATGTAAATATAGTAATTCAATGTGATATTCGTAATATACTGTTTTTAAGCTAACTTTTTGAACCATACCATTGAGCCACGACCGTACTTTTCACGAAGTGTTTGCTCTAATGGCAAATGTTGTACTTACCTCAAGGTATTCACGTTTACAAATAAAAAGAATACATACTGACAGTTAACCTCTTATCTGTAAACCCACTTTAAAAAGTTTACAATCTTTATATATACATTTCTTCTGTACATGTGTATGTCACTAAACTCCTCCTAAACGGCTGGACCTATTTTAATGAAATTTTGTGTGCGTATTCCAGTGGATCCGAGAATGGTTTAGATTCATAATTGGACCCGGTAGGTGACGCTGCGGTTGACTTTTAGGATTTTTTTAAATTATCAAAGCAGGACAACGTCCGCCGGGACCGCTGGTATAAATATACTTTTATCATGAGTATTCACAATAAATTATCATTTATTACGATGTATAATTTAAATTCACCCAAAAACTAGATGTATGAATATATTATTTTATCTTCACTTATATAAAACACGTTGTAGATTCATATATATTTGAAAAACTACCTTGAACATAGTTAGTTATCAATTCTCAACAAAACTTGACTGACACTTACCAACCAACTTCATGGTGTCGCTTTTAGGTGTAGATGTGCGTGCGCATCGTAAAACATCAATTTTGCCAAACGCGCCCAAAGAACTTCAATAACGATGTCATCATCAACGTGGACGTACTTTAGTAGAGCGCTGTCATATTGTCTTTGCCTTCATATAAAAGCCTTCATATAAAATCACTTCAAAGAAAATTGTATGAAAAATCAACTAAATACTAAATATAACACTCATATAGTATGTAGTATTTCGCATCAGTATAATAATGACGTCATAGTTCATTTCAATACGCCACTAAAAACTTATGACGCCGCCCTCGAGCGCCACAAATGCCATAAAATAAATTGAAATTTTACGTAGTACGCACGCTTCGGGGAATTCGTTGCTTAATGTCTCCTAAAACTTTGAAGAGATTCCAAGGGTTTTTTTTACAAATTTAATTTTTTTACCAAAATAAGAATAACAATAAGATGTTGGCGATAATACAGCAGTGGGGTGGTGACATGAACTGGAATACAACCAAATATGATGAAATACACATATAATTATTTTAAATGGCTTCGGGGCGTCTCGTTTCAATGGAATTCAATGGAACGAAAAAATAAATCATATTTATTCAAAAAATTGGTAAGGATGGATGAATATATGATAACCTTAGACGTAAAACTAAAAAAAACTACTGAACGTATTTCGACAACACGTTACAGTAATATATATATATATATATATATATATATATATATATATAAATAATAGTAACATAATAAATTCATAAAAATATGATATAAATTACTGAAGATATAACGATACCTCAATGTGAGCTATTTAAATGTTACACGAAGATTGTGAACATTTGGTGTCATCATAACAAATTCGTTATAACATGTTTCAGACTCACTAAGACTAGTAACAGTTTTTTAGGTAATAGTGTTAAGTTTTATAACAAAGTCCAACAGCACGTTACCGTCTTGCCGGATAGAGTTCAATAACAATTTCAAGCGGTTAAAGATATTTGCCGAAAACGAATTGCGTTTGATGTAGGATGTAATATAATCCAATAGGTTTTGTTTTAAAAACTTTGTTTTCGTGTATTTCTGTCCGTTTGACCTTATTTGACCGAGTGTCTTCGTAAAGCATGTCCAATGTATCGA
This sequence comes from Antheraea yamamai, assembly GCA_036509395.1. Classification (NCBI taxonomy): domain Eukaryota; kingdom Metazoa; phylum Arthropoda; class Insecta; order Lepidoptera; family Saturniidae; genus Antheraea; species Antheraea yamamai. Next base: position 885,522 of record AP028437.1, on the reverse strand, counting down.
TATTTAGTCAATAGAATTTCTTATCTTATTCATTCTCTTTCTATTTCGTTTTCTCTCCAATTTTTATAGCGTCCAGCGCTTCTAGTGTTCCATTTAATTCCTTACAACCGACATGATAATTTCAAATACTAACGCTACAAGGTCACGGGAAATATTCAATAATTAAGGATGTCTAGAGGTGAATTTATATTGGGCCTTAATAATATTAGAGAAATCTCAAACGTATCCAGTTCGGGTATTAATATAAGAGCCTTAAAATTAAACCAATTTATATGAACGAGTAATTTAACTTGCGGTACGCGAGTAGTGCGCGCTCTAAGTTATAACACACAGTCAAACACTCCGACAAAACATATGTTTGTTTTGTTTATAACACTAAATAAAATTGATAATCTTAAGCATTCACAGACGCTCTTGAATCTATAAATTTAATAAAATTTGTGTGTTTTGTCTGTTTGAACATGCAAGTTATAGCATACGTTATATACGTCCGTAGCCCTGGCAGTTTTCTGCACAGGTCCGCGTAGTTGAGGCGCATTGTGCCGATGCGACTCCTACGTTCGTCGGGGAGGGTACAACACTCGCCCTCCCCTGAGGGGTCCCCTGATTAGGAGCCGACAACCGCCCGGAAGCAGACGCAGTGCCAGTCGGTAACTCCTACTCCTCGGCCAATAGGTCTGAGAAGGCACCAAGTGGTATTAGTCCGTGCGAGTAGAAGGTAATCCACCCTCAGCTGCCTAGCTAAGGTGGGTATCCGTAAGGATTTCCCCATTTAAAAGAAAAAGGTTATACCGTTCGACCACAATCTCACCCTATGTTAAATGCCGCTATGATCCAATATGGTAAATGGCGGTTCACATACTGCAATTGTTGTGATGCAAAACATCTGTACATGGTGGCAAATTTTCAACTCAAAGGTGGGAAGAAACACCAAGTAGGTATTAGAAAACCCAACCATCATGCTATGATTTCATTAAGATTGTTTTTTTTTCTTTATATTATAGGAGACAAACGAACAAACGGGTCACCCGATGGTAAGTGATCACCACCGTTCATATACACTAGCAACACCGGGGGAGTCACAAGTCACAAGTGCGTTGCCGGCCTTTTAAAAAAGTGTACGCTCGTTTCTTGAAGGTTAGTTATATTTGGGCTTTTATGTATAATTGTAACATAAACAAATGACGCACGCGCGCACACTTCGAGCCCAGGCTTGTCCGCCATGTTTAACCAGCACACCGACGCACACATATGAAGCGTCGTGCGTTATAAAGCCGAGCGCCACGGCCTACAGAGTCAGTGGACTGCTCCGTTGTCCATACGCGCGCGAGGACGTCCCGTACACGAGTTCCGCGATTTTTCGCCTGTCCTGCGCGACAATGCGTCCGAAGAAAGAAGCCGCTTCATCAAGAAGAACCAAAGGCCCTTTTCAGGGCCAAACAGATCTCCCTTTGTCATTAAGACACCCGACAACCTCAAGCATGCCTACGGACACCGAACTCCCGCAAGAACAGACCCCAGCAATGCTCACCGGACTCCGCACCTCCGTGCCTGCACCTCCGTCATCCTCTGACCCGCGACAGAGGCCGTCCGGCGGATCGTCAACTCGGACAGATGAGTACGAGTGTGACGTCATCACACTCGCCCAGCTAATTTTAGCTGGGACACTGTCCGAGGGGATGGCCCGTTGGATGGCGCTGTATCTGCGCGTCATCGAGGCCGCTACAGAGGGCCGTATGCCTTCCGCGAACGACGCGGCGGCGCTCGAATGCGCCGCCCGCGGGACCGTCGCGATACCCGCGATTCCGGACGTACCGTGTAGCCCGCTCGGTCGAGCGCTGCGACGCAAGCGCAGCGAACCCGACGCAGGGCACGCCGCGAATCGCGCACCACTGCCGCCTCAAACACCCGATATCCAGCCAAGAAAGAAGCCCTGCATTACGAAGCCATCGCAACCGTCTATTACGCCGCGCGCGATTACCGAAATCCCAGCGGCGCGGGTGGCCGCACCCACCCCCGCGCCCGCTCCGTCGCGAGGGGCTGCCCGCGAGCAGCCCTCGTACGCCACCATCGCAGCGCCGCCTGCCGGAGCTGCACGACAACCCGAGAAAACACCACGGAACCCTAAAAAGGCTATACCTTGCGACAGTGCTGCCACTAAGACCACTGTGTGTAGCCAATCAGAGACGACCATTTTTACAGAGGAAAAAGGACCACGATATCCTCCGATCGTTGTGGAGAAGCTGCCCAATTGGGTTCAGCACTTCAAGAGACTTTCGGACCTGCTCGGACACTCACCGAACGCCCGCCCGTACGGACAAGGGGTCCGATTCATACCGGCGGGCGAAGAAGAATACCGTATCCTTCAGGACTACCTAACAAAGCAAGAGGGGGTGCACTGGTTCTCGTACACCCCCCCCGCACAAAGAAGTCTCAAGGTCGCGATACGCGGCCTTCCTATGGAAACGGACCCGGCCGTCATAACTGAAGCACTGCGCGTGAGGGGGCACACCGCCGAGTACGTGCGACAGATCAACGGGCGCAACGGTAGGCAGGGGTGCATCTACCACGCGGTCCTGAAAAGAACTCCTGGCCTGATACCGGCCATATATCAGATCGACGATTTATTGAAGATGAAAGGGATGTCCATAGAGGCGTGGCGAGGCAAGCGCCGACCGGCCCAGTGCCATCGGTGCCAGCAATTCCGCCACGCCTCGCAAAACTGCCACCGGCCGATAGCCTGCGTGCGGTGCGGGGGGCCCCACCCCGCACACGACTGCGAACGCCCGAGGGGTGAGCCGGCCACCTGCGCGAACTGCGGGGGCGCTCACCCCGCGAACAGCATAGCTCTCTGCCCCGTCTACAAACGGGAACTGCGCAACCGCCGAGCAGGGACCGTCGCCCGGACCGGTGACTCCAGGCGCACGGCGGACCCGCCCTCGGCCCCAGCGATGGTCGAGGAGTCCGCTGCGGGCAGCCTGATGGCCCCCGCAAACGACCCGCCTCCGAGAAGCGCCGCGGCCAGACAGCCGCAGCCCCCGAAGCCTACTCAATCAGAAAACGCTCGAAAAGAAGCGATGATCTCCATTATAAAAAGAGCAGCCAATATTAAAGGAGAACAACCTGGATCAGAAGCCGAGAAGGCATGCATGGCGTACCTGGAGAAAGTCTTCTCCTAGGTCCGCCATGCCGCAGCCCGGCCACGTAGGTGGCCCGCCTAGTCACCCACAGCACAGCACACCTCAGGCGCGGCCGAAACGCCACGCCGCCGAAGCCTACGCATGCAGAAGGCATCAAAAGACACGCCCTTTGTCAAGGGCGGCGGATAGAAGCCACCATTAGAGGAGTAATCCTGGAATGGTCTCCCCGCACGCCCCCTGCCGGGGGCGCGCGAGAAGAGCTCGATGATGATGATACAGAGTCAGTGCTGTTGCGTACGGCGAAGCTTCCGCATCTAGTGGAACTAGCTGGACCAATAGCTTAATAGGGACTACGCATGCGAACAGAGGCGCTTCGTACATACGAACACTTTCTGGTCCGTGTCTTTGTACTTTGTATTGTGAGCATTGTTATGTGGTGTATCAATTAAACGGTCTTTAAAAGTGTCAAGTCGTTTCATCTGTTATACTGGCGAACAACGTGAGGCCGACTACGACGTACATAACGAAGGCAGGAAGAGTTACTACGTATCCTCTTAAGAATCAAAAAAATTGTAAGCGGGACCAAGGCAGACATGACGACTTTAAGTGATGCACAACTGGCTCACCTGATACATTCCATAACTTCTGCATCTACACGCAGAGGTTCAATGGCTACTTGCACACACACCTACGATGGATCCGGTGGCCAAGAAGACCTGGAAACCTTCGTTTCAGCAGTGAGCACTTTAAAAACTGTTGAAAATATTGCAGATACTGAAGCTTTGATGGGTATCCCACTTCTTTTGCACGGAGAAGCGGCTATATAGCAGGGGGTAAAAGACAACATCACAACTTGGGATGACTTTGTGCAACGATTGCGTAATGCATTTGCACCAAAGAAGCCTGCATACGTCCTATATAAGGAGATAATGTGTGAGGAGCAGCCGCCGAATCTGGCTACAGAGCGATTTGTTGCAAAGAAGAGGATGCTGTTTTCTATGCTGCCGCCACCAAAACACACGGAGACACAACAGATTGATATGATTTTTGGCCTTTTACATGTGAACATAAGGGGGCATATCACACGCAGTACGATATCTACCTTTGATAGTTTGATGGAAGTAGCACGAGGTATAGAAAATACCATAGAAGAAAAATCGACAAACCAACAACACCTACCCAGTCAGCCAAAGCATTATAAAAAGTCGCGGTGTACCTTCTGCAGATTACCCGGACACACATTTAATGACTGCCGGAGAAGATTGAAACAGGAAAAACTACCCGGTCCATCTAAAGTAACTTCAATGGCGCCTGTCATTAAATCGGAAGCAGTCACTCAGATGCCGTCACCTTCGCAGCCAAGATTTTCCTGTTACGGTTGTGGCGCACCTGGAGTGATCAGATCAAATTGTACGATATGTTCTGGTCACCACCACTCCCAACCAGCACCGTCTAACTTAGGATTTTGCACAGTAAACATTCAGTCGGACATAAAACAAAGGCCGGTCGTATTTATAAACATTTACGGAATGGAGGGTAGTGCTTACCTGGACACTGGAGCCAAGATGAGTGTTGCTTCATACGATTTATATTGTAAACTTCGGGAGCTAGAGTTGACGTTTGGTGAAGAGATTGCCAATGTTACTCTTGCTGATGGTATAAAAAGAAACCAGAAGGTTTATACCATTAAAGTACCCGTACAGATACAAGAAAAAGTTGTAATAACACCCTTCGTAATACTGCCTGAATCAAGAGACAATCGTACACTGCTTGGGATTGGCTTTATACAAGATGCAGGACTGATTATAAATTTGCCGCAGTTTACAATGACATTCGTGGAGAACCCAGACGTGGTATACCAGTTGTACGAGGAAGGCTTTACTACGTTCGTGCCGAAAGAAGAAGTTGATACTTTTACCACGATTATGAACAATGTTAAATTGCCATCTCCAATATCCTCGTTGTCATATACACCACCAAGCTCGCCGGAAGCATCAGAAATAATTGCTGTGGATACAGTATCAGTGTCGAAAGTAGCTAAAAGAGACGTGGTTCAACAGGCCGAGACATATGAGCAACCTAAACCCCACTCGCCAATAAAGACACTGACTAAACAACCGAAATTATTCGATGGTTATTCACCGGTTTTAAATCAACTCTGGTATGATTCCCGAAAAGCTATCCATGAATCCAGCATTACACTATCCCCGCACTCTCGGGAACCTTTTGATGGAACAGTGGACTGGGCATTGGGTATCGATGCTTTCGAAATTGTCTCTAGCAGCATCAACACGGACCAGAACCGTGATCTCCAGAAACTTATGTTTGAGTCGAACGGCAAAGCCGTAAATTTTGTCCAACAAACTATCGATACTGGCAACTACGAACTAATTGCTGTGCCGCCATACAGACTTACACCTGGACGCAAAGAGATACTTAGGAAGGAAATAAAGAAAATGATTGAGGAAGGCATTAATGTAACACACAAAATCTCACTAGCTGATTTGTAGTCCGGTGAAGCTGTTAAAACCTTGCTAGGTCAATAGCATAGTCAGTTCGAGAAAAAAAAAACTCACTAGCTGACCCGTGGCCACTTCGTTAGGCGGTAAACATTTATAAATAACTACTTTTTGTGACTTAAATATAAAAGCTAGACATATGCTGTCGTTGACTTTTTTGTAGGCATTTTGAAGCTCTACAACTCAATCATAAATCTCTCATCGTTAATACAGCGCTCGTAAGAAACGTTTTTGTTCGACCGTTTTTTCTCCGGCTTACTTTGCAAATCCGACTACGACAAAAGAGTCTTTTCATATATCGGGTTAATATATGACTATGACACACGCAAATAAAGTGGTTTTCTATTGGTAAAAGAATTTTCAAAATCGGTTTGGTACATCCAGATATTACCCTCTACAACGTCACAAGCTTTTTTACCTCTTTATAATATTAGTATACCTATAGATTAAAAAGCTCATAATATCATTCCAAGTAAAAACTTTTTTCTATTGTACTTTAGTCTATCACTATTTAACACCTATATAGCTGTTTTACTTTTTAAATTATCTCTATCAAATTTTATCATTATTGCTCAGGTCCTATTAAAAAGCGTAATAATAATACCCTGGAAAGTCCTCTGTCTACCAATACAAGACTGATCGAAATCAGTCCAGGCGTTGGTTAAAATGGACAATCAGACTTTTTAATTTTATTTACATATAAATGTGTAGGGCAACTTAAAGATGAGTAGGTACTATAGATATATCTGCATATCGGTGGCCACTTTCATTTTTAATGTAGAATAATAAAATAAAATAAAAAAGCCTTTATTCTACTTTTTTTTTGTTACAAATTTATTTCCACTTCCTTATCTAAATTGTAGTCGCCTCGTCGGCGTAGGCCTCCCCTAGTTTTTTCCACAGGTCCCTCTCCCTTGCCTTTCTCATCCAATCTGCTCCACATCTTTGATGGAAAATATCCCGCCATCTTTTTTTTGGTCTTCCTGGTTTTCTCTTGTAACCTAGTGGCACCCACTCTGTTACCCTTTTTGTCCACCTGAAATTATCTTGCCTGCAGATGTGACCTGCCCAATTCCATTTCAAATGTCTTATTCTTTTCCGTATGTCTGTTACTTTCGTTCTTTTCCTTATACTTTCATTATCTATTCTATCTGAAATCTTTATGCTTAGGATGCTTCTCTCCATTTTTCTTTGGCACACTGCAAGTTTTTCCTCATCTTCTTTCCTTAGAGACCACGTCTGACATCCATATGTTAGGCAAGGTAGAATTGCTATATCATGAACTTTTTTCTTTATGTGTAACTGGATTTCTTTATTCTTCATAATTTCTTTCAGCCCCCAGTACTTTTTCCATGCTAGTGCAATTCTTCTTTGTATGTCTTTTTTGGTGCAATCTTCAAAGGATACTAGCTGTCCCAGATACACGTAATCCTGTTCATATTCTATCTTTTCATTCCCTACTTTGATCTCTTCGTGTGCTCCATTTGTTAGTACTTTTGTCTTTGAGATGTTAAGTGATAGGCCCACCTTCTTACTTTCGTTTGCTAATTCATTTGTCATTGCTTCTAAATCTACTGCGTTTTCAGCAAACAGGACTATATCATCAGCAAAACGGAGGTGACTGAGAAGTTCTCCTTCTATCTTAACTCCTCTTGCTTCCCATTTAAGTTTCCTAAAAATAGTTTCTAGTACTGCTGAGAATATTTTCGGGGATAAGGGATCTCCCTGCCTTACCCCTCTTTTGACAGGAAATTCTTTGCCCTCTCTTTCTAGCCGCACTTTTGCATAACATTTGGAGTAGATACTTTGGATCAGACGGATATAGTTTGTGCTTATACCATGCTCTGTCAATGCTGTCCATATTGCTTCATGATTCAAGGAATCGAATGCCTTTTTATAATCTATAAAGCACATGTATAGAATTATACCATATTCGTTGGCCTTCTCAATTATTTGGGTCACTACTTGTATGTGGTCAAGTGTGCAGTAGTTTTTGCGAAAGCCTGCTTGTTCTCGCGGTTCGTTTTCTTCTAGGAGTTTTATAAGTCGATGCAGTATAATTTTCGAGAATATTTTATACATGTTTGTCATTAAGCTTATCGGTCTAAAGTTCCTTAGATCAGTTCGATCGCCCTTTTTAAAAATGAGTGTGATTATGGACTTCAACCACTGTTCTGGTGTTTCTGCTTTTTCTAGAATATTATTGAAAAGTGTTTGAAGAGGTTTCTGTAATGAATCACAAAGAGATTTTAATAATTCATTTGTGATTTTGTCACTGCCGGGTGTTTTGTCGTTCTTTTGTGTCTTTATGGCATATTCAACTTCTGACTTGAGTATTTTTTCCAACTCTATTTGTATGGTGGCAGGGGTTTTAGTTATACCTGAATCACGTTGGTCTGGCTCGGCATTAGATGAGTAAAGTTCTTTGTAAAACATAGTTGCCTCCTTTAATATATCTGGGCGTCTAGTAAGCACTCTTCCTTTTTTATTTTTTTGATTAGCTGTCCACTCCAGTTTGTCGCTTAACATTTTATAGGCTTTTTGTATTGCTCCAGTTCTATTAATAAGTTTTTCAAAGGTATGTCGCCTTATTGTTTTCTTTTCACGTGCTATGTTTCTATTTATTTCTTTACTCAGTTTTGTTATGTCTGCCTGAGCTTCCTTTGTTCTTTCCTTCTTGTATAGCAGTTTGCGTTCTTCCAAAAGTTTTCTCGTGTCTTTGGTTATGTATTTTCTTCCTTCCTTTTTAGTTTGTGGTAATTGTTCTAACACAAGCTTAAGCTCTTTCTCCAGTTTGTTGTATTGGCCTTGGACGTCATTTGATTCGATGATCGCTTCCATGAATTTACCTTCCAGGTATTTTGCACTGTCTTCAGATAGTATTGGTAAAAGTCTCGCATTGCATGTAGATTTGATGTGTTTTCTATTTCGTTGTGATTGGGAGAGTATTTTGCATCTTATCATTCTGTGGTCTGTATTGAAATTTAGACTACCTATAATATCGAAACTTTCAATTTGTTTGGGTTGATTGGTAAGCATGTAGTCAATCTCATTGAAGGTTTTTCCGTTTGGATGCCTCCAAGTCCATTTCTTGTGTGCTTTCCTTTTAAACATACTATTCACAATTTTTAAGTTTTTTTCTAGTGAGAATTCGATCAATTTTTGTCCGTGTATGCTTCTTTGCCCATATGAGTAGCCTCCAAAAATTATTTCTTCGCCTCTTTGCATCTTTCCCACTCTTGCGTTGAAATCACCGAGTATTATAATTTTCTTTGGATTTACGAAATCTAGGGCTGACTCAATGGTTTCATAAAATAGTTCAATGTCCTCATTTGTGTATGCTTCCGTGGGGGCGTATACCTGCACTAATGACCAGATCGAGTTGTCTGGTGCTTGTATTTCTAAAGTTGCTACTCTATCTGAGAATGCTTTGAAACTAATTATTTTATCTTTCAAGTGCTTTTTTACCATAAATCCAACTCCGTTTCTCGCATTTGCCGCCCATGTATGATAGAGGATGAATTGGGAGTGTTCTTCAATTGTCTCTTTTTCTCTCCTGGTTTCACTCAGGCCTATGATATCCCACTTGATAGAGCTTATTGAATCACTTAATTCAATAATTTTGCTGTTAAATAGTAAGCTTCTTACATTTAGGCTTAATACAAACAGGTGTACTCGATTGTTTCTTCTCTTATTTGATTGTTGATCTAGGGGGTTTTGGTCGAACTTCTCCACGGTGACCAGCCGGCTTGGAGAAGGAAGTGGGGAGGCGTCACTTAGTTTTTTTTGTTTGTTCCTTGATCATTTGTTGTATTGTTCGGTGTTTTTGTCACTGGACTGAAATGTGGAGGGCTTAAATACTTAGTAATTTTTTGCGCCTTATTTTTCTTTACGACTTGTTTATCGCGTCCTTCATTTCCTCTCGTGTTCACAACTTCTATTTCGGGGGATACTGACAAGAATCGCTTGTTTGTGTACTTTTCTGGTGGTGTTTGGTGTGTGGTTTTTCGTGGTTTTAACGTAATCATTTTATCATGGCGTAGGAATACCTTATTTCCAGAATCCCACTCTTTCTTGAGGTGTTCTTGTAGATCTTTCCGTCTTTGGAGTGTAGAAGGGGTGTAGTCTTCTTTGATATACATACCCGTATTATCCAGTGTCTTTCTCTTCCTCAGGAGCTCTAATTTTTTACTTGTTGTTGAAATTGTAGCTACCACCGGTCTAGTTCTATCAGATTTCTTCCCTATCCGGCTCACGGTTTCAATTTCCCATCTTTCACATAATATTTCCATTTTTGAGTGGATGATATTTACAACGCAATCCAGTAGCTCATCATAGTTTCTCTCGTTTTCAGCTACTCCGAAGAAAATGACGTTTTTCTTTCTAAGTTGCTTGTCAAGGAAATCTATAGTTTTTTGTTGCTGTTCTATTTTTTCTTCTAACTGTTTATTTTTAGATTCTATGTTACTGAATTTCTCATCTATGTTTTTATTTATAGCTTCTTTTATATTTTTTTCCATATTTCTCATTTCTTGTTTCTGTTGTGATAGTTCTCCTTGTATATTTTTAAGAATTGACATTATTTCTTCCATTGTTTTGGTACAGCAAGTGTCCTCTGTCGGTAACTGTCGGAACTAAATTTGATATTTCGATCTTTGAACGTAAGCTTGCTTGTAGAATAGGACACGTTTAATCGATTCCCATAATTTCTAGAATAATTGCATGAAAAACATTTAACTGAGCTATTTGTTTGATTCTGTTCTTTCCATCCTAAAGAAAAGGCAAAGGTATCTAGATCATGCAGTGAAGTCAGACGTTATTTGATTGTTTATATTAATTCAAAGGTATAAAAAACTATTTCTTTAGTATTAATGATATAAATGCCGGTTATGTCTGAATTTTTTTCGCATGCTCGTAATATTCTTAAAGTAATAAGAGCTTCCTTATCTGTAGTTTATTCTTTTTATAAATATAATTCGTAATCGTGTTGTTTATTCTTTTGTTCTTGTTTACCAGAACCATCAATAGTTGTACTAAAAATTATCTGGTTTCTAGTTACTCAAAAGAAATGTGGTTTCCAATCACCGCTGCAGTATAAATTAAATCTTTTTCCGATCTCCGTCAAATATAGACAATAAAGCCAAAGAATTTGGGTCAAACGTGCAAAATCCCAAGCTAGAAAACCGGTTGTTTTCGTTGTCACAGTGCCCGGTATACCCGGTCGATGTAAAGTCGATATCCGATGTTATATCCGGTTTTTGCTGGTGTACGGTTAGTTCGATGAATGATAAATCATACTGCGTCGGTTTTCGGTTTACGATTTATTTGTTTCAAGTTAGTGAGTAGTTTTTAAGCGACGATGGGTCAGCGCTAGCTTATATGCACAATACGTCACGATTGTAGATTCAAACTGGAGCTTTCGATCAAGAAAATCCACGAAACTTTAGCTAATTGCTACATTAATGTTGAAGATCTGTCGTTAAATCTATAGATATGTTCTGACAAATACGTTCAAGTTTATGTCAAAAAATCTCCCGTCCTGCCCATTTTTAAAACTGTAGGGCTCTAGTAAAGTTACTCATAGGTTTACCTTCTGGGTCTGATAATCATAGACCCAGAAATTAGTTTATTTTACTACGTGAGAAAAGTAGTTAAGTAAATGGACTTAATACATACATATGACTTTATTAGTCACTGTTTTTTAAATAAGGTTCCACGCGGGCGGTGTCGCGGGCATAGCTAGTAACATATAAGATATAGAATCCACTACATGACATTCCAAAATCCCACCAAAAACTCCTACAATGTAGTTTAGAAAATAAGTCGAAGTGATACGGTTTGTTTGTTCGTGCCAATTATTTCTTTCCAGTGTATGCCAATGCGCGGTTCGTGATCAATGTGTGGTGATAACGAAGTTTCGGAATTTTTGCAGGCGATTTATTACTTCAAATCTATCGACTAGGTGTTTCTGTTTGTACTGTAGTTTTAAAGGGGTTACGTTTCAAAAACCATTTCGACTTTTTACCACCGATCTTTCATTAATTCTTTTTTTCTTTTGTTTCTATGTAGGTGGTAGAGCCACGCTGAAGCTATTATTGGTTTTAGCACGAATGGGTCGGCTCGCCCGCGGTACTACCACCCGACACACAGAAAACCGACGTGAAGTAACAGCGCTTGCACCGTTGTGTTTCGTTCGGTCAGTGAGAGCGCCAGGAACCCCCTTCCCTCCCCATTCCCCCTCCCCCAAACACAGGCCGGCAACGGACTTGCGACTCCCCTGGTGTTGCTAGTGTCAATGGACAGCGGTGATCACTTACCATCAGGTGAGTAGCATGTTCGTTTGCCGCCTATAATATAAGAAAAAATAAGTGCCGTTATTTTTAACACTAGATATAATATTAATAACTGATATTAATGATTTATGTATAGATGTACATATTTTAGATTTTATTTTTTGAACACAGTATTACCTAATATCAAATTATGATAAAGCAGAACGCAGTAAAACATTACTGATTTGCCGGATAATAAGTTCAAGCACTATGTCAAGCGGGTTTTAATGTCTAAATGCTATCACAGGGTGGATCAATATGTGAACGTTGGTAACGTCGAAAAATAACGCCATTGTCTGTGCATCTACCAAAAACGAATGTTTATGTTTGTAAAAATTTGTATTATAAAAAGATAAACCAGATCGAGATTGTTGTCAGTTCTTCGCGATGACTGGGTTGTTTGTCAGAACCGGAACGAACCGAACCGACGTTCATGAGCGCATATTCAGGGCCTAAATTGAAAAAAAGTCTTCTCGATTTAGACATTCAACCCAGAGAGCAGAAGAGTATTTATCGCCGTAATTAGTCGTATCAATATAACACGGGATAGGCAAAAAAATCTTAAAAAAATAAATTTATATCGAAAAGAGGTTCTTTATGAATGAAAAAATAAAAACGTAAAAAAGATAGTCTATACCGACTACAATAGATTAATCATTCGCGCGACGGGAATTGCCCTGGCGGCATCCCTCATTTAACCTGTACACGTAACTCCATAATGTTTTATTATTTGTGCATTATTCGATTGTTAATGTGTCTTAAATAATACAGAAAAATACACTACAGCAGTGACACTTTGGATAGAAAAACAATACAAATAAAATAATCCTGTCAAAATTTTGTTCGCTATATAAAGCTGGTTCCTAGGCTCAACGTTATTGAAAACATAATTCAGGAGTAACCCCTAACAGTTATTGGTACCATGTCTCTTTAGAACTACTAACGTAACTGCCTAGAGGAGTAATGGCTATCAAATGCAGCCATCGACAGCCGACAGTTATCGAGAAGAATGGGCAAAAAACTTGGTATGAATTCTTTTTCATCGTACATATTTTTATGAATATAAATGATAATTATATTCGTTTTTGGAGGTTGCACGCAGAGAGGTATTATTTGCAGATAACATTTACATTCACGCAAGGATCTACAGTAGCCCTTTGACATCAAAACCTGCTCGACATCGTGCTTGAACTTACTATTCGACAAAACGCTTAAGAGCTTTGGGGGCCTTATTACAGAACCTAACTATTATTAGTCATTCTGAACTTGATACATAACCTGGTTAATTTTCCCTTTCTTCTAGTACTCAAATCAAGACATGCTATTACTAAATCTAGCTTACTTAAATGTTTACGGACCTATATTAAATTAAAAAGAAAGTTTTGGAAGGACAGAGTTACAATACTGAATTCATGAAACTTAGTGTTTAGTTATTCGCGAGGTTCTTTATTATTATACTAACTACCCGATTTTGTAACATAAATGTGGTCTAGTTCAACTGCTATTCACATTGAATCCGAATAGGCTTCCTTCGCTTCTATCGTGTAAACGATACGTGCACTAGCTGAACCGAGCACGCGTTCCTTTGGTTTATTATTACATGTTGAATTACATTTTTTATTTTTTTTTTATTTAGGAAAACTTGCAGCTAACACTAACACACAACAAATAAATTACATATAAAAGCTAATTACAAATTTTCATTTATAAAAACTATACATAAACAAAGAAAAGACAGCTATCAATATAGATGTACAAATAAAAACATGATTACATACACAAAGTTAATATTATGGAAAAAAATCTTTAGATAAACATTGCCTAAGGTATGATATACTATCTCGAGAATAAATCTAGGTTATCTCGGACCAGAAAGACATTTTGGCGACATGTCGTCCTGACAAGTGGTACATGTAATAGCTTCGGTTTTCTTAATATGCTTGTGGGGACACATGACTGAACTCTAGATAATAATTCTGGACAGTCTATAATTCCATTGGCTACATTACTTAAATAAATTAAATCAGCTTTTTTACGTCGCTCGTAGAGTAGCAAAAAGTGGAAATGTTTACATCGTTCTATATAATCAGTAAAGTAATAAGAAGTTCTAAATTGCAAATATCGAAGGAAGCGTTTTTGAAGCCGTTCAATACGTGAGATGTATATATTATAGTTAGGGTTCCAAACTTGAGAAGCATATTCTAAGTGACTACGAACAAGGGCACAATACAATGTCTTCAGAGTCTTAATGCATTTAAATTCCGACGATAATCTTAAGACGAAACCAAGGGCTTTGGAAGCTTTATTTACTATATTATCAATGTGTGACTGAAATATTAGCTCTGAATCGAAAATGGCTCCTAAATCTGTATTAACTCGTGATAGTACAGTATTCTTAAGTATGGAATTTTGTTTAATTGGATCAGGTTTGCGAGTAAAAGAACAAACACAGCATTTTTACACATTAAGATCAAGTTTATTCTTATTGCAATAGCTTTGGAAACTATCTAAATCGCGTTGAAGACCAATTGTGTCATCATGATTTGTCATTGGACATACAATTTTCATATCATCGGCGTAGAGTAAAATGAAAGTACTAGTAAAACACGTTGAAATATCATTAACAAAAATATTAAAAAGAATAGGCCCCAATAGAGATCCTTGGGGAACGCCTGAAGGAATTTCGACAGGATCAGAAGCATAACCACCGAGAATTACAGTTTGAGTTCTATTCTGCACATACGACGAAAACCATCTGAATAAGTCATCACGAATTCCTAGAGACAATAGTTTGCGAGTAAAATTACGTGACTAATTCTGTCAAACGCTTTACTATAATCAGTGTAGACAACATCAATCTGAGCAGGTTCAAACATGATCCTTGACAAATATTCATTGTATAGTATTAGATTTGACGTTGTTGATCTGTCTTTCAGGAAACCATGTTGATCAATATTGATGGCGTGTTTAATGGAAAAGTATAGCTGTTTATATATTATTTTTTCTAGAACTTTTACAAATAAGCATAATTTACTAATCGGTCTGATTTTGGTCGGTCTGATATTATGATAAACTATTTGCAAAATTAAAACGTGGCGCCATCTATGAGATATCAACAGCAGTCGTTCCTACAATTTACTATCAACAAACTAATTTAGAGCACCATCTGTTCGAGACTGTTGAAACTTACAATTTATAACAATAATCAACATTGATAATCATTAATTTGCATTTAAAAATATTGAGGCCGTTAATCGAAATATAAATTATCCTATCTCTTAAGTTGGACCAAATTATACATGAATGCCAACTTTTATGAAGATCGGTAGAATAGTTTCGGAATTCATTGTGGACAAACATCATGACATCGGATTTTTATATATTAAGATATATGTGCGACTTAATACAAGCTTAGTGCTCGACGCCCGAAGTTCGGTTTTATGGTGTCACGTTATACATATTGTGTCAATGTCACGCACGTCACATCGCGTCGGCCGCGCCACGTACGCTATCACGCGATGACACGCCACCTCGCCATTTATTATAGTATTCGACGACGGGAACAAATAAGACATATACAATAGCGCTATTAAGTACTGCTTTGGGGACAAAAAAGGTATTTGATTTTCTTTTTTCGTTCATTTCGAATCTGCCTCAATATTGTTAAACTACGATCGACTGTGAAAGACTGCAAGTACTTAGTCTGGCCATAAATACTGTTACAATTAAAAATAAACAAAATATTACATTTGAATTTGGAATCTGTCATTTTCATATAATTACTCACTGAGTTTTCTCATTTTGGCGTCAATACATTGTACAATATTTTGCGATATTAAAATGGAGTGGGGTGATAAAGAGAACCGAATCGCTGTAATTGCATTGCATAAAGTAGGTATGGAGCGAAATGCAATATTTAAAACTCTCCATATGCTTGGTGTTAGTAAAATCTTTGTGTACCGGGCTGTTAATAGGTACAATGAGACCTCCTCTGTTTGTGACTGAAAAAGATCTGGCGGTCCACGTAGCGTTCGTACGAAAAAGGTGGTCAAAGCAGTAAGGGAAAGAATTCGAAGAAATCCTGTCCGAAAGCAAAAGATTTTATCTCGGGAGATGAAGATAGCACCTAGAACCATGTCCCGTATTTTAAGATGACTTAGGACTTGCAGCCTATAAGAGACGTACTGGTCATATCTTAACTGATAATTTAAAAAAGAATAGGGTGGTAAATTCAAAACAACTACTGAAGCGGTACGCAAAGGGACGTCACAGAAAAAAATTGTTTACGGATGAGACATTTTTTACAATTGAGCAACATTTTAACAAACAAAATGATCGTATTTATGCTCAAAGCTCTAAGGAAGCTTCATAATTACTCGACAGAGTGCAACGTGGACACTATCCGACTTCAGTGATGATTTGGTGGGATATTAGCTATGAAGGAGTGACTGAGCGATACTTTTGTAAGAAAGGTATCAAAACATCGGCACAAGTGTATCAAGATACCATTCTTGAGAAGGTAGTGAAGCCCCTTAACAACACCATGTTCAATAACCAAGACTGGTCCTACCAGCAAGACTCGGCGCCGGGTCATAAAGCTCGGTCTACGCAGTCTTGGTTGGAAACGAACGTTTCGCACTTTATCAGAGCTGAAGACTGGCCGTCGTCTAGCCCCGCTCTTAATCCGCTGGATTACGATTTATGGTCAGTTTTAGAGAGTATGGCTTGCTCTAAATCTTGCCATGATAATTTGGAGCCCCTAAAACAATCCGTACGATTGGCAGTTGTTAAATATATATAACAAAATAATATATTAATATCTACTAGCGACATCTAGTATAATATATGCAAGATTGTTCTTTTGTCTATTCTGTGATTAACTTGAATAAATTTTCTAGTCTGTGTAAAACCATCGTAGTTTTAATAGGTTATAGGCCCAGTCCCGCGTTTTAAAATATAAAAGCTATAGTTTTACGGTTTAAAATGGCTGGAAGTTATATTATAAATGTTCCAAAACTCAGGGGTCGTGAAAACTACGACGAGTGGGCATTCGCGGCGGAAATTTTTTTAATTTTGGAAGGCGTCGATATTAACAAGCAAGATGCCGGCAATGGCGGAGCAGATAGCGTTGACGATAAAAAGGCAAAAGCTAAATTAGTGATGACAATAGATTCGTCGTTATATGTACATATCAAGAATGAAAATACTGTTTTGGGTGTTTGAAAAAAACTCAAATCACTATTTGACGACTCAGGTTTCACACGCAAGATAAGCTTGCTGAGAAATTTGATTTCTATTCGCCTGGAAAATAGTGAGCCAATGACGGCGTACGTTACGCAGGTCATGGATACGGCGCAAAAATTAAGGGGTACCGGTTTCAACATAAACGAAGAATGGATCGGATCATTATTGTTGGCGGGTTTACCCGACAAATTCTCGCCTATGATAATGGCGATCGAACATTCAGGGTTAGATATTTGGACAGACGTCATTAAAACGAAACTATTGAACATGAGTGATAATGTTGGCAGCACTGAATCGGAAAGCGCATTCTTATCTAAAGGTTGGCAGCGTCAGAAAGGGAATAAAGTTGGCAAAACTGGAGAAACGTCATCTCGACCTGTCAAAGTCATCAAATGTTATAAATGTAAACAGACCGGCAATTATAAAAACCAATGTCGACAAACTAAGGAGAAAAAAGTAAATGCATTCAGTGCAGTGTTTCTAAATGGCAGTTTTGATAAACACGAGTGGTACATCGACTCAGGTGCGAGTAGTCACATAATGATTAGCCAAGAAAACATGACGAACGTGTCCAATAACTTCACTACAAAGGAGATTATAGTTGCAAACAAAACAATTATGCCAGTGTTGTGCTTAGGCGATACACTGTTGTAAACAATAAGGAACATAATGTTGTCGTCAAGGAGGTGTTATGTATTCCCAATGTCACCACTAACTTATTATCTGTCAGTCAGCTGATAAAGCATGGTAACAAAGTCAGCTTTCAACGTGAGTATTGTTACATAAGGAGTTACCAGGATGAGCTGATTGGTATAGCAAAGTTAGTTAACGGGGTCTACAAGTTGAACACAAGGTCAGCATATTTGTTCGCAGCCGCAGAAACAATAACCTCAGATATAATATGGCACAGAAGACTTGGCCATATTAACAGCAAAGACATGAATAACATGAGATATGGCTCTGTTGAAGGTTTGGATTTTGAAAAAAAAACTGAGATCAGTAAGTTCAATGGTACAAGCGTGTAGATGATTGTTTACAATCTTTAGGATATAAAAAGTCAGTATATGAACCTTGTCTATTTTTAAAACAAATAATACTAATAGAACATACATACCTTTGTTTGTAGATGATTTTTTTATTTTTTCTAATTGTAAGAAAAAAACTGAATATCTTAAGACAGAATTACAATCTAAATTTAAATTGAAAGACTTGGTAGATATTAGAGAATGCTTGGGTATGAGGGTCAGAAGGCAAAAAGGTGAGATTTTTGTAGACCAGGAACAATTTGTTGATCATTTGTTGAATAAGTTTAAAATGAGAAATTGTAACCAGTTCCGGTCCAGTTTCTGGGCCCATAACCTTTTAAAACTACGCTGGTTTTACACAGACTAGAAAATTTATTCAAGTTAATCACAGAATAGACAAAAGAAAAATTTTGCATATATTATACTAGATGTCGCTAGTAGATATTAATATATTATTTTGATATGTATATTTAACAGCAGTGAAGAATTTTCCCATGGAAAGAGTGCGTGTGATAGATAATTGAAAAAAGGAGTAATAAAAATAATAATAATTACTAAATAAATATGTGTCTAAGACCAAATGAGGTAGTAATAGATTATTGAAAGAAAAAGTAATAATAATAATAATTACAAAGTAAATGTGTATAAGACTAAATGAGGTAGGTTTTGGTTAAGATGAAAGATTTCTGTTAAAATGTACTAGCATTTTAATCAAATCGTTACACTGTATTTAGTATGGTAAATAACTTGATAAATAACGATATAGATTATTTTGTAGAAATCAACAGTGAGGTTTTTAACAAATACTTTAAGATTGTAAATAACTAATAATATGTATAAATTGTTGTATGTAATGATTTCTATATTTATAATTAATTGTAATGATTTAATATGTCCTTTATAATATTTTTATAAGCTGGTGGCGCCGCGGCGATGTCGACGTCACCGGGGGCATACGGGTGCGGGTTTTATCTATGTTCAATTTAAGTGGACTGTATATGCGGGGGTGCTATATTGATATTCAACTATTGCGATCAGTTACGATTAAGAAGAGAAGGGCAGGATGGAAACCTGGCACATACCTCGCGGTGATGCAGTCTCCACGTGGCTAGCCGGCTAGGTGTTTCTCGTTTCTTTCCACCGAGTCTTCTCTCACAAAACACTTATTGTTCATAATAAATGTCGGCACGTATGTAGCGATGCGTTTGTTTCTCACTCGAGCTTGCAAAAACTCAAAATGCCAGCATGCGGCGTGGCTCGGCAAGGACACTGCGAGCCGCGTAAACTACACGACGATAGCGGGCGAAGTTACACAACACAATGGCCGCCGCGCGTCGAACACTGGCGGCGGCAATCGAAACTATTGGCGGCGCGAGCGTCGCGCTCGCGGCGAATAACCATGTGCCATAGTTAAAGGGAAATGTGATTGGGGAAGACTAGATGGCGTGACCTGATCGCATTAATTGGTCAAAATTCAAAGTGACGCGATTTAATCCATAATGCGGGAATTTTCAAACATACATAAAGCGGCGCAACCATAAGCTAAAATGATATTCAAATGATTTAAACATCTACTTCCGGTACCGCTACAATACGTCCGATACGCAACCGGAACATTAACACTAGCACCACCCTATGAGAGAGTTCGGCCTATAAACGGCAAGACGTCGTTAATCGAGGATTCACTTTCTATGTCGAAGTTATTGTGGGGCGACGCTCTGCTCGGATAAATAATCATAGTGATCAGTGTTACATTGGATTTCCTGATAGACCGACTATACGTTTGTTGATTACATAAAAATGTAGTGAGTGATGTTAGTCAGTCGCCACTATAAAAGCGCTGCAGCTCGGGTAGCTGTGGTATTCAATTTATTTTCAACTGTCTGCCCGAGCGGAGCTCTGGTGTAAATTAGAAATAACAAAGCTAAGTAAAATATTATAATTTAATTGATTTGTTATAGTTAATATGTATTTTCCATGAATTTGATCACTGGTGATATTTATTATTTTATGTATATCTTATGAAAATATATATCACGAAAAGATAAAGATAAACCAGATCGAGTTTCTTGCCGGTTCTTCTCGATGAACTGGGTTGTTTCCGAACCGGTGATAGGTTTAACGTTCAGAAGCGCCTTCTCAAGGCCATAATAAAATAAAGTATATTTGGATTTGGTTTTAATTTGATTTTTATTTAATTTTTGATTTTGATTTCATTTTGTTTTATGATGCTTAAAAAAAGGTCCTTAGTCATTTTAAAATTGGTTTCACTTAATCATCGTGATGATGATGTTTTTTATATTAAAAACAACAAATAAAATATAATAATCTAACACGTGCTTATATTGATAATTGGCCTTAACGTTTAAAGGACTGTATTGCAGCCAGTGGAAACCACTTCGGATAAGTTTTTTATATAATATTTTAAATTGTTTTATATTTATGTATTAAACTAACACACTGTAAAAGTAATAAATGCTATTTGCAATAAAAAAAATGTTTTTTTTCGTTTCAGTATTTATGGCAAGACTAGGTATATTGTGATACAGCATTATTGTCTAGGTAGGTGTAGGTAACTCCCGATAAAAACGATAAAACAAAGTTATAAGAGGATCAAATAAATTTTAGTTGTTTATTCATTACATTTTATTTTAGTTAACTAATATAATAACTAAATCAAAATCTGTTATATCTATATCGGCAAAAATTTTTCGAGCTCGACTCGAAAAGCACTAACGATCAACCGTTTGAGCACCCGTGATATAAAAACGCCGCCGTATTAGCAAAAAACCCACTATACTTAGAAAAATTCTTCAATTTCGTCCATATTTGTATCTTTATAAATAACTAGCTTTTGCTCGCGGCTTCGTGTACATATAAATTTGATCTCTTCCTCGAGAATAATAATTTTGATCTTGATAAAAAGTACTTTATACCCTTTTCTGTTAGAGTTACAGGTAAATGTGAGGTATCATCCTAATTCAAGATATGCAAGTGAGTTTGTTTATTTGTTACGCTTTCACGAATTAACTATTGAACATCACCATCAGCCTGTAAGGGACCCACCCATTTCAGGGCTACAGGCCTCTACCCGAAAGAAGGTATGGATATAATCACCACACCAGCCCACGACTTATTGGCGATTTTAAACTTTGAGAAATCCAGAGTTCTATTTTTTCCCGCATTTAGTAGTACTACAAGAACATTTCGCATGGCCAGGTTTCCTCACGATGTTTTCTTTCACCTTCAGCCGATAGTGTTACTAGTTTAAATTAGTAAACGTACGCGAATTCGGAAAAATTCGTTGGTACATGCGGAGTGCGAACCTGCGGACACCGAAATAACATTCCACCGCCCAAACCACTAGAGACCACTACGACTTTAACTACTCAACAGATCATCATGAAATTTGGCATACACATTGTCTGGGATATAGGAGAGGACATGTAATAATCAAAGATATTCTTCACTCAGAAAAATTGTATTGTTTCCGAGTGGTAACGCCATCTATTAATTTTTATATGTATTATTTCCTCTTCCTTATTCCGCATATTTTTACTTTCGCACGCTATTTATTATCTATGTAGTTTATACAACCCCTTCCTCTCCAAAAAAAAAGAACGGAACGCAAATCGCCGCCCGCGCCGCTTTTTTTTCTAAGGCTAACGATTTAAGCGAACGCACGCGATCACGCAAAAAAATAACTTGTACAAAATATTGAGTTATTTATTGGATTATCTATTTACGAACATATACCGGGACGACAGTGTATATGTTGTGTGGTGATTGTGGTGGAATCGCAGAACCAGCCCAGACTTTAATCAAGAACCCGGTAAGCCCCGTTCAAAATCCTACCGCTAATTATTATATATTTTCATAAATTTCAACCACCGAGAGATGGAACAAATATAAATTAATCTGAGCGAAACCGCGTGCAAAGACTAGTATACAATAAATATCGCATTCGATAAATAAACTTCGGTCCTCGAGAGAAACCTTTATTCCCTTTTCGCATACATGTATTTAAAACCACTATCCCCGAATTTGGGGAGCGATTGTCCTCGGGGCACGACCCGCCCGTAAACCGCCCAATTTGCGGACGAACGTCCAACTTTACCAAACACTTTCACAGAGGTGTCGCTTTTAAATCTCACCGCGTAAACTTTAACTTCAAACGTGTAGTAAATCGTAAAACGTATATTATATAGTTAACGTTTTTGTTCGAATTAACTAATGCTATTGGTCTTCACGGCTTCACCAGACTAACAGAGCGAGTACTTAAGGCGCTCAGACGGTTGGCAACAAATTCAAGGCTACAAAAGTGGCTGATTCTCGGCTTGAGGCGTTCGTTGCCTTCGACGGCGCAAAGCAAACTTTAACTTCAAACGTGTAGTAAATCGTAAAACGTATATTATATAGTTAACGTTTTTGTTCGAATTAACTAATGCTATTGGTCTTCACGGCTTCACCAGACTAACAGAGCGAGTACTTAAGGCGCTCAAATGGTTGGCAACAAATTCAAGGCTACAAAAGTGGCTGATTCTCGGCTTGGGCCGTTGCCTTCGACGGCACAAAGCAAATCTTACCAATCTACACTAGCTAAGCTAATCGTACATATAAGAATTAGTGAGGCACACATGTGTAGTAGCATATGTAATATTGATGTTTTATATTGAGCTCGTGCAGCCCATCATATTATTAATTAACAAGCGAGCCCGGCGGACGTTGTCCCGCCTTTGTAATATAAAAAAATTATACACCCAAATCTTCCTCATGAATCACTTTATCTACTGGTGAAAACCGCATAAAAATCAGATCAGTAATTTTTGAGTTTATCGCGAACAGATATACATACGTGGCAGAAGACTTTTTTATAATATGTAGAGATTAATAAACTGCCAAAAATATATAACTATTGCTTCGAGTGCTATTAGTATGTAATGTAAATGTATGTAAAAATCCCTAATATTAATAACTAGCTGTACCCGCAGTTCCGCACGCGTTTTTATTAAATCGTATTAAAGAATTATAAAATAGTGAAATTATGTACAATTATAGAAATGCTCTTTAAAAGCAATTGTAAGTACGACACGCATGCCACCTGTAACATGTAACGTGTACATTAGATATATAAATACTAACAGCGTGTCAAATGAGGTTTGTCATATTTGGAACCTTAACCCACAATATAACTACTTCAGTGTTCACTTACACTGTATAAGGAACGAATGAAACAATAACTTAAAATATTAGTATAAAGATTTACATTAACATTACATTTAATATACATTGCCATTATAATTAAGATTTTGTGACTATACAAAAAATAAACGCATATCTGTTCCGCAAGAAATTGAATTATGGAACTTTTTACGTAATACGTTTATAATCAAATATCCTATTAGAAAGACCTCTATATCATTAAAGTTATTAATAATTATGAAGTCAAATTGTAAACAATAAGCTGATAATTATTTCTCTTATTAAAAATAAAGAATGAGTTGAAATCTTGCTAAATTTCATGCAGACAAACTCGCGGGTAACAGCTAATCTAAAATAGAATACCCCAATTACTTTTTATAAGGTTCGCTATCTACCAGTTAAAGTTCCGTGAAAATCCGTCTAACCGTTTTGGTAATAGCACAGCAGGCGAAGCCACGGTTAACAGCTAGTCTAAATGAAAATAAATTAAATTACTATTTATAAGTTCCGCTATCTGCCAGTGAAAGTCCCATGAAAATAGGTCTAAGCGTTTTAGAGAAAGTACTGTGGGCGAAGCCACGGTTAACAGCTAGTATAAACTAAAATTGCCTAAATTAGTTTTTGTAAAATCAGCTATCTGCCAGTGAAAATCTCGTGAAAACCGGTCTAACCGTTTTAGAGATAGCACTACAGGCGATGTAGTGCTAACAGCTAGTATAAACTAAAATTACTTGAATTACTTTTTATAAGGTCAGCTATCTGCCAGTGAAAATTTTGTGAAAATCGGTCGAACAGTTTTGGAGATAGCACTGCGGGCGAAGCCACGGTTAACAGCTAGTATAAACTAAAATTGCTTGAATTACCTTTTATAAGGTTAGATCTCAGTCTATGAAAGTTTCGTGAAGATCGGGCTAACCGTTTTGAAGATAGTATTGCGGGTGAAGCCACGGTTAACAGCTAGTCTAAATTACTTTTTATAAGGTCAGCTATCTGCCGGTGAAAGTTCCGTGAAAATCGGTCCAACCGTTTTGGAGATAGCATTGCAGACAGAGCTACGGTTAATAGCTAGTCTAGTTTAGAGTAGCCTAAGTAACCCACTGTAATTTCAGTTATCTGTGAGTGAAATTCCCGTCAAAATCGGTCCAGTCGTTTCGAAGATTACACGGAACACACAGACAGACGGACCGACAAAAATTTTAAAAATTGCATTTTTGTTATTAGAAGCGTGTATACTTTCATACCCAATCGGTATTTTTTTTTTATTTTGATATTACAAACAGACACTCCATTTTTATTATATGTATAGAAGATTTCAATTCAAAAATTATGAAATTGAAACAATTCCGATTATAATTGATTTAAAAAATCTAAAAAGAACAGAGTTATTGCTCGTTTTGAGTTTTCACTTCGTTCAGGAGTCCTTATGACTGCCTCGAATTCTTTTTATTATGATTTTTTTTTTAGTTTCACACAGTTTTTGCCTCAGTTATCGATATTCACGATATATGTATACGAGGTATGTACACGTGTACACGACGATATGTATTCTAAATAGTGTATATATATGTTAAAAGATAAACCAGATCTAGTTTCTTGCTGGTCCTCCTCGGTGACTGACTTGTTTTTCTGCCGTTGAGGACGCCTAAAGGGGTTTTCACTTCAAAAAAAACTGGACACAAATCTTTTTCAGAACGTCGTAAGAAACATAACACTATTGTGGGTGTCAGACTTGATATGTCATAGTTGAGACCGGTCGCTATTTACTATTTAGCAAATGCATTTACAGATAGTAAGTTCACTGCAGTGTACTTAGTGAATTCTTATTTTATTTTGCGAGCGTTGAATGAAAAATATTATTGTAGCAGTTAGAAATAGTTTTACAGTGAGCCTCGCGACTGCCGCGGCACCGAACCTGGGACATAAATAGCACGAGTCACGCGACAAATACCTATCTTATTACTAAATGTAACGTTCTATTAGTTTTTATTGTATAGCTTTTTTAAAATTTGCCTTTATGTTATGTTCCATAATTTGTTATTGTTCAAGTTTATCATATTTTATAGTAAATCCGGATTTTTTTTATCGTTGCATCTTGAACTTAGCATGCATAAAAAAATAGAAGTGAAATTGAGTGTAAGAAATTATTGCAGGCGTCTATAAATAAGCAACGAAATACATTTCAATCATTTTCAGATATGTCTGTTTATCTGTCTGTTTGTTTGTGCACGCATCACTGAAAAGGATTACGTTCACGACAACAGCTCAATTTATAAAGCATTAAGAAACTTGGTTTTTATCTAAAATAATATCTTCATTTAATATAGACTTATTTAACTTTTAAGAAACTACGAGTTTTATATGTACTACGTGTTTAACAATATATAAAGTGGGGCAAGCGGTGTGGTGCGCATGAGCAGGAGTGATGAAGTAAACGTATAACATCGTTTACAAAGAAATTTTGTAAGCAAAAACTTGCTTTCAATTTTCTCATGTTTTTTACTCTGTAAATAAAATATATTGTAAGATAATAAGCAAAACAGATAAAGTCGCTGGTATCAGTTAGTCTACTATAATACTAATCTAGCAATTTAAAGCGAATATAATGATATTTATGAAAAATATAATTTTCGTTTGACAGCAGAATATAAGTGAGACCCTAAAACTGTTCACGAATGCAAATTTCTCGTCAGAGACACGTTTCATACTGTATATGAAATGAAGAGGAAAATTGATAGCGCCGCGAATTTTGAAAGAATTTGCCAATCTGTCCTTTATCTTGATACATTGACCAGGAGCCAGGCTTCAACGTGAGTTACATTGTATATAATTATTTGTTCACCCATGATTAATGAAAATATTATCCTTATAAATCGTATCCTAACTAATATTATAAATGGGAATATGTGTTCGTTTGTTTCTTACACTTTCAATCAAAAACTTATTTTGAGAAAGAAGTATCTACTGTTTTCAAGTGATAGATACAATTTATATTAAGGCGAGCGAAATCGCAAGTAAATACTAGTTTACAATAATTTTACTATTATTACGTGTTGTGATAACCTCTGTGTTTTAACAATATGATGACGTCCTTGTTAGTTTCAAGAGAGATATTTTGATATCACTGAATTCATGTTTCAATCCACATCACTTTTAGTCAATGACCAAGCTATATTACACAATACAAGATTAAATAAGACTATTTTATGAATAAACAATAGAAGTAAACCAATATAAGAAATATGTCGTAAATCGTAGCATGCCTGGTAATGTGAACATCAAAGTTGTTATTCAAAGACACATAAATGATTAAAATAAGAATCATTTTCTTTATTAATACAACAACTACATAAATAATTACAAACCGAATGAGACGCATGAGAATTAATAAAATAGTAAATATAGATGGCATTAAAAAAATTTGGTAATACACACAAAAATATCAAACATTTAAATAATATACAGCTGACAACATAATACGGACAAGGATGGAGAGATGGCGTTTAAAACAAATCTGACGGTACGTGTCTAATTATAAATATAACACATTATAGTTCATGCCTCCTGGGCCAGAGGGTCATAAATCACCGCTCGACGCAATTTGGCAGATGTCAAAACGTCGACTGTTTAATAAAAAACCTAACAATCCGGTAGAGACGCCGACCGAAATCACTCTGCAGTACATCCCCAAATATGTGCATAGCTCGTGTCGAAATACTGACAGTGACGTAATTTATAAAAATTTCCCTAAACCGTGATTTATTTAGCCAATAAAATAAATATGTTTGTTTGCTTCATGTATACTGTAAATAATAAATACCATTGAAAGTTAACTAAGCTTTTCTCCGAAACGGCTGAACTGATTTTGATGAGGTTTTCACAGGCTTTCCGATAGAGGAATTTTGGAAGTATTATCGAAATATCCTATAATTATTCTACATCGGGATTAAGCAGTAGTGATAAAATATAACATAATTAGCCTAAAACCTATAAATTATTGCAGACATTAAATACTAATGACAAACAAATGTAAATGCAAGCGTTATAGCGCTGATTTTCTGACAAGACCTGATGTATACACAAATATACGTACAAAATGACACAGCAATTTCAGATTAATATATCAATCTATACTAATATTATAAAGCTGAAGAATTTGTTTGCTTGAACGCGCTAATCTTAGGAACTACTGGTCCGATTTGAAAAAATCTTTCAGTGTTAGATAGCTCATTTATCGAAGGCTATAGACTATTTTACATCACGCTAAGATCAATAGGAGCGGAACACTAATGAAGAATGTTTTAAAATGGTTCTTTTTTCTTTTGAGAGCTTCTGCTGCGTGCGTTGCTTAAACGTTAAATATTCCACACGGACGAATTCGCGGGCGGAAGCTAGCCATGAATAAAATAGATGATTGGATAAAATTCGTAGTTTTTACAGTTGCGTCGTTTTTGCCCTCAGCTGCGATTCCGATGATAGAATTATTCAAACAGTCGACGCATTCGACTGCACTCATGAATATGTATGGACGCGTTTGATTGTATGTACATTGGAAATCGATAATTTCAGAACTCAATTCCGTATGGCCCACCCGTGTTATGACGGCCTTCGAAAGGTTCTCTCCTCCTGGGCTTGACGCACCTCGGCAACCAAAACAAAACTAGGTAATACTAATCTATTCTTCTATACATATAATAAAAATGAAGTGTCTGTGCGTAATATCAAAATAAAAATGTTTTACTGATTGGCTACAAAAGTATACACGCTACTAATAACAAAAATGCAATTTTTAAAATTTTTGTCGGTCTTTCTGTCTGTCTGTTTGTTCCGGGTAATCTCCGAAACGGCTGTACCGATTTCGACGGGAATTTCACTAGCAGATAGCTGAGATTACAGCGAGTTACTTAGGCTACTTTAAATTAGACTAGCTATTAACCGCGGCTTCATCTGCAATTCTATCTCCAAAACGGTTTGACTGATTTTCACGGAACTTTCACTAGCAGATAACGGACATTATAGCAAATAATTTTGTCTATTTTAATTTAGACTAGCTATTAACCGTGACTTAGCCTGCAGTACTATCTCCAAAACGGTTCGATCGATCTTCACGAAACTTTCACTGGCAGATCGCTGACTTTATAAAAAGTAATTCATGCAATTTTAGTTTATACTAGCTGTTAACCGTGGCTTCGCCTGCAGTACTATCTCCAAAACGGTTAGACCGATCTTCACGAGACTTTCATTGACAGATATCTGACCTTAAAAAAAGTAATTCAAGCAATGTTCGTTTATAGTAGCTGTTAACCGTGGCTTCGCCCGCAGTCCTATCTCCAAAATGGTTAGAAAGGTTTTCACGAGACTTTCACTGGGAGATAGCAAACCTTATAAAAAGTAATTGAGGTTATTCTATTTTATACTAGCTATTACCCGCGACTTTGCCTGCATGAAATTTAGCAAGATTTCAACTCATTTTTAATTGTTAATAAGTGAAATAATTATCAGCTTATTTTTTACAATTCGATATTATAATTATTAATAACTTTTATGATATAGAGGTCTTCTTGATAAAATCTTAGATTATAAACGTATTACCTACGTAAAGAGTTCCCTAATACAATTTCTTGCAAAACAGACAAGCGTTTATTTTTTGTATAGTCACAAAATCTTAATTCTAATAATGGCAATGTACATTAAATGTAATGTAAATGTAAATCTTTGTAATAATATTTTAAGTTATTGTTTCATTAGTTCCTTATACAATGTAAGTCTTGTGAGCACTGAGGTAGTTACATGGTGGGTTAAGGTTCCAAATATGTTGCTGATGATAAACCTCATTTGGCACGCTGTTAGTATTTTATATATCTAACTAGCGGGCCCGACAGACGTTGTCCCGCCCTGATTAAAAATAAAGCCTTGACAAATTATATACCAAAACGTTCCTCATGAATCACTTTATCCACTCGTGAAAACCGCGTGAAAATCCGTTCAGTAGTTTTTGAGTTTATCGCGAACAGACAGACAGACGCGGTAGTGAACTTTATTTTATACTATGCAGTGATGTACACGTTACATGTTTCTTTTAGTGGCGTGCACGTCGTTGTAGTTGTAGTTGTGTGTTGTATAATTGCTCCTTGCATTTCTATAATTGTACACGGTCTCACAATTTTATAATTCTTTAATACGATTTAAAAAACGCGTGCTGAGCTGCGGGTACAGCTAGTATATAATATACATAATACTAGACTAGATAATACTGACTTTGTAGGAGTTTTTGACGAGATCTTGGAATGTCATGTAGTGGACTATATATTTTACTAGCTTCTGCCCGCGACTTCGTCCACGTTGAATGGTTACTTTGGGCTAACACTGACAAAACTTTTGAAATCGGGCCAGTAGTTCCTGAGATTAACACATTCAAGCAAACATACTCTTCAGCTTTATAATCTTTATATATAAATTTCTTCTGTACGTGTGTATGTCACTGAACGCTTCCTAAACGGCTGGACCGATTTTGATGAAATTTTGTGTGCGTGTTCAAGTGGATCCGAGGGTAGTTTAGATTCACAATTGGATGCGGTAGGTGGCGCTGCGGTTGGATTTTAATTTTTTTTTTATTACCAAGGCAGGACAAAGTCCGCCGGGACCGCTAGTATTGGTATAGATTCATAATCTTGTGATATTTGACTTTGGTGTTTTACGTAATATAGCTTGGTTATTGTGTACAAGTGAAGTGGATGGGAAATAATACCTCGGAGCATGGATTCTGACTTGCCACAAGAACTCGCCGGAAAGTTGTGACATACAGGCCAACATCTTGTTACAACACTGAAATGATCGCAAGGAACTTCTAATATCATTACCTCCTCGACTATAACTCCTATATAACGACTAAATGATAATATAGCGATTTTTCTTCTCTTTATATAAATACTAGTGGGCCCAGTGGACGTTGTCCCGCCTTTATAATACAAAAAATACTAAAATTCACACGTACAGAAGAAATTTTTACATAAGGATTATATACATGTATTATAGACATAAACCATGAGGGATAAAAATCTCTAAATGTCAGTGAAAACCGCATCAAAATCTGCGGGATGGTTTAAAAGAACTAAGGGGACACAAAGACAGAAGAGCGATTATCATTACATAGTATAAAACAAAGTCCACTACCGCGTCTGTCTGTCAGTCTGTTCGCGATAAACTCAAAAACTACCGAACGGATTTTCATGCGGTTTTCGCCGGTGGATAGAGAGATGAGGAACGTTTTAGTATATAATTTGTCAAGGATTTTTTCATATTCAGGGCGAAACAACGTCTGCCGGGCCCGCTAGTTGATTATAAATGCAAATCATGTCCGTATATGTATAATCAACATGAAATAAAAAAGTAGTCCCATACTATATTAATAACTAATAGATGGCAACTCCTAAGAAAAATGGGACTTGAAGCTGATTTGAATTACCAGTCTACTCTTCAATTATGTTTTGGTGTTAGTTATCAATACTAGGAATTGGATTGTAACAAAGTAAATTTCTTATATTTCATAATTAAACTCCGGATTCCCCGTAAATGTAAGTTGCTCTGTTGGCAACACAAGTCACGTAGTACATTACAATAGTCCACATGACTTTAATTCCTAAGTGCATGAGCCACGCCCGTATTAAGTGTCGATCTTAATTAGTTCGCCATTTTTCTGGCAACACAAATTATAACATACACACATGTCGTCTGGTATGTACTTGGGATATAACAATTATTTTATTTATTTAACAGCGTATATACATAAACAAGACAATTTCTTCTTATTTTGTAACTTTGTGACGATTTCATTTCCCAAGTAATCTATAATCCTCACTAATATTAGAAATGCGTTTGTGAGTTTGTTTGTTTGTGAAGTTTTCACACCCAAGGTAGTATACCGATCACCAAAGATTGTATATACGTTTTCAGAGTTAAAGGCTATAGGGTGCCAAGACTGGTTTCCCAAAGCATACAAAATATATTGTACTACAGCAGGCAAGAGTTAGTTATAATTAAGGGTAATAAATAAAATTTAAATAGATTTGAGGATTTTACACCAGTAAATCAGACCCAGAAATATATGTAAATGATACTTGGGAAGTATGTAGGTACAGAGTAGCGTATTCTATTCTTTATGCATATATATACATATTTTATTATTTATACATATAATGCTTCTGTCCGTGTTTATGTGACCGAACTCCTCCTAAACGGCTCGACAGATTTTGATGACATTTTTTATGTGTTTTCAGGTGGATTCAAGAACGGTTTAAATTCATCACTCCATGTTGTTGGGGAAGAGGGGAGAGGGAAGAGAGAGGGCGGGAAGGGAGAGGGGGAGGTGGGCCTCCGGTGCTCTCACTGACCGAACGAAACGCAACAATGCAAGCACTGTTACTTCACGCCGGTTTCCTGTGAGAGAGTGATTTAACCCCGGACGAGCCGACCCATTCATGCTGCAACCAGTTATAGCTTCAGCGTGGCTCTACCACGTCTACGTAAGTCTCTAACATTATAGGAGTCCAAATAGCAATGAAGAGAGGTTACATTTAGTAAAAAAAAGTAGAAGCGATAAAAACTTTCAATTAATGTTTTAATTAACTAAAATTCCGTACGAACCGAGTCCGTCCCCGACCGTGAAGTCACCTCACCGCGTCATTTAGGGCATGAAATTCGATGTCGCTAATTTCTGGTTTTCCGAATTAATCACCAACGCGCCATATTTGTTTCGGGTAAATTGTTTGCCGTTAGTTAAATGTTACATGAAAACTGTGGAAGCACATCGCCGTGGAAATTGCACGGCCATTTTGCAAAACATGTCAGAGTGTTGACTTCAAATCTATATCTATAATGTAAATCTAAACTGTCTGTAATTTTTAGATTTTTATGAAAAAAAAAGTTGCAGGTGTCTCGGAATAAATAATAAAATACATTTCAATTATTTTTAGAAATGTCTGCCTGTCTGTCTATCAGTTTGTTCGGACACGCGTCACTGCTAAAGTACTGTGTTTACGATTAAACCTAAAAAAAAATCATAAAGCATAACTTCGAGTATCATTTAGTTTCTGTTTCATTAAAATCGGTTCACTCTATCAAAAGTTATTGTAATTTTACTGACGACGCGACTTAAGTACGAGAGAAAAGTAGAAAGCGAATGGACTTAATACATTCAAATGTTTTTTGAAGTTATACTTCTTTTGGCGCATTAGGGAAAAATGGTGAGAGTAAATTTTTACAACATGCGCGCACACCGTCACGAAAAACCGACACCCTGAAGTTGGATATAGTTAACATTTTATTTCTTTGTATTTATTGTTTGTATTTCTTTGTATAAAACTTTCAATGTATTAAATACCTTTTTTCTATTGTGAGTATCGTTTTTTCTACAAACGCAGAATAAGGCGAAAGATAAAATTTTTGAAAAGGTTTTTATCTTGTTACGGCAAGGAAGTATAGCTTCTAACGCGTGTACATAAGTACACACACACTTTTTTTTTTATTCACTGTGTTTTTACATCAGGTTCCATGCGAAACGAAGTCGCAGACACAGCTAGTCCTAAAAAGTCTGGGCATTCGATGAAAAGTGATAAAGACTTCATAATGAAATCGCCACCTTCATTCTCTTGAAAATAATTTTGCTATTTCAGTCGTAGCGGTCTAGTGATTTGACCGGTGGAATGTCAATTTGACGACCTCGGCATGTACCAATGAAATTTTCGAAATTCGCGTACAATTACTAAATTTAAATTCCTAACACTATCGTGTGACGGTGAAGAAAAACATCGTGAGGAAACCTGAACCTGAGAAACGTTCTTGTGGTATTACTGCGTGTGGGAAAACATAGAACTGTGGAGTTCTCAGTCGATGGATGTAGGTTCGAATCCTAACTACGGAGTTGGAGCTTCCGGGGAAGAAAAACATCGTCATAGTAGGGGTTTGTCTGGCTAACTACCACCCTCAAGTTGAAAATCTGTCGGAAAGCACCTGTCGATGTGTTCAGACAGCTGTACTTGAGAGCCAGTACTCTATGTTTAACGTGTTTATCATCTCTATCGTTGTGGAACGGGTTACCCAGCACGGATTTTCCTCAGGGCTATGATATGGGGCTCTTCAAGAAGGGACTGAAACGCGCTCTTCAAGGTCACCAACACAGCAGTGATGCCCTTGGTATTGCAGTTGTCCATAGGCGATGGTAACCATGTAATATCAGGTGGACCGTCTGTCTGTTTCCTGTCCGTTGACATAAAAAAATAGACCACCTCAGATGAGATTGTGGTCGAACGCTAAAACATATAAATTATTTAAAAAATCGAACCTTTTAACTATACTAAATAAAGTAGTCAACTTCGTGCAAAAATAATGGATTACTTTTTATTACACACTTTTGTGAATCAGTATCTACCTCATTGTGATTTAATATGATACAAATGTTTAAAATAAAAGTGTTTAAATAACTGCATTAGCTGATTCAAAAACGCACCAACAATTACATCAGAAATCATTTTTATCGGTAATTTAAAACCGTTGTTATGAGTAAATCAAATCAACGAGCCTTGATTATTATAGTGCCGATAATACACATAACGTTATAATATTAAACGATGTACTGTTTACAAAGCTGCGGATCACCGACAGCCATTAGCGAAAGCATTATAAAGTGATTAATAATAAACGAAGGCTGGTACGAACGCTTCCTTTCTTTAACGCAAAGTGACACACCTTTTTGTTACGACGCGATATAATTTTTGCGCTGTAAGTCTGGACTGAAGGTGTTTTGAATTTATAATCGCCGTTGTTTTTATCTTGTCGGGGTAAATGCAGTTCACTTTATCCGTATTGTGTAAAGTAAATACAGTGGATTATGAAAGTCGTTGAAATATGCTTTCAGCGAGATTTTTCATCGTTCCTCTCGTGGGAGAAATGCAAATCTTTAACCTACATTTGAAGTGTAACATACAAAGTTTCGTTTTTATTTTTGTGGTAACCAATCTTCTACATTATAAATGCCACTTTCGAGTAGGTAATAATGTTACAACTTACTTGTGATAATGTCATTGTTCTAAAAAGATGGTGGCTTCGTTGTTAGAACTTTCAATGGAATTTTTGTGGCATCTTAAATTCATGGTCCGTGGTATTATTTCCCGCCTACCTCACTTGTGCACAATAACCGAACAATACTTCATAAAACCCCACCAACATTACTTAGGTTCCATTCCAAAATCCTAAAGAATGTTTTAATGTCAAAAGGTAAGGTGGCAATCTTATGACTTATTTACAACTTTAACACTAAGTACATCTGATATAGAGTATATATAAGGTTGAAACCAATGTCTGCTCACCTGATAATAATATGTGAAATAATGATTACAAGCAAGGTAAAGGATAAAGTTTAAGACAGCACAAAACTCTATGAATAAATGACTTTATAACTTAGCCTAAGAAACTGTTAAAGCGAGAAAAGAGCAGAAATCTAGAAATATGATGAATGATTGAATATTTTATAAAGTGAAATTTCAATCGGCAACCTTTTTGTTGGACGAAATATGGTGAGGGTAGACGCTGTGTCGAGTAGAGTTTGAGTACACCGGTTCTGGTCCGATCACCGAAGTTAATAATATCGGGCGCGGTCAGTACTTGGATAGGTGATCGCTTGGAGACACCGCGTCACGTTGCCTTTTTGTTGTATTTTTATAATATTTCCCTATTTTTATTCTAAAAAATAAATGAAACAGTAACAATACTACATAAATTATACAGAAATCAAAATTCAAAATCATATCAAGATTTGAAACGGCATAACTAAGTGTAATTTACAGCCGAGATAACCCCTTATCTTTAGCATAAACATCAGACTTTACGAATGAAAACAAGACGTTGAAAAGGGTCGAAATTATTTAAATAATTTCCGTTAGTATTACAGTTAAATTCGACCCTAAAGCCGGATTACAGGGGAAACTGAATTTAAACGAAGATTCCTTACGCTATTCTGTATTAACCGGGCCTTAATAATTTTCAACGGGTAACGGTATATAGGCCGACGGTGTAATTTTCTTACGTGTAGGTAATGCAGATGGATGTACGAATATGTGGGTTAGTTGGCGAGCACATTCATCTGAAATTAAACTAGACGTGAGATAGTTTTCAGTTTTCATACTTGCTCCTTATTCTATAGCAATGTAGAATAATTAACAGAGAAATGTGTTAGTATTGGAAATAACAACACAGAATGTAGTTTTTAGATTTTTGTAAAAAAAATCATTGCAGGTGTATAGGAATAAGTAATAAAATATATGTCAATCATTTATAGAAATGTCTTAGTGTTTGTTTAGACACGCATCAATGATAAAGCGAATAATATTAGTATTTCCCTCTATGAGGGGAAAAAATGAATTTACATCTGTAACGCTAATATATCACCGTTTGATTTTATTAACCCAATAACTATGACTCTTGAATCATATATTATAATATGGCAATTTACTCTTATAAATGTAATGAAAACCAGATGCGAATTACTTTGATATTTCTTATCCGATACCGATTCACACACAGATTTGCACAATGTTTCTACTATACAAAAAGAAAGACAAATAAGGTTTGTGGGAGATAGGCGAATGATAAAATCCAGTAATGTATCTAGAATAAGTTTTTTAAGCCCGAGGACTATACAAACAAGGAATTCACGCATAAAAAGTACAAATAAACTCAGAACAATAAATTGTAGATTACACAAATTATTGTTCTGTATGGGATTCAAAGCCAGAACACTCAGTGCGTTAGCAGCAGTAAAGCCATTGCTTAAACCACTACACAGGCGTACAACGGGAAGTGTATTATCAGAACAATATATATATATAGTAACACTGAGAGATAATTTAAGGAATGAGAACTTAATGTGATATGAATGTGTCATGATTAGCAATGAAGTCATATAACCAGAGGGATGTTAATCATGAAGATAGTCGGATATATTATTAGAGGAAGACGGAAGAAGTTACTGATGGATTGTGTGAAGAGTGTGTGAAACTTAGCGGTATAATAAGAGCTAGAAGAAGAAATTAACAAGAACTCTTTGAACTTTATCCCGCCCTTATAGTAAAAAACGCCTAGAATAATTTTATCTACTGGTGAAAACCGCATGAAAATCTGTTCAGTAGTTTTTGAGTTTATCGCGAACAGACATACAGACGTGGCAGAGGTCTTTGTTTTATAATATGTAGTGATATGGTGATGAATGATAATTTATTGTAAGTGTTCGTAATACAAGTGTATTTTTGTGTATTTTATACTTGTCTAATGGGTTTATAGATTTGAGGTTAACTATCGGTATGTATTCTTTATATTTGTTTACATTATAAATTATAATTAATACATTACTATTTCATAAGCAGTTTATTCTACTTCTTGTTGGTTCCACACTTGTTTCCGTATACAGATATATAGAAAATTAATTTAAAAGCCTTTTAAAGTTTTTTTTTTAATTAAAACGATATCAATTGCCTTTAATGTCTTTTTCAAGCTAAATAAATATAACCTCTTCGTTCGTACATAAGTACACACGTTTTTTTATACTTTATAGACTTTTGCGTTTAAATACGATCTCCTCTGATGTTAAATTGTCGATGTGTCGATACCTAGAGGGGGATTGAATTACAAATATAGTTGCTGGAACACACATGTAAGTATTTAACGACTCGTTTTCAACTTGCCAAAAGAATAAACTTTACCATCGTGCTATGGTTACACCGCGACATTTTACTTTAACGAAAGACCCTAAAAGTCAACAGATTTATTAGTAAAATAATAGATATTTTAAAATTACACAACGGTTAATAACCTACGTTCATTCCATTGTCCCGCGAAAAGCTAGTCCGCCATTTTGATTATTGACCGTTGACCATGAATTATTCAAAAACTCCAGAGCCGCATTCAGCAATAAATAACAGGGATCCGAGAGTTCGAAAGGTAAACACTGTACCGTTCCACGCACGTACATCAATCTAATACTGTCACGGGACCGTATTGAGAATTCTATTTATAGGAAAAAAAACTCTCAGGGAACAGCGAAATTAATATTGGGACTTTTTTCCCCGACAAAGAAAGACCAATTCCTTTACACACGTTTTCAATCAACACCGATATACTGAGTTCATTTTATATTGATCACATGTTTACATAAGAGTTATTTTCGTTCTATACATAGATTATAAAGCTTTTTAATACTAGGTTATAGTACTAGTTGGTATCAGCAGAGTTGGTTTCGTTATTTCATTGATAAAATAGGTCGTCCTTTATTTTTTGCCATATTTTAAATAATACTAGCGGGTGCGGTGGATGTTGTCCTGCCACGATAATAAAAAAAATCCTAAAACTCAAACACGGCGCCACCTACCAGGTCCAATAGTGAATTTAAACCATTCTTGAATCCATCTGAATATTCACAAAAAATGTCATCGAAATCTGTCCAGCCGTTTAGGAGGAGTTTAGTCACGGACAGAATTATTATATACATAAAGACTTA
Source organism: Antheraea yamamai (assembly GCA_036509395.1). NCBI lineage: Eukaryota > Metazoa > Arthropoda > Insecta > Lepidoptera > Saturniidae > Antheraea > Antheraea yamamai. The sequence goes on along the minus strand of AP028437.1, from coordinate 847,518 downwards.
GAGTGTGTCATACTTTTACAGATTTTAAGTTACCCCTAATATATTTTGCCATCACTATTTACCATCTACAGAGAAGCGTAAAGATTACGTATTATTCTGAAATTTCTTCTACATACCATTGTAAGTCTCATTGAAATCAGTTTAGCTTGTAGGAACTCCACTCTCTTTTCAAAAAAGCTATTAACCTTTTTAGTGCAACACTCACGGCATGTTATTAACAGTATAAAAATAACGCAAATCAGAATGGATTCGAGTTTGCAATGAGCAGAAAATTTGCTGGGACGAATAAACACCTCAATTTTATTCATTAACAAAATAGTTAACATAGTAGTTAAGTAGTCATAAAATTACTAACAAATAAGCAGAAAAAATATTCTAAGAAAAATACTTATTTCACACGAAGTAGAAAACCATTTTAACAAGAACCCGCCAATTAGTTTATATTCACTTTTTTCTACAATACATAACAATAAAAATCCAAAAACAATTCTTCCGGAGTTCTTAAAGTCGTAAACCACATAACGCGTATGTACGACCCACAGATCTGTATAAATATAGCCACAGAATATAAATACATCAACTGTCAATAAAACGTACGATTTCATGACCGGCAACGAACGAATGAATGAAATGAACTTAACCGAAGTTAGAGTCGTCTTTTACGATAAGAGTTCACGATGATTATTCCGATTGTTTTACGGGGTTACAAATTGGAAAATAATGAAGGAGGAAGCTCGCGTAATGAACGAACGACACAGTAAACGTTCATAAAGTACGCTTGAATTATCATAGCTCACAGATTTCGATTGAAAAAGTCTAATGATTCATTTTTAAGCCTCGGTTTTTTGAAGTGAAACCTTCTTTAGGCATGTTGACGGTATTTTTGGCAGGAAAAAAATTTATAATTTCGCGTCATGACATGCTACGACATATGAGCGGCCGTATTGCGCTTGCGTCAGACTAGCGACGCGTAGTAAGGGGCCTGTGTACATATAATATTGGTATTTTGCAGCATTTATTTTACATTGATAAATAGACTTTATAAACGTATATATTCTATCTTTATAGTTTAACAGCAAAATATATAAAATGCAAAATTATTAAAACTTCAAATTTGAAAGAGTCGTAGAAATTTAAATATTAAAGATAGAAATATGACTCAATGAATTTTTTGTTGGTAATGTATCGCTTAATAAGACCATTCATTTTTACAAAATAAAATTTCTTCACAGTTTCCAAGTAACAAAAATGTTCAAAAAAAAATTCCCATATTATATGAGAAAATTTAAAGTTCGTTGGAGGACCTCTTAAAATTGAAATTAAGAGCAGTCCTTTGGACATAATTTTTGTTTGTTGTCAAAACCCAGCGACGAGCGAACTATTTGTGACGTAGTAGTACCGATATCGTGTAAACAACAAGTGCGTGGTGTGATTTGCTAAGTTGGCGGCAGCACAATGCTTATGCTTTACGCGCACTCATTGGTAGTGAGAAGCCCATTACCCGTGATCGGTGTTTGAGAATACACCGATGAATCGGCCCAAACAAATATATATCATCACGCTAAGAGCAATAAGAATGGAGCACTGATAAAGAATGTTTCAAAGTCGGGGTCAACGTACGTATTATTTAAAAAATATTTTTAACTTCTACGTAAACGAAGTCGCGATTTAAAGTTAGCGTTAGTCCAAATTAACTATTTCACGCTGACGAAGTCGCGAGCAGAAGCTAGTTAGAATATAAAACTTAATAACGTAAAATACAGCCTGATGACACCTAGTACCAAGTAACAGTAAAGCAGTACAAAACTTCCCAGAACTTTTATGATAATTGATCAACCGTTGTCGGAGTTTATCGATCTCGGACATACAATATTTATTTTTATGTATGTGAATTCTTCAATAAAATAGAAACGGAGCGACCTACTTATAAATTAAAATACTATCGCATTGAATTGGAAATTACAAACCCGATATACTTGAAAGACAAAGTCGTCGTGTACAAAGTTTAGGCAATCAAATATTCCTATCATTATATAACCACGGCCGTGTGAAGTTCTAACGGTTTTGACAAGTGTTATTGATAGAACAACAAAAACTAGAGAAGAGCTTCTATACTAATGATTTAATGATTTTGATGCAACGATGGCGCGGGTGGTAGCGTGTTAGGACACCGCATCGATTGACATATCTTCCAGTCTTGCGATGAACTGAAGCTTCTCGATGAAATCTAACATTGTGATAAAACCGCAGCAAGATGGTTGCACTTTTTCTAATGTCCACCAAGGTAAATTACAATCAAATTAAAAATCTGTCAAGAACTTCAAGAAAAGAAGGCGTGTTTTGGCATCATCATTTAGAGCCATTCATAAGAGCCAATCCTCCTGTAGGTATAATATTGGGACGCATGGTTATTTAATATCATGTGAATTTGTGGATAAACAGTAAAACCTACAAAGTATAAAAAATATGATTTAAGGTGATCTGTCGAAAAAAGCTGCATCTAACAGTATTTTTTTGATTACTTATGAGCTTCTGTTTTCAAATTTAGTTAGACATACTAAACGGGCAGGCTACAGACTTTTGGAATTGACTCTCTTTTTGTTTTACTTAGATGCGTTTCTTTTTCTAATGATGACAGATATAACGTGAGAGCGTAGGTTATAGAAGTTGTGTAATCAGCCACCGTGTTACGATCTGAAATGCTTGTTTGTGAATCCGCGACTAAGACCGACCGTTTCGAATTAATCCTCATGGGAAAGCATCCGACCTCGTTTAAGATCGTGATGGCCTGTTTAAGATCGTTTATAGTTACGTGTAGGTTATAGTTATCGAGTTAACAGCTAAGCTATATGGTACTTCTTTAATATTATTTAACGTTATTGTTTTTATTTCCCATAGTAAGCCTCCTTTGGGTAGTACATTTTAAAAAAAACCATCCTTAATATTCACATGCATTAATGAGGAACTCCTGTGCAAAATTAATGTTTAACATATCGCTGCTGTTAGTTATTGTTAATAATTTTATGGGATAAATGAATAGGCAGTGTAATAAAATTTAACAGAAGTTTAATAGTAGTAAGAAAAAATTTTATTGAAGAAGAATCGTTTATATCGGCACTGATCTAAACTATAATAATTAGTATCTCTTGCAATGCAGACCTTAATTGTGCTTTGAAAATCTGGTATGAAACATTTTTTTATTTAAAACAGATAAAGTGAATTGTTATTAAGATCTTAGTATTGGTATAATGCATAGCCACTTTTACAGCTGTTATCAGTTCTAAGAAGCCGGCTTAGCAATATTTATAACAATAAATTATGCCCCAACCATGCTTAGTGTTTCAAGATTATAGGCGGTATCTTCGTATTTCTCATTGGCATTATAAAAAGCTCCCTATGAATTGTCCACGCGATATTAACTGGCAATGAGCTCTGATGCAGTAAGCCTAAGACTTTCAAGTGCAGCTACTGGACATGTCTATAGGTATATGACGATAGATTCACATCTTAAAGGGTAGCTAGTTACACGGGCGATAGGATATACCCCCCACTATACTATTATTTTATACTGTATAGGCCACAATCTCACCTGATATTAAAACACCATGTGACCTAAGACAGCAAGCACGCTAAACCTAGCAGTGGAAAGTAGTTCTCAAGTGCTGCTGCCGGAGTACACTTATAGATACTTGGAGACAGATTTCCAACTTGAAGGTGGTAGCTTACCAGGCGAGTTTGGTACAAGGCTTGTCAAAATTATACTAAGTTCTCACCACGATAGTTATCCGATAGTATTAGCATGATGAACAGTAACATCACACATGAATTGTAGAAGCTGATTTCTAATACTTGTGGCAAAACAATAATTATTATCTACAAACTATTCGGACTTGCTTCTATTTGAAGTTTCCGTTTCGATTGCTAACATTGGAATCTAATTTTAGATATGTGTATAGTATCTGAAATTCCAACTTTAGCGATGATAACGCTCGATTGCATCCTTTAAAGACGTCGCTTGTGTACGAACCTTACAAGTAACATGAGATTTCGTCCTAATGTTGCTAGGAGACCGACTCCCTAAACCGAGCTTTTAAATCACTAAAGGAAGAAAGTAAAATATGCAGGTAATAGATAAGTTCACGATGTTTTTTAAGTCTCAATATATATTTTTTCGAACTGACTACATTGTGGGCCTGGCAAGACCTTTACAGTTTCACCGGACAACACAAATTCCAATCCAAAACTTCCCTTTAGACATACAAAAATTAAAGTTATATACGATTTTCATATGTTCTTTCTTTTTATAGAAATACTAGCGGACCTGGCGGACGTTGTCCTGCCTTGATAATAAAAAATATAAATCCCAAAAGTCAACCGCAGCGTCACCTACCGGGTCCAATTGTGAATCTAAACCATTCTCGAATCTCCACGAACACACACAAAAAATTTCATCAAAATCGGTCCAGTCGTTTAGGAGGAGTTCAGTCACATACACACGCACACAAGAAATATATATATTAAGATTTGTGTCCCCTTGTTTACAGCCCAAAATTATTAATGGTAACCAAAATATATTATAAAGAACTTCCTGCGCCATTTTTTTCTCCATAAATCAATCTATTTTATTCCTCACAATTTTCCCCGGAGCCTAAAGAACCCCTTAAGTTTTAGACGATAGCCCAATCTGGTATTAGTATTTCGTTAAATAAACCGTAACGCAGTTCAAGTGTTGTGGTTGAGCATTTCGTATAATACTCGTCGAGTTCTCTGCCCAGATTTTTAATTGGAAATCCATTAAGTACCTGTAGGTTTACTTGAAATTGCTCTTCAAGGCCGGTTATCTTTCTACATTTACTGAGTTATCGTCTTCAATTAGGACTCACTGAAAATTGTCTAACGCAGTAACAGATATCGGAGTAATATACAAGCGATTTTAGAATCCCTACTTATAGACTACGTAAGACCATATTACAACATAAAAGATCAGAAAATGCACTAAGAGTGGACGAATGATGCTCAGTGGTTAGCATCTTCAGACGCCACTTCTATCCACGTAGGTTCAATTCCTTGAGAATGAGCTTTCAATGAAGAAAAATATGATGAAACCATAACATGGTTTTACTTATTTAATCGTATGGCTGAACATAGTATCCATGTTTTGTTATCGTTGATTGGTTACTCTATTTGTCGCTGCGAGGTTCAATTTATATGGAACAGTGTAGTGGCCAAAAATTTGTTACTTTTTGGGGCCAACGGTGGAGCACGTGCAGGGGAATGAGAGGTACACTTCCTGACGCGAGTGATATCATGCATGTGTAGCATTATAGTAGGGATTTTTCAAAGTACGTCTGGTTAGCTACCACTCAGTTAAAAATTTATTCTGCCAATTACCTATCTCCTAGCAGCTGCACTTGAGAATTTGGACTAGGTACTTTCCTAACATGAGGTAACCTTTAAAGTATAAAAACCGAACGACCGAACTGTGATTACATATGTCAATAGCGTATAATGTTGCACCTTTCGCTTGGCTACATAATTTAAGTTTGTGTACCTGCGTTAATTATACTACATAATTTTTAAATTAAATTCTCATGAAACCTCTGCTAGATAATATGAAATATGATTATACTATTCATTTCCGGTAGTGCAATTTCTCATGTTATTCAATATAAAAGGTTATCTTTCATAATGTCTTCATGCAACTAAAATTTTATTAATACTTGAAACGAGATACACGCCTTTGGCATTAGGCCAGATATCTGAGCAGCGATCTGGTATCTGTTTACCCAAAGACCAATACATGAAAATAAATACACATATTAAAACGGAATTTTCTGAATTAATTATCTAAAACTAAAAATCAGTATGCATCAAAGTTGGATAATAAATATCTTTGAAACACTCAAGTTAATCGACTAAGCAATAAAGAGCATTTTTGTAGAACGTTCAATTTCCTACAAAAATATACACAGCCCGTTTTATAAACTTTATTTGTTCACGAGGTACAAAATTCATAAGCAAAAAAGAAATCTGTCTGAAAATAATCAAACTTTAATCTTCAATATTTGATTTACGATAAAAATGTAAGAGACCTTTTTTTAGAACGTTTTCCTACAAAAAATTATTCAATTTTGCTGCTAAATTAATTACTAACAGATATGATTTTTTTCTATTGGACTAAGGAAACAATCGATAACTGTAATGCGGAGGACCTTCCTATTGAAATTAAGAGCTTATTTTTGGTGAGAATTCTCTAAAGGTGTCAAGCAACCCATTTTTCAGTATAACTGAAAAAAATATTCGATTTTTTTTAACCACCCTAATAATGCTATGATTTATATAAAAGTAAAGGCTACAAGACACTAACACTGAAACTATTTTACAAACGTGTGAAATAGCAATCATTATACAAGGTTATGTATGTGTGGCAGAGAGAGCACTTACGTTACTCACGATTAACGTCACGATACGGTCAATAAATTATTATAAATTGAAGTACGATACAAAATATAATACGACACAAATACAATACAAGAATAATTGACCAATAACAGAAACAAAAACAGAATAATTGACAGGAGTTTATAATTTAAATAAATATTAACAAGTAGCCATTCTTTATATGTACGTATACTAAATATATCTTATACCTCATATTTTATTATTTATTGAACTAGACTTGCTAAACTAAACTCACCGATGAGACATATTTGGTGAAACTGTAAAGGCCTTTAAAGCCAAGCCAACGGCATAGGTCAGTTAAAAAAAAGAATACAAGTATCTTAAAGCACAACGTACCATTTCGCCTTAGTAGCCCGGTGAAACTGTGAATGCCCGTTAGGCCAATAGCGTAGTTAGTTCGAATAAAAATAAGACACTGTGACCAACTTAAAGAAACATTGACGAAATTAAACTATTAACCGCATCTAAAAATGGTGTTTTTTTTTTCTGAAAGCGTTTTAGAGAAGAAAGAATTAAAATGTCAACAGGTATAAACATATAAAATGGTGTTTGGTTTGCTCCTTATGGTCATAAAGCTTATACCACCACATACCACATACCACATAGCTTATAACCTTTCTGAATAAATAGACTAAAATAGCAAAACTAATCTTTCAAATCTGATAGGTAGTTTCAAACATTAGCGTTTTGGAACGAGCAATTCCTAAAACTTTTTAAAATCAGTCTATACTGTATCCACCCTAAACGAAGTTTATTCCTGAAATTAATACCCCGGTTCATGTGCACGAAGCTTTGTATATTTAAATTGAATTCAGCCAACGTCAGATTCAACTGATGTCATTAATTTTGTTTGTCCCGGGACCCTAAATTAGAGAGGTCTCGAACGCACAAAGCGAACCGATCGCGTCCCATCCGCGTTGTAATTAAAACTTCTCATTCGGTCATCGATCTTTCGTTCGTTCATAACCATTCGTCTGTTATGGTGGTCAATTAACAGTTGAATATGCTTATACATCGAGAGGATACAATATGGCAGCAGTCAAATATGGCACGATTAAGCGAGAACGAGCTGTTAGCCAAATTTTTCGTTACAGGAATGAAAAATTGGTATGTATGGTCCAAGACAGTGGTTACCAAACCGGTCATCCAAAAAAACCAACATAAACAATAAAAAATTGAAATATATACTAAGAGCCTCTTTTTAATTCAAACTTTGTTTAGTAGATACATTTTTATAGAAATAATTAGGATTACATTGTCGAGCTTGTCTTTGCTTAATGTCCTTTTGCCAGCGACTAGTCGTGCTATTGTTGTTTTCTAAAATGTGCCTCTTTTCTGTAGACTTACGATAAAAAAATGTTTACTCATATCTTATGATGCAAGTTAATAGATCATATTTCGTGTCTGCACTAAACACTTTGTGGAAGAGCCACAACTAAGGAATGAAAGATTCGCATGCGGCCCGCTAGCCGCGGTTTGCCAACCACTGGTCTAAGAAAATATTCTAGCAAGTTCTTTTAGCCTTGAAATTTCAAATTACCAATATCTATACTAATACTAGCGGACCGGGCGGACGTTGTCCTGCCTTGATAATAAAAAAAATCCTAAAAGTCAACTGCAGCGCCACCTACCGAGTCCAATTGTCAATCTAAACCATTCTCGAATCTCCACGAACACACACAAAAAATTTCATCAAAATCGGTCCAGTCGTTTAGGAGGAGTTCAGTCACATACACACGCACACAAGAAATATATATATATTAAGATTATAAAGAAGTAAAGTTTGTGACGTTGTGACGTTGTAGGGGGTGATCTCAGGAACTACTAAACCGATTTTGAAAATTCTTTTACCAATATAAAGTCACGTTATTTATGAGTGTCATAGGCTATATATCATCACGCTAAGGGCAATAGGAGCGGAGCAACAATGAAAATGTTTTAAAATCGGGGTATTGTTTCCTTTTGAGAGCTTCTGCTGCGTCTTAGCCCAAAATAACTATTCCACGCGTGCGAAGTCGCGGGCTAAAGCTATTAACTAATTATATTATCTATAATCTATACTAATATTATAAAGAGGTAAAGTTTGTGAGGTTGTAGGGGGCAATATCTGGGGAGTCGGAGAAAAATGGTCGAACGAAAACGTTTCTTACGAACGCTGCCTTAATTATGAGATATATATGATTGAGTTCTAGAGAAAAGTTGTAGCTTGATAATGCCTATTACCGCCCAACGAAGTGGGCACGGGTCGGCTAGTATTTTTATATTAAAAGCGACGATAGCTAAAATGATAGCGTGCTCGGATACCGCGTCGATGGTCGTAGCAAATGATAGTATGGTAATAGGGCTTTTTCTAAGTACGCCTGTGCTAGCTACCACTCTCACGTTAAAAATCTTTCGCCAACTACCTGTTGGTGTGTTCCGGACGCTGCACTTCAGAGCCAGTCCTCCTCTAGGTTCGCAAGTTAATATCTTAGAGCACATCATTTAATAGCAGATCAAATTGTTGTCAAACGCTAAAACCTATACGGTGTTATTACAAAAAAATTAAATACATATTGAATACTTGTTTTAAAAAGGTTTCGAATTAAATGCACCGCGGTCGCTGAATGTTCGCCATCTTGCTCTTTTGTCTCGTTTTGGTTACGTTACGTTAGACCTGCAAAAAGGGTAACGCGAACTTGCCTCGGGTGAGCGCAGAGCATTTAGTCCGATACCTTTTTAAACCAAGTATTTAACTTTTTTTGTAATAACACCGTTAAAGTATAAAAAACAATCGAAAGAGCTAATTCTAGGTATTCCTAGAGATTCTTATGAATTGTTGTTATCTGATTGTATTGTGCTTTAGTTTTTATAAAGAAACTTGCGTGATTTTAGTTCGTTGGTGCAGGTTTGCGTGACGCGTTTTGTTGACGCGTGTAATAATAGCATGGGACATTTTATTTTCAAATTCTATGATTTTTTTGTAAAACGCTAACACGGTATCGTCATATTAAATATACTTAGACACTAAAAAAGAAATGTTTAATATAAAATTAAAATATTACTTCAATTGAACTTGGCATTGACACTGGCATAAACTGCGCTGAAGCCTAACAGACAAAAAAACAGTAGATTGTAATAACAGCAACTTTCGATGTTCACATCTTTCCCTCGTACCGTCAAATGGCATGCAATTTTTTTTATTCTGCATAACCAAGGCATTCCTTTATTTCTCTCTTAACTTGTACCATCGGTCAATACACATTGACGTTTATTAAGGAACGCTCAAAAGGTACCTGACCCCCTCTGCCCCCTCGGATTAAAGTGAAAAACTTCGGCCGGTTTATCTCGAAACAAAGGTATAATAAAGTGGAAAAAATAAATTTCATAAAACGCCCCTACAGTTCATTATTGTGCTTAAAAGGTTGACGACATTGACATAAATTTACAACACTAGAATAACGTATCGGAAAATCTCATATATACGTATCAAGAAGAAACGACGTATATCATTGTTTCTTTTTCATTTATGCTGACAATCCGAGCCAGATTACTTTAGCTGTTTTTATATGTTGTTTTTAATTCTTTAAAATTTTAAACACTGTGTTTTACATATATAAGCAAAACGATAGAAGTATTTCGTTTTGCGTGCATCACTCGAAAATGACACAGTAAATATCGATCTAACTCTTTTAGTTTTACCCAACAGACACTTTATTTAAAAAAAATCAAGATATCTTTATCAACTTAACTTAACTTAATATTATAAAGCTGAAGAGTTTGTTTGCTTAAATGCGTTAATCTCAGTAACTACTGGTCCGATTGGAAAATTCTTTCAATGTTAGATAGTTCATTTATTGAGGAGGGCTATAGGCTATAACATCACGCTAAATCCAATCATTATATCATTACATGCAATTTACTAATTGAAATTGGTAACACTATCGGGTGACAGTAAAAGAAAACATCGTGAGGAAATCTGAACTTGAGTAATATTTTTATAGTACTACTGTATGTGGGAAATATAGAACTGTAGATTTTTTCGAGTTGGAAATCGCCAATACGTCGTGTGCTGGCGTGGTGATTATGCCCATACCTTCCTTCGGGAAGAGTCTCGAGAGAGATGACCCTGCAGTAGGTCTCTTACAAGATGAAGATGATGAAATTAAGCATAGTTAAATAAACATACGAGTAATAATAAAGATGACGTCATCTTGAATCGTCATATTTTAAATATGTTTATAAAAATACTGCGTTAAAACTATAACGAAATAAATGTAGCTTCAAAACCACACATCAGTTACACAAAAAGTGTTGCTTTCAAACGCCCATTCTAGTAAGTACTACGTTAATGTAGTCAATTTCAGTACAACATTTCGTCTAGAAAAATGTATCATAATAGCAATGGGTGGTCTTATTAAATAACTTAAATATTAGAAACAAAAGTAAAAGCGTATAAAATATTTAAATACGCTTGGGAGATACGACATATATTATGTTTATATAGTCTATAAATTATTTAGTAGCTCGTTAGATATATCGCTCGGATTGATTAAGTCTATCGCAACGTCGATTTGAAAAATTATTGCGACGTAGTGGTTTTTTTTTATATCACAAGTGGCAAGTAAACAGGCGGGTCACTGGATGTTAAGTGCTCACCGCCGTCCATAGAGACTAGCAACACCCGGGGAGTCGCAAGTGTGTTGCCAGCCTGTGGAGGGGGGAAGAGTGGGGAGGAGAGGGTAAGTGGCCTCCGGCGCTCTCACTGACCGAACGAGACACTGCACTGCACAACACTGCAAGCACTGTTACTTTACGTCAGTGTTTCTGTGGGTCGGGTGGCAGTTCCGCGGACGAGCCAACCCATTCATGCTGAAACCAGTCATAGCTTCAGCGTGCCTCTACCACCTACAAAATTTTCATAATTTCAAATGTTCTTTACAAGTCTATATAACAAATAAATAAAATTCAAATGCCTCTTTGCGATGTATTAAGCTTTCAATGCTTACATGGCTTCTGACAGGTCACCAAAATCAACACATGCATTTTTGAAGTAAAACTTCTTATGGAAGGGCGATGAAATTCTTATCAACCTTTCTGTGTGTCGAAAAGTAGTGGGGGTAAACACCGTGCCGGGTAGACTATTGTAAACAGCAGTTCTAGGCCGATTACAGAAGTAAAGCAAAGTTGGGCGCGGTCTGTACTTGGATACGACTGCCTGGAAACACCGCGTCACATTGGCTTTTTGTTGTATTTTTTTTATTAAAATCTTTCCCTGTGATACAAAAGTTTCACTTCTATCGTACATCGTTATGACATGCCATGTATTTTTTACTAATATTTTTTAACTAGGCTAAATTTCAAACAGACTAAACTGTTTATGACACTATTATCGGCGAGTAGAGGACTTTTTGCAAAGAAAAGCTATTTAACTATTGAAACGCAATGTTTATTTATATTACTACTATATACTGTCATTTTGTCTGTTATTTATCATATTAACAATACATATTATGTAAAACGAAAAATACATAAAAAAATTGTAAGTAAAAATGACTTCGCTTATAAAATTTCTTTGTTAACAACGTTATTCGTTTACATTCCCTCGTCTGATCATGCTTTTACACCGTTTTCCGCTCTACACACACTTCAATAAACACGTAGTATCTCAAAACTTTGATAACCTTCTTTATTAAACAAATTTATCGTGATATTTTTACATAACAACCAAATATCTAAGTAGTCATCATCTTACCCTTATCCCACCTAAGTTGAGTCCGCAATGTCTTCCTTTTCCACTCTCCCCTGTGAGATGTCATCTCAGTATACACACCTCTTATACACCTTTCATTTTACATACAATCCATCCATAATTTTTTTGATCTTCTTCTACACCTATATCCATCCACCATTGGTAGTTATTATATCAGGCAGTTTAACGCGAGAGGGCAGCTCCTGGCTTCTTCCCTTACCCCGCGCCGTCCCCGTCCCCCCCGATCCTTTCTTCCATTTTGATTACCACTGGCGCGCGAACGAATCGCGCGTGCAGTTCCTCTATTATACGTACCGCGAGAAGGCCGCATCGCGCGTGGAGTTCAGCTATTATACGTACCATGAGAAAGACGTACGTGCAGTTCCGCTATAGTATGTGCCGCGAGACGTACGTTAACTCTCTATATCACGAACTAGTGCGCAAATCGACTCGTGAGTGAACAGTGTATACATTTTATGTGACCCGCCTACTGATTGGATACGGACACAAACCTGCCGAAACCAGCGATCAGCCTCTGCCAAGTAAGCGTGTATATTTATATTCTATCCTAGCTCAATCGATTATATACTCTTGGATCCTACGATTGAGCGTATTTCCCGTGATACCTTGCCCACGCAAACCGCAAAAATACAGACCACATCTCTCCTTAGTAAACTACCGCAAGTAATGGAGGTAAAAAGAATCAAGTGAATGGTCCGTTCGAGCCCGCATTTTCTTGGTCCCTCTCGCCGGACAATCCACTCACTTTATGGTCCCTCTCGCCGGATTTCCCTCCAACCATCATACTTAAAACTTTTCTAGTTACATGGTTTTCATCTCTTTTCATGATATGCCCATACCATGCTAACCTATTAATTACTCCTCAACTTCTCAGTCACTGGTGTTATTTTCAAACTTCCTCTGATATACTCATTCTTAATCGTATAAGAAGTATATCTAAGAAGTAAAACTAAAAAACAATGTCGACATCTATTTAGTTAGTTTTTGGGTAATGCGCGCACTACGGAGTTATTTATGTATTCAATAAATAATAATTTTCAGTGGGGTACAGTTAGACATGATATCCATATTAATTAATTAGATTCTGTAACTTGACAGGACAAAATGTTGTGGTATCTGAACGGTATAAATATTGAAGCAGCTTTGAAAATCTGCCATATTTGTATAAAATTCAATTTGGAACGGACGCTGTCCGTTGTCCGACCCTGTTGTCTCTCATCTCAGCTTATATTTGCCATCCTCAATCCGTAGTACTTCAATAAAATCTTATTTAGTAATAATTAATAATGACTACCTATTTCTTTTTGGAGTACCAGAAATTACTTTGACTGTTTGCGATATTTTTATGTCGAAATTTGTTCAAGTAGTCGTCACCCCTGTGAAATGTTTTTTTTTTATTTTTCAATGTTCGGGTACTCGTGTTTACATAAAGAAAAAGTGGTTATAAGTGATGACAATAAGGTTGTCAAAATATATTGGTTGTCGACGTAAAGGTGTATTATTTCCAAATACCATACATCCTAAGATATCAGTTGTGGCATTTTGAATCTTTTAATAATTTACCTAAAAAACAAAAAACCTTGAGATAACGCATTTATAGAATGTGTTAATAGTATAATTCACTGAAACAATAAACAATAATTTGTTATAAAGTATCAGTAATAGCCCTATATGAGAATACAGATATATCTTAATCAAACTTGCCACTGCACAACGAGTTATAGTGACTGGCGATTATCATGTTCGTGGTGGTAACAATGCAGTTATAATAAGTTGTCCATACTTTTCGACCTTTGCCCACAATCGCACTTCATGTTAAATGACGATATAGCTTAAGATGGTAAGTATGCTACACCTCGAAGGATCTCATGTGCAACTGGCGAAACATATCTATAGATGTGATAGATTTTCAAGTTGCTGGTAGCCAGCTAGAACGTTATCTATTTATGTAATTAATTTTAATGATTTAATAAAGGCTTTATAATATTTTTATTAACTAAAATGATATTCAGATGATTAAAAGGACTTATCATCTACTTCCGGTACCGCGACAACACATCTGAGATGCGACGGAAACATTAACACTAGCGCCACCCTATTAGGGAGTTCGGCCTATAAAAGGAAAGATGTCGTTGATCGGGGAATCACTTCTATGTCGCAGTTATTGTAGGGTGAAGCTCTGCTCGGATAAATACTGACAGTGCCTACATAGTGTTAATTGGTTTTCCTGACTGACCGACTAAACGTTATTCGTAAAAAAATGTTGCAGGTTCACGACGCTCCTCTCCACAAAAACGCTGATACTGCCGGCTCATTGCATTTATATAGTTGGAATCATAGACTAATATAGATGGTCGTTCATTCGATCTTCATATTAAACAAAAAAAAAAAACAAACTGGTTGATATTCAAAGACACTGCAATATATTAAAAAACATTTTTTTAAAGTTAATAAAACTGTCACGTACCTTTCAAATTTGATAGCTACAAATTAAATTAGGTTAGTTAATTTTTTTAACAAGTAAAAGAGACGGAAAAGTCGTAAGATCAAATCGTCTTCATAATTCAAGAAATAAGTTTAAAATTTAAATGCGTTACAAACATAAATTCCTTGAATAAATATAAAACATTTGATTTACAACTGACAATGTAGTACTAAGAATGAAGAGGTAGAGACGCTAAAACAAATAGCTTTTATTAGACGTTTCACATTATAAAGAGTGTCTCATCTAGAATCTGTCGCTACATCTCTTTTTTTTTTCAACAGTGTGTTTCTATCCGCCATGTAATAAACAAACGTTTTAACATTTTTCTTCCATATAATATGAAGTAATTTAATATTGAATAAATAAATTTTCCACGAGTGTTTTCCTTCTCAGGAGTATTTTGATAAAGTGGTACTTATATAATATTTATATTCCTTCATAAACACTTTTATACGAATGTTACATCATGTACAAAAAACCTAATCGTTCACACCTGACACACGATGTTTATGCTGTTCTTTTTACATCTAAGTAAGCAACGAACTGCATTTGAGGATGAAGAATTGTATAAGAATGTACGACTATTCGAATTACATCACAATCACTTTAACCCTTAAATGGATGATTTCTTAATTTTTACCCAAAACATTATATGGTACGTGGAGTATTATACAAGTTTATAAAAAATAAGAAAACATACTTTGTAAGTAGTATTATTCCATATTCTTTAGCTTTTTTTAATGTTACACGATGCAGGACAAAGTATTCGTCAATCTAAGCGTCATTAAATGTGAGCGAATTTTTGTAATATATATATTTACCTCGTTTAAATCCCTCATGCTACTGGAATACACCCAAAAATATTTTTTTTATCACGGTTAGTAGTACTTCAAAGTTGGAGACGGTGTCTCATTTTGGAGACACTATGCATTTTTTTGGCAACCAATCTTTTAGATTATTACTACCATTGTCGAGTAGTTAATGGTATTACAATATTACAAGTTCTTCTTCTAATTTATTTTTGGCAACCAGTTTCCTAGTAGACTATTACTGCCATTGTCAAGTGATTAACGATATTATAAGTTTCTTGATATAATTACAATTAGAACTTTCCTGGGAGTTTTATGGCATCTCAGAATTCATGGTCCGTAGTAATATTTTCCATTCACTTAACTTATGCCCAATAAACAAACTATATTACGTAAAGCACCACCAGCATTACTCAATATAGAGCTAAATAACACAAGATTATAGATAAAATATAAAGACCACTACATGGCATTCCAAGATCCCGCTAAAAACTTCACTACGCATTTAAAGGTTAAATACGTTGTATCAGTATGATATATGGTACTTTCGTATTAAATGCAGAGAAGAATAGAAAGGAAACATATCAGGTACTTTCGTATTAAATGCACTGCGCTCGCCGACCGTTGGCGCGGCCGTCTAACATTATCTTTTTTCGCAAGTCTTTAAAATTTTAATCTTCGCACAACCCATACTTGCTTTCTTTGGTCTTTCGCTACTCCTATATCCGGACTCTGGACGAATTTCACTCACATAACACTACTCTGATTATGTGACTTCCAACGTTTCTCGTAATATATATTCATATTACGCTAACACATTAATCCTCAATTTCTATGTATTTGCATACTTCCTCAAGCATACGCATTTCTTTCTACGCATTCAGTTTTCCAAGTCCATCTGGCTAGCTACCATACTCAAGTGGAATATGTTGGTGTATTCCGGTAGCTGTACTTGAGAACCAGTCCCTCTAAGTTCAGTTCCCAGTCCCTCTAAACACCTTACACCACGTCGTCATTTAATATCAGATGAGAGTGTTGTCAAACATTAAAACCTATAACGTATATATAAACATGCGCCACCATCAATTTAAGCCAATCTTAATCACGTGTTAGGCTTCGATGAGACAGGCATTTCCTGGTTTGGGGCAATACTTAAGGCTAACATTATGTAAAGGATATTAGAAAATATAGATATTTTTATTTGTATTATCTTATCTATTCTATTTACACGATAGATCTATTTTAATATTCGCATCTCTAACCGGTGTAGTCTACTTTCAGTTCACTTTCTCGTAGTCAGATCTATACACCATGTGTCAGTCAGTGTTATATCACAGACAATCATGCTACAAACTCGAAGCTTATAATATTTTTTTCAGCATATCCGAGATATTAGAGCCAATTACCTAAAATCTTACCGATTATTTTAGTAAAATCATCGAACAACGGTCTGAGATTCTACCGCTATAACAGAAAAACATATATGCAGTAATAGGGTATCAAGAGTTGAGAAACATACAATGTTTGGTCCAGTTTTTCATGCATAAAAACCCGTTCAGAATGGTCTCAACAACTCGGGATCAAAGGGACGGTCCCCTACGACCCTTCTCACCTTCATACCTGCCATATAAATCTGTCATATCAAACTTACAACACCATAGTGTAAAATAATCGTAGTGTAACTAATGTATGTTTTTATTTCAACAAAAATATGTATGTTGGGTTAAAGAAATTGTTCGGAGATGCTCCAGTACCTGTTCATGTATGTATTAATTCCGTATATTGGTTCTATAGCTCTCAGTCCTCAACTAAATATTGAGTGACGACGAGATGTTCCTGAAGGAAATACAACTTCATATACACCCGTTTTTGGCGCGAGCGACCGATACAAGCCGCTGCGCGAAAGTCATTGGTTGAAAATTTGTATACTGGCTTAACTAATATTACATGATACCCCACAATACAAAATGGCGTCCATGTAGAACTATGACGTCATCTATAATGACGTCAGGGTTATGATTTGATCGATCACTCCACCAATTGAATAAAAGCATTAGCCTATACAGAAATGCAACTCTGAATATAAATTTATGTTATTAACAATAGATCTTCTATTGACTCGGCGTATCTTGAACACTGAAATTTGGGGTATAACCTAGACTATTAGTGCTCCGTTAGAAGCCTTACTTAATATCTCTTCGAACATGATGTAATATGTCGTCATCAATACATACTATAACATTTCAAGTATATATAACATATTTAATACTAAGGCCAGTTTTGCAAATACATGCAAATATACACCTAGTATGATTGTCTCGACAGAGGGAAGTTTTTCTCAATAGAATATACTTAATAAGATCCATACATCTATTTATTCATATGAAAGGCATTGTATTTTACAAAATAACACAAGTGTAAAAACAAATGAATGAGTAATCGCACGTTAACAAACCAGATAGACCGTTATTCAATCAAACTATGTCGATTTCGTCCACTCATCAGCATTTTGTTGAAGGAACGATCGTTCTGAAATGTTAACACGTTATTGTTAGTTGTTAGATAATTTATAACATCCGTATGTTGATTATAGTTCGTTTTATTTGATATTAATACAAAGGTATTGTATTAAATACTACAAGATACTTTCGGTATTGCTAAAAAAATATATATACATGTAAACTCATAAACAAAAAAAATTGACAGACCAAATCATGTCAATGTTAACTTGTAACGGAAAAAAAGAAATGTTGCCTGATAACCATTTCCCTTTCTCCGTGAACCCAACAATTTTCAATAAACAACAGAAAGAAAGTAAATGATTTGCCTAACTTTGAAGTTAGCGACCTTTGCTACCATATGCGTGCTGCTAGTAGTTTATAGATGTATGTTTGCAGATGTTATTGCCACACTACCATTGTCTAAATTCAAGTTTTTGTTACATTTTGATCAAATTAAACGATATCTTTATCAACCTATATGCTATTTTGATTATTCAGCTGTATTACTTAAGTCTCATTAAAATCCGTTCAATAGATTGTGTGACATCAATCCGCCCTAAAGCTAAAGCTTCATACTGGGCTACAAAAAATCCGCTCGCATTTTTGTAGACTTGATCTATCCCCCGAGAACAGTGCTGTTCTTCTGGTTGAAAACTACCTTTTTTGTAGATCAGATGACTTGTAAGTAAAATTTCATGATGATTGGTTTAGTATAATGTGTGAAAGAACAATAAATAAACAAACAAACTCACATTCCCATTTATAATATTAGTAAGGATAAGAAACGAATAAGTTTTTCTTGCAACAAATAATCTAGAAAATAATTTACAAAAGTGTTTGATTAGCTGCAACCGTTACGTATGCTTAAACCCCCCAACCCCCTTATTACAGTAAGTGTTGGCGACGCACACGATGAGTAGCTTCCACATAGTTTTATACGTAGATTTAGTGATATTTTATAGAGAACATAGATTTATTGACATTTAATATAGATTTTATAGATAATTCATGCGAGTATAATAGAATATAGATATAAATTGGATATAGAACTATAGGTATGTTATATCCGATATAGATACATATCACGACATAATTCGCGATACTTCATAACATGAATTACAAGATATATGTAGTACATGAATAGAATAATGATACAAGCATTATACAAATAGCGTTATAAAATTATGGATAAAACTACGTATAATACAAAATATGGAATTATAGATGTGTTAATTGAAGATATGTTAGTATGGAATTATAGATATGCTATTTATAGTTATAGGGATTGAATTATGGATATGTAAGAATCATGTGTAGAGTTATTGAATATAGAATGATGTGTGTATGAGTTATCGAGTTATGGATTTATAGAATATGTGAATTATAGATATAATCATGTATATTAATCGAGAAATAGTGACTTATGTATGCATGGAATTATTGAATTATGGATTGTATAGAATTATGTGTTAGTATAGGATGACTTATAGATTACATTCGCGTTAAGTAAGGATTTACATGATAGATGAGATTAAAATTATGCCGTATGGAATATATAGCATGTGTGCATGGAAACATTAGGGGAGAGAATGTGATAGAATTACACACGTTATATACTATTGAATTATACATTACTTAGCAAGAATTATACGATCGTACAGAACATTAAATATGGAAGATCGTATAATTTAATATAGACAAACGTTACAAACGCAATGGTTATAGAGGTACATAAAATTTTACAACGGTACCTCATAACCGACCCGTGAGAATCAAGGATCTTGTGATTATTTCCACGAACTAAATGAATAAAGTAATATAGTCCGGCTTTCTCTTAAATGGTAATTGCACAAGCAATAGACTTGAAAGAACCCGTCGAACGCTGTTTTACGGTATCCACACAAGTCCAAAAAAAATAGAGATTTGTAATATTAAAAATACAAATTTGGACAAGGCGATGGTCTTTGAATAAAATAATATATTTTATTTTATGGTAATTGTACAAACAATAGTTGAAAGTTGCCTTGCCGATCGGTACTTTATGACGGTTCCACAGTAATTCTCACGAGTCGGCGTTGTAAACATAAATTTGTAATTTTATTATCTATCAATATTAAATAAAATATGAATGGAAATTAAAGCTTAACAGGGAATCACATATCACTGGCGAAACAGACGGGATAAATTCCTAATCACGAACGTAATATTAACTAATTATTTAATATTGAATATCGAGTGAATGTTATACATATAGAGCTTAATTATGTCACCCTATACAGATAGATGTAAATAACACACTGGACATAGATTTACATATGAATATAAGTTAAGGTTTATATAATAAGATTATTATAGAGTTATATTATAGAATTATAGAGTTTAGTAACTAGAGCGGCACTTGTAACTTTGATTATTTGAATATTTATTTGATTTTAATAATTTTATTTAACCACTTAAGTTACTTTAAGTTTAAGGCTATATAGCTTGCTATTATTTGCAATCTGTATATTATTTTGAATTTCATTGTCATAAAGACTTCACAACTTAAGCAGAGATTACATTGTCATAAGTTATAAGCATGTAATAGATTTATATTTTTATCTATAATTTTGTAACTATTCTGAATTATCAAAATTAGTTCATATTTAAATTAAATAAAGTAATTAATAATAAAAACTATTTTTGTAAAATTAAAGATTAGTTAATTATTCCTAGGCGGTAGTATGTCTATGGCAACATTAAAGTATAAAATTTTTTATCTGTGTAATCTCTCTTGTCACGAATAAATAAAGGAAGAAAGACGTGTTGTGTTCGCTTTTACCATATTAAAATACAGTCCACTATACAAGAGGTCAACAGTGTCGTCATATTGACAGGCGGTGGCCCCAACAGTAAGCGACACTCCCTCCCCCTCCAGCCTTAAGTGGGAACATACTTTATGAACGATCTCGTAGCGAAAAATAAAAAAACCGTATGTAACTTCGTACCGCCAATATTAGTATTTATCATACACATGTGAATTATTATTAGGGAATCCTTTTTAGTAAAGAGCTAAAACAAAACGGCACGTTTTAACCCGCAATGGAGGCTTCACGCGTGAAGATTACACGGTTTAATCAGTTAACACTGCCGGTGACGTCGGCCGTAAGCCTAATGGATCGTATTGAAGCCCTCAACCCCAACAATGGGGGTTACAGGCTTTTGTCATTTAAAAATTTCATGTTATGTAGCTTATGAAATAAAATGCGAATGTTTACACCAAAGAACACAGAACAGATTATACTGACACAGAATATTATTAGGTTTTTGTAATCTTTGAGAAGTCCATTGCCGCCTAATTGTCTTTCCGATTTGATTTAAAGAGATAATATAATTAGCTAATTCCGAGCGCTTCGTTGGGCATTTAAAATGGCATAGGGTAAATGAAATTCAAAAAATAGTATTGCAAACAAGTTCTGACGTGCCTCTCTTTCTTTGGACGACAAAATACCACTAGTTATCTGAAAGAAAATGCCATATGGTATTCGCAAGTGTGCGAACTAAGAAATGCAATAAACTTCATAACGAGAGTCAAAAATGTCTGTACCAGTTAAGTACTTTTATAGACAGGAATCCATTGATAGCATTTTTATGCGTGACTATGTGAACGATGGTAATGTCGGTAAATGACGCCCCTCTCTGTGCATCCACAAAAAACAAATACAACTATCTATGTTTGTAAAAATATGTATCATGAAAAGATAAACTCGATCGAGTTTCTGGCCGGTTCTTCTTGTTGGTTGGGTTGTTTGTCCGAACCGATGGCTGCTTTGACGTTCATAAGCACCTTCTCAGGACCTAAATAGAATACAGTGTTTTTTATTTTGATTTTGATTCCGTAATTGCACTTGAGGACAACTTTAATATCTAGTGAAACCGCAGTCAAACGCTAAACCAATTATGTTATACACATACAAACAGAAAACATATTAATGCGTACACATTTATCTTTATAAAAGAGGAAAAACTTGTTATACGTATGTAATTATTTCCACAGGCACATTTTAAATTTTACTCTGATGCCGGTTCATTTGTCGAGTTAAAATGGTCATAAATCCACGGAATGGCCGTATGTTACAAAAAAAATGTTTATTATGTAATGTATATTTGCTCCCGCTATGTAAATTTTTGCTAATACGAAGGTAAGCTTTATTTATACATTAGTTTTAATTTTGTGGGAATTAATGATCACGTAGAAGGACTGCCTCGTTTTTTAATATACAACTAACCTGCTGTTTTAAGAAAAATTACATTTTTCTTAAAACAGCACCCATACTTGTAGTCAAATACTATCTAGTAAGACACGCAGTTTCGGTGGTGTAGTGGTTTGGAACGTGGATTATCATTCTGATGTCCGCAGGTTCGTACCCCGGCATATACCAACGAATGTTTCGAAATTCGCGTACATTTACTAATTTAAATTGGCAACACTATCGACTGACGTTAAATTAATAATTCTAGTAATTAGTAAGACAGATAGGTATACTAAGATATCTCTTACATAATAAGACTAAGATATCTTTTAAGGCGGTGAGTCACGCTGAAGCTTTTACTGGTTTCAGCATGAATGGGTCGGCTCGCCCGGGGTAGTACCACCCTCTCGCAGAAAACCGACGTGAAGTAACAGTGCTCGCATTGTTGTATTTCGTTCGGTCAGTGAGAACGCCGGATGAAACAACTTCCCTCCCTCTCCCCCTTCCGAAACCCCCTGCCCCAAACACAGGCTGGCAACGCACTTGCGCCTCTTCTGCTTCTTTTTTATATATCATAGGAGGCAAACGAACAGGTGGGTCAGCTGATGTTAAGCGATCACCACCGTCCATAGACACTAACAACACCAAGGGAGTCACAAGTGCGTTGCCAGCCTGTGTTTGGGGGAAAGAGGGAGAGGAGGTGAAGGGGATGTGGGCTTCCGGCACTCTCATTGACTGAACAAAACGCAACAATGCAAGCACTGTTACTTCACGTTGGTTTTCTGTGAGAGGGTGGTACTACCCCGGGCGAACCGACCCTTTCATGTTGAAACCAGTAATAGCTTCAGCACTGCTCTACCACCTATATATGAGCCTACGTCCATCGACACGGTGTCTGAACACGCTATCAACTAAGTCATCATCGCTTCTAAGTTAAGTAAAAAGGCTTTGTTATATAAAACATTAAAGTCCATTTAAACTTATGAAATAATATTGGAAATAATATTTATTTATTGTTAACCTTTAATAAAAGCCGTTCTTTTAACTAATATGAATTTCCTTTAGCTGAATTTTATAACAATAAATTTTATTTTAGAGTTAACATTTGAGATTAGGTACGAAAAATAATGACACAAACGTGTAAACCAGACGTAAATGTAAATTACACTGTTAATCTAGGGTCGAACAAAATAGGTATTATTTTTTATCACGGCTTTAGCATTAACATAAAGAAATGCGCTTGTTTTAGTCGTGTATAGTTCATGGTGATAATAAATCAATAAGGAAGTGTCTGGAATTCACCAGCTCACTATTTTATGTTATATTATCCTATCGTAATTTTCTGTTTCTCTTTATTAATAGTTCTATCTACTTCTCTCTTAAAGCAAGTACATTTATTCCGTCCGTTCCGCATCAGAAAAATTGGATTAGAAACCGTCACATAAAAGCTTGCACTAAATCATTGGATACAACAATATTGTCATTGAATCCATTTATGGGCTTATACCAGTGTAACGTCTATAGTAGCACTAATAGAGGTATCGCCTTCCCGAACCAACTGGTATACATCGAGTTACCAAGCGAAATGTAAGTCTGTACATGTAGAACACTAAATGATAATCGCGTCGTTGATCGTGTGAAAGTCACAATTGTCTTTAGTGGATACACAGAGAAGAGTCAATTCCAGACACCACATATCAATCCACTCTATTATAGCCTTTTGACACCAAAACCCACTTAACACGGCGCTTAAACTTACAGTCCGGCAAATCGGTAATAGGCCTTGGATCTTTGTTGTAAAACCTAACAATATTACCTAAAAAAAGCTATTAATGGTTCTACTGAGTCTGAAATATGGGGCCAGTTTGTTGCGTTTCAGGATGAGGTAACCTAGCGGAAGTCACCGACTGTTCTTGCATACATTGTCCTTACTATTAGGCGTAGTGCAGTAACTTTGCCGCATTGCGACCTTGACATTTTATTATTATCTTTTCTCTTACTGTAAAGATATTTTATTCAAACAAATATAACCTAGCATCAATGTAGCCTTTACTTTCTAGAAACAAATTGAGGGAATTATTAATGACATTGAACTAGATCATATAACACCTTACCATCACCAGAACAAGCGAGTTCGGACACCGAGTTTATCGACGTAGGTTCAAATATTTGCAAATAAGCCAGAGCTTTCGTTAAAGGGAAACATCGTGCTAGCGTTTATTCTAAGCCCGCCTGGTTAGCTACCACTTTAAAATAGAAAATATGTCATGAAGCATATATATGTGTGTTATAGGAGCTGCACTTAACGAGACTATCCCCCTCTAAGTTTTACGTATTTTACCATCTTAGACAACATCGTCCAATTCTAAAACTTCTAAACATGAACAAATACAGACACCAATATTCTAAGCGTCCAAAGAATTTTCACTTCATAAATAAAGGTCACATTAGTTATAATACATCGGGACCGTCTCTCCCTCTCAGATCGACTTTGAGGTGGTAACGAAGCATCTAAATTTCATGAGTTCGCTTTGAACGTTGTGCGGTTGTTAACGCGAATACGGTGTTGTGAACGCATGCACGGACGTCCGTGATGCCGTATTATGATAATTCATGGAAATGCGAACAGACGTTGTTTTGTTCTGTGCTATTATTGGTAAGTACTAACAATTTACTCCAAATATAGAAAGTTATGAATAACACATACATAAAACGGCGAAACGTGATATACTTTTAGAATACGGCCATACACATTATGGATTAACAGCAATTAACAGTAATGCAACTTCAATTCTTTAATAATGCCGTCTACTAATTCTGCCAGTGTCCAGTCAGTCATGGGAGAGTTATTTTATAGGTAGTATTACATTTTTATTGTATCATTTAGTTCTTCCAGATTAGACCACTGAAATACACAAAGATATTTACAGATATGCCTTATATATTTACATAATAATGACTGTTATTGTGTTATGTTAAAGTGTAATTTTATTAATACATATAAATTAGATAGATTATTGACAAAAGGAGAAATCGCATACAATAGCAAAGATTTAAAATTAGAGGGACGGGGTATACTGTCAGACAAGACATCATACTAGGAATATACTAAATTAGGGCAATTGAAAAAGATGTGTTCTAGAGTGCCTTCATCCAATCCTCATTTAAATATTGAGTTGTCCCTGATTCCGCGCTTTGCAAGATGTACTGGAGATCACACGTGACCTATTCTCAGTCTACAGATATAACTGTAATTTAAGGAACATTTACTAATTTTTCGTAATATTTTGTAGAAAATAAATTGTTTGTTTGATTGAACGAACAAAAATAATTTGTTTTTAATTGCTTCTGTCACATTTTAGGACAATTTAGCCACCTACTCAATGGATGCAATGACAATATTAATTAACGGATATCCTTCCTCAGGCTTATTCACATCCTAATAAAACCAACTTTATTAAAACTAGTGATTTATAAATTATAAAAATGTTGTTATCAATCAAGCGTTGAATAAAAAATATATAGTTAGTCAATTGACCTATTCCGGTATGTTAATGGATGGCGGGGAGGCAATTATTTATAAATAGAGAAGCATTGGTAGCTTCAATTACTTATCAAACTGTATAAGCGCACGGACTCTTTGTCCGTTTTATACATTACTAGCGGGCCCGGCAGACGTTATCCCGCCCTGATTATAAAAAAATCCTGGACAAATTATACCAAAACGTTCCTCGTGAATCACTTTATCCGCTGGTGAAAACCGCATAAAGATCCGTTCAGTAGTTTTTGAGTTTATCGCGAACAGACAGACAGACAGACGTGGTAGGGGACTTTGTTTTATACTATGTAATGATATGTAATACTCGCTTTTACCCGTTGTTTCGTTCGCGTTAATGTAAATTTGATAATCACTCGATTGCATGTTGTATCTTCCTGCGATTAAGCGTATCCGGTTATACTTGTCGGATAATCTTGCCTTATCAGATAATCCACATCTCTCATTTTTAACTACCTACCACAAATAATGTGGGTGAAGAAGCAAAAATAATGTCGCTTCTTGAGACTCACCTCATCAGACTCACTCACCTCTCTGTTTCTCATTGCATGGTCTCTTAACCCGGATAAAATCCTGTTTTCCTCCAACAATATTTTTAAAAATTGTAGTAAAGTAATAAATAATTGGGATAATTTAATCTGCAAACCGTTATCTTGCGATATCTTTTGAAAGTAAAGTTCGGTTATAACGATTAAATTCCTCATTTTTATTATATAGCTGTTTATCATCGATTTCGAATCCACGTTATTTTAGGCGACGCTCGAACGCCCTGCAACAGTCGTAATCACTTCAAAAGTCCAAACCGCAAGGGCCTTCATTACGAAACAAAAAAGAACGGTAATGTTCACTAATTAACTCTAATACAACGCTAATAAACAAAATGTTTTGGGACCTCGAATGAAATGAAAAAGTGTACCGTAATAAAGTATTTTTACATTCTTCCCTCATTTCGAAATAAGCTCTGGAATAACATTGAAGCTGTTTTAAAAATTGAACTGTGTGATTTTATTTTATAAATGCGTTAGTAAGTATTGTAGTCCAAGCATGTTGTAGTAACACAAAATCAAAAATACTTTATTCAATTTAGACCCTAAGAAGGCGCTTTGATCGTCTAAACTATGAACTCTTCGGACAAACAACTCAGTCATCCAGAAGAACCGGCAAGAAACTCGATCGGGTTCATCTTTTTAACATATATCATTACATAGTATAAAACAAAGTGCCCTACCGCGTCTGTCTGTCTGTCTGTTCACGATAAACTCAAAAACTACCGAACGGATTTTCATGCGATTTTCACCTGTGGATAGAGTGATTGATGGGGAACGTTTTAGTATATAATATGTCAAAAATTTTTTCATAATCAGGGTGGTACAACGTCTGCCGGGCCCGCTAGTATTTTTATAATACATTAAAGTTACAATAATTTCTAATGAATGCACAGAGAGGTGTCAATTCCAGAAATCACCATAATTCACATTTTGGCGTCAAAGCCCGATTGACATGGTGGTGGATTTTACAATGCGAAAAATCCGTAATATAATTTGGAACTTGGTCATAAAACCTAATAACTAAAAAACTGTTACTAGTCTTCCTGAGTATTAAGATATATCAGACATGAGGTGACCAGTTTGTCATCGTTTTTAGTATTTAAGTCAGGGTGGTCTTCCACGAAATCCAGCTTTCCACACACCACCTGAATTTATCACCTTAAAATATGTTAAACTATGTTTATAACCCATTTATAAAACATTATTAAAAGAATATGCTGCTACCAGAAGAAAGGAAAACTAAAGCATAGTCAACATTGAAATTAATTACTCTATTTATCAACACCATTAAAAAATTAATAGACAAGCCGACTTTCAACTATCAATAGCTGTAAAGAGACTACAAAAAGAAAACATCAGAGACGATTTAGGACGCAAAAGGTGTACTTAAAAGCAAATTTAGGTGGTATTACTATACAGACAAAAACTTGTCACTGTGAATACTTAATCTAAGCATGTAGTTCTCAAAACCATAGATCTGACAGCATTTAATAGATGTGGTAAATTAGACCGCATCGAATGTGTTTTGATTGTAGTATAAGAGCGTGCGAACCTTATTAATTTGTAATTGCAAGCATCTTTGATTGGCCTTAAAAATAAGTATTTATTGGCGGATCAGTCAAGTTGTATGCTTTAACTTCTTTATTCTCTTCGCGTGTTATTACATCAGGTAAAATCCAATTATCTACAACTCAGTAGCTTAAAAATTGATATACATATGTCACGTTCTAAAATTTGCTTTTCTACGACGAAATAGTTGCTAAATTAACAAAACATTACATATATTTTGATTCCTTAACAAGATATATAATTGAAATCGTAAACTAAGCCCAAGGTTAACCAATAACGTCATTCTAATTGCAATTTGTAGATTTTATTTCCATTATAATTATTTTAACTATTAGTCGTCTAGTAATCGAAATTCAAAGTAATGCAATAATATTTAATTTTTTTCTTTTTTAACTGAAAAAATAGAGGAGAAAGATGTACTAAGCCAATCGTGTCCACCTAATAATACTTTGGGATATAAATTAAAACTGTACGCGTTAGGTATAAATTCAAATTATTACCTCTAGATATAAACAACAAAGCAATGTCCGGTCTGTAGGATATTTAATCCGTTAAGGAGAGACCTTTTCCTTATTTACTGTTTGTTCGCCGCGTAAAGTTTACGTCTCTTGAAGCTAGAAAGCGCGTTCATCTTAGTTCCACTCACAGGGATTAGTCCGCAGAGGTGTTTTTTGTATTTTTCTACGGTAATTTGTTTTTATTAAATTGTTTAACACATAAATCAATCTGATTCCTCCACGAAAAAAAATATTAGATCTTTTCTAAAAAATGCCACCTGACTCTTATCCAATATAGTGTCTAACTCCAAGTATAAGTCTATGCCTATAATCATTTACGCTTTATTTATTATCTCTTTTAGCCAATCCTGGCAATCTAAATAAGTAATCAATAATAATGTAACATGCCATATAACTGCACTGTGTCTGATGGTAAGCACAGTGCAATTATAAATAGCAGCGACCACTGACAAATCTATAACGCAAGGTCAGTTAGCGATGTCATTCGTGCCAGCATAGCTTTTGGTAACTGGGTATACAATGATTGATACTGCATGCAAGATGGTAAAGTTTTTCTCCAATGCCCACTTAGCTGACTACCTCCCAAAATGCTTTCAATGACCAGTGTGGTAGGGTTGTGAATATGACCGTGTTCCGAGCGTAGTTCATAACGTCCCAGTGATAGAATTGAGCATGAAAACGTCAATTGGCGATGGATTACACATACTTAATTGTCGTAATTATTATTTTATTGTAGTTTGCTCACTTATAGCTACGATGCCTTCCCTTTGTCGTGCAAAGACATTTTTTCTTCCCTGTTCAAAGTATTTATCCTTAACTATTGCGTTCTGTATACTAATTGCTTCAAAATTTGTTGAAAGTATGGCTGTTAAGTTTTCTCTCAGTGTACCGTTACTATCTTTAGGATCAAAATATAGTTAATAATATGTTATTTTTCCTCTAATAGTAACAGTTGCTGTATCCTGTACAAAATAACAAAATATTCCAAACTGGATACCAGTAAGGACTAAATATATTTAATTTATAATGACGAAAATATTTCATTCATCTAAAAGGAACACTTTTAAATATTCTTACAATCTCATAACTTATTCCATATATTAAGTAATGTAACAAAACATTTACCAAAAATTGGCCAGAGACTACATTTATAATTTAAAGAACAGATCATGTACATTCGTTCAGTACTTTTCGAATAATAAGCACATTAAAAAGGGCCAGACATACATTTTATGGCCTTCAGTAAAGATAAACACGACGAAATCCCAAGTGGTGGTCAGTATGGAATAATTTCTCAAACAATCTCTTCAGACATTTACAAAGGACCGACTTAAAACTACAAAATAACATTACGACATAAGAAAAACGATCCTTAGTTCTTAAGACCTAACACTAAGCGTTGAATCACCGTCGAGTTTATAAAAGCTTGTAGACATTCTAAAATAAGCTCTCTTTGAAATCGCTTAAAATGAAATATCCCACAAACCAGGCAGTGTAAACTTGCTAACTTATATAAAAAAAAGAATATTACATAAACTCTTTAGGAACACTACGCCGAGAAACAATTTTGTCGAGATATTACAGGGTTGTCGTATAATTTAACAAATATTTTCAAAATTTCTCACTAAACGTATCATGTCAAATTAATCTATTCTAATATTATAAAGCTGAAGAGTTTGTTTACTTGAACGCGCTAATCTTACGAATAACTGGTCAGATTTGAAAAATTATTTCAATGTTAGATAGCCCATTTATCGAGGAAGGCTATAGGCTATATATCATCACGCTAAGACTAATAAGAGCGGAGCCCCAATGAAGAATGTTTGAAAATCGTGTTATTATCCCTTTGAGATCTTCCACTATGTGCACTGCGTAATATGGACCTAAAACAGCTTAACGTACGTATTATTGAAAAATATTTTCACATTCTACGTAAACGAAGTCGCGGGTTAAAGTTAGCGTTAGCTCAAAGTAACTATTCCACGCGAACGACGTCGTGGGTATAAGCTATATTTAAATAAACTAAGCTGACAGCAAATGGTAAACTTGTTTGGTAAATACGGATATTCGACAAATATTACCATAGTAATGACAGTCGAATTATTTCGTGACCCAGATGTGAATAATTTACGCCACCGATAAAGATTTCAGGTAAATTTGAATATGGTAACATTCTTCCACGGTAAAAACCCTAAGGTGTGATAGCCCTACGTTATTATTTTGACTTAATATAAACGAACGGTTCCAAAGAATTTGTGTTCACAAAGTAAACACGACTTTAAAATCTCGTCTGAAGAGTTTGAAACAAAATAAACTGGAAGAATTCCAGATTGATGGGAAAGTTCGAGATTTAGCCGAAGAATAGTCAAAGTTAAGCTCCGTTGGTTATTTCAGATGGCCCAGATACTTTAGATATTGTTTTCTTTTCGTGTTTATTTAGCACAGAGCGATTAAAACGGAAGAGATGTTTTTAATAGAGTTCCCGAGTATATAAAAAATAAGCCTCTTCAATCTATAATGTTCCAATTATTTATATTTATTCGCTGTATCTTATCCTTACATCAATTTGTACCATCTTTTGTTTCTCAGATTTAATCTCCCAAGCGCATGAATGATGAGAATTTGAATACTAGAAAGAATCTAGGAATATTTGGGATAAAACTGCTAAAAGGTCGTAGGAGTTAAGTAGTAATGTAAAAATTATAATAAAAAAAGACAGCCCATATTTTATCTAGATTCGTTATGTACTTCTCATTAAGAAACAAAACCAATTTAATATGAACGCAGTCACGGGTATGAACTAGTTACTATATAAAACTTGATACTAGAACATACCATTAGATTGAATGTAACTTTTTATTCGTAATATTTTTTAGAATCTGATCAATTGTTCCAGAAAATTCTAAAAACTTTCACAAACTTTACCTTTATATAGTGATAGTGTAAATTTTATGAATTCACGTCAAATAGTAACCGTACCCCATTTGAACCTTCCAATCACTAGAATTTGCACATGAACATGCACATAGAATTTCAACTGGACTTTCATTCCAAATTCATCCCCAATTTTTCAGAAATTGAATTTCAGAAATCAGAATCAATAGAATAGTTCTTTAGAACTTTCGTAATGCGGATTGCTCCAGGTTTATAATACGAGGCTCTTCGAAAATGGATTGAAATACGCGAATTCCTCATAGACGGCGATCATTTACCATCAGACGTGTCCTCAACCTATTTGAATGGCTGTAATGCATAAAAAGACAAGCATCCAATTTACGCCTACCGGGAAAGCGTTCTTCAAAAACGGGACTACCAGATAACTGAAGCAACCTTTCAAAAGACTTCCGTCCAAGTAAGACAATGATAAATAAAACACCCAAAGTTAGAGACGACGAGAAAAAAGTTGAACGAAGTCGTGAAGTTACCCGGCTGGCGTGAAATGTACAAATTACTACAGAACGAAAAGTAGACAGCATTGTGCGAGGTCTTATTTTGCGAACGGAGAGATTAAAGAGCGCTTTGTGCGAAAGATTTTTTACGCACTGTGCGGTTTACACGTGAGCTTTTAGGGCAGCATTTTATAAGATATACTTTTAAATACAAAAGTAGAGTTATATTATTAATACAAACGAAGTACATTGAGTCTTTTAGGTAGGTGAACACTCATTTTTATTCCTTCTTTATCTTTCTACTAGCGGGCCTGGCGGACGTTGTCTCGCTCTGATAAGAGAAAAAAACCTTGACAAATTATATACCTAAACCTTCCTTCATGAATCACTTATCTACTGGTGGAAACCACATGAAAATCTGTCGAGTAGATTTTCAGTTTATCGCGAACAGACAGACAGACGTGGCAAAGGACTTTGTTTTTTAATATATAATGATTAACAAATCTCATATTTAAATTACCTTATGTTACACGCATGATTCAAACGAACGAACACATCGTATGTTAAAATATAACGAACCTTTTAGGCTACAGAACGGAAAAATAAATACATTCGATAAACATCACACTCTTTCTGCGCAATCTTGTAAAAATATGTGTAAAAGTTCCTTTTTACTCAGAAGTATATTCTTATAACATCAACTATACAAATGCAAAAACTTAACACACGTTAATCTTCAACATATTTTAATTATCTATATATTTTTTTATATTTACAGTTATATACCCAGAGTGTGAACCGTCAACCGAGGAACGCGTTTTAATTCTTTTTGTTGTTTTACTGACTAATATTTTGCTCTCTCTCTACCACTAGTTTCAGATTTAACTTTTTCAGGTACACCTCGCTCAAATCAAACGTTTTTTGTTACAGTATCGTGGTAAAGCCAATAAATTCCGGACAGAAGTGCAAAGTAACGTCCACTATAAAATTAAAAGAAAAAGCAAAAACACGAACTTTATAAATAATCAAGATATTGTCGGTGTGATAACAATTTCTAATATATCTTAATCTCCATATACGTTGTAAAAATTACGTGAAAGTTCTGTCGAATAATGCCTTTAGTAAAAACAATTGTATATAAAACTGTAAAGAAAAACCGTGACCATTTGTAGCCAACAACTGTGAGTAGTGAAAGTACGGATCGGTCCCCGACTGGAATTGTGACCACCACATAATTGGTGATAAGGCTATTACAGTTTTTTTTTAGTTCTGAATTAGTATACACCCAGTAGCCGAAAGAGCGGCAACTGGCGAGAGATTGCTAACCTTTTTATGTGCACCGTTATTCTATAGTTCCAGTGTACTGTGCTAATATAGAAGTTTCTAATCTTTCGAAAATTGTCCTACACCGTATAATTATTTTTTTCAGCGAGTATATAAGACAGCAGCCAAAACGCAACGTATAACAAAGTTAGTGCGTGCTAAAAAACTCAAAACAAATACATATCACGAATAATTCCGATTAATTCGCGGTCGTTCACGCTAAAAGCCGAGGTCTTGTGTAACTCGATGTGATTTCAAATGCCTCATCTTTTATTTTGAACTAAATTCCTCTTAGTTCACGATCAGTATTGGATTATTTTAGGGCTCAAGGTCGTAGCCTTTAGGGAATGGTTAGGGGGAGAGTTATCTAGAGCAATGTCAGAAAGAGAAATCATATAAAGTAGTGAACACCATGCAGTATTTAAATTCGAAGGCTCCTATACAGGATATCTATCTTCTATCATGTTATTTACAAATTGAATCCGCATTGAATTTCATTTTAACAAGTAAAATTATTTTCTTTCAATTTAATTACACTTACACATGTCAATGTTCACTTGGATCTAACGATTTTAATATTTACTATTGGGTACGTACCAGTGGTCGACATTCTACCATAGTTAATTGAATTTTTAAAGTTTGAACTTCGTTAGGGTTCTTTTATCAAAGTCTTTAACCTCTATAATCAAAGGCTTTCATCATGCCTACTCAGTTATTTGCCACTTTTTTTAAAATCATATAAACATTTTAAAAAAATCGATGTGTAAATGAAAAATGAAATTTATTATAAATTTCAAACAATAAACAGGCGGTTACATAAGGTTGTAAGGCTCTCAAATACTAAGTAAACATAACTTTACGAAATTAAAGAGATTTATCGCAACTCATGACACAATTTTCAATTAATTTCATACGACACCATGGGTGCGTAGTATTTCTGGGTGATATTGAATTAAATATAGTCTGTACATTATGAGGAATATTGATATGCCCACTATCATCATTTGGAAAAGTAATGGATACACAATAGAATCAAACGATGAATCCAAAACAAAGATGTTTTTAAAAACTACCATTAACTTTTGAAAATGAATTCATTTTTGTCCATAATTCATCATCAATTGTACTAAATATAATTGCTACATCAAGTTGAACTGCATCATTGTAACCGCAGAGATCTAAGTCATGGATTACTTTCATGACTAAACAAATTTTCTTACTTTGATTTTACAAAATATTTTTTCGCTCATTTTTTATTGAATCATCATTTGAAGTGATTTCACCATAAAGAAATACTAAACATTAAAATGTTGACATTGACTTTGGAAATATTGCTTTACTATGCTAAATATCAAGTCCATCTGTTCGCGCAATTCGCTTAAAAATGGGTACAAAGTTTTGGCTTCACGTATTAATATATAAGAAGATATTTTATAGATTAACTAGCGCCAGTGATGGATTAAGGCCTAGGTCTGTGAAGCCCGGGCCTAGAGCGGCAGGATTTTAGGGGTGGAAAAATTTTCCAAGCGGTTTTAAAGTTTTTAAAAACGGTAAAATGTCAAAATAATTGAAAAGAAAAAAAAAGAATACCTGATTTTGATGCCCATTACTGGAACATTTCTAGTACAATGTTTGAAATAATTGTAAATGTTCATACATTTTTCGGTTTAATGTGAATTTCTTATCAGACTAATATTAGCCTCTCAAGATAAAACGAGTCACTGTGATAGGTTTAATATCATGTACATTATAGCAGCCATTCAGGTACAGGCACTCAGCAATCCAATCTGACACAGCTGCCATAACCAGCCACGCTAAGTACATTAATAGGTTTTGCAGCTTCGTTCCCATTAATTTAGACTTAACTTAACCATCTAAAACAGGTTTTTTTTTCTTGAATGAAAATTATTCTATGTCTCTCTCTAACTGACAATGTGTATGCAACACATCATAAAGATTGGTTGAATAGTTAAGAAAGAAAGAGCAAATACAGCTATATATAGATTTCATATATAAAGGTTCAATTGGTAAACAATATCCGCTTACATGAGAAATAACATGGAAACAAGTTACACCCTTTATTCTGAGAGATGTGTTTATGGGATATTATTTGTCAACCCGGACTCAAATTACATATATTATTATGTAAGCTAAAAATACACAATCGTGTATCTTAAGAGTACGTCGCGATTAAATACACACATGTGTTTCGGATGGGAATCTTGTGATCATTCGATGGATATCAAATTCTAATTGTTTCCTTTTACCAACGTAGCTCACGATTTTACTTGCGTCAAATCTTTAACCTAAACGAGTTTCGTACAGAGTGTGATTAAGTTTTGTACTGACATAGGCTTTCACATTTCAACCGGTCTCCATAAGGCTGTTTTTGCCAAGCGGCCAATTCGTTTTCAGCACCCGACGCTTCGCGCAGGTCTGCACATCTCGCTTGCGTTATTACTTCATTCTGGTTTAGTGCATATTCTCACCATAATCTTAAGAATCATATACATCAACTTATCTCTACTTTCGATAAATATATTATGCACGTATTATATATACACCTTCTGGAAGAAATTCTTCAAAATCTAATAAAAAATATCAAAATCCGTTGCGTAGTTTAAAATAACTAACCAAACACATTAACAGACATGGATAGTGGTTTTGTTCTATCGTCATCATAAGCTTGTTACAGACCCACTTCAGGAAAAAACGCTTGTGAATTTAAAAAAATACAATGAAAAAAAATGATTTCCAACACTACGCTCAACGGATTTACTCAGATGTAACATATTTTATTCAATCTCAGTGGAACAGTAGGCGCTTGAGGGTGACAACGAGAGAATTAATAGATCTGTACCGATGGCAGTTCGATCGGACTGAAGTGGCGGGTAATTGTTCCGAAAAGACGTATGACGGTTATGTTGAGTACACATAAATCCAAATACATTTTCTTCTGCGTTTATGTCTTTATGAACGATGACACCATACATTATCTTCATGAACCTCTAATGTTTTACATAGTGCACATCGAGATAATTCTCATATGACAGCATTTTTTTCAACTTACTTGACACATATATTTAAAAAAAAACAATATATTTGTAAAATATAATATATGTGTAAAATATTACTAAAGTTTCATTAAAATTCGTTCAGTAGTTTTTGCACTAACAACCATATATAAACATGATAAAACAAAAAGAATATAATAAAATACAAGACCATATATTTTTAAAAACTTACACAGGCTATAATTGGTAAGAAGATGTTGGCTTTTATTATTAAAATGTTAATGCGCGATTTCAACATAGTTCTCATAAAATCAATTTAATATTTAATATGTGCCCGTTTCTTTTATGTTATTATTATTTTTTATTACTGTATAACAATTACAACATTTTAATGACTGTCAGTTACCAGATAAATCTCATTATTATTACTTAACACCAATTCAAGTGTTATGTCGCGTAGACAATGTTCTAGACAAAAGTTATCTACCAGAAGAATGCCATCCAAATTAACTCAGCCATTTTTGCAAATTAACCGTGATAAACAACAGATACTCCAATTTATTTATACATATAGATTTGAAGTACAATTATACCATAGCCACTAAACATAATTATGGTTTCATTAAATACATTAAACTAATATTTGATTGACAAAGATATCTCTTTATCAAGGCTTGTGATTGATTTACACATATGACAAGCTTTATAGTAAAACAAGAAAGTTATTACCAGACAAAAATTGATACCGAAAAACCGATAATCCGACCATTCGGTAACACTGGCACGATAAACTCTATAGACATTGATAAGGGGAAAATATATTTTTTAATATTCACAGAATATCTTAGAGTTTGCGATTGCTATACGATTTTATTAAAGATTCGCATGAAATTGTGTTTATGCTTTAAATATTGCTAAGTTAACAGATTTACAGTTCTAAGAATTAATATGTATTGAAGTGTATCTTGTTTTTCTTATTTATCTCCGGAACGGCTTAACTAATTTAGACAGGACTTTTATTAGCAGATAGAGAACTTCTCAAAATATTATCTCGACTACATATCATTACGCCTTACCATTTTTGTAATCGAGGTGTTTTTCTTTCACGGTAGTCACATTGCATCTTCTTACAATTATCCCACTTGAGTAGGGCTGGTACAATATGTCTTCTTCCTTTATACTTTAAATTGAGAATCGGCCAAATGTTTTATTGCTCATACTCATTGAAAGAACATGGTTTGCGTCCACTAACCATAGCCTTTAAGAACTCACATTCTGACTTTAATATGGTGGGTACAGCAAAGATGAGGGTACAGAAAAAATATTAAAATGAAGGCTTAATGTATTTTTTTATATTTATAACTCTCTTAATTATAGTAAATTTTGAACGTTATGCCATTTATTACTTCAACGCTTTGCTAGTTTGCAATTATTTTAAACAAAATTGTTATTAAAAAGTTTCCTGTTCTGTTTTTATGAACATTCACTTTTCTGAACTTTGTAGGTATTAGCGTTTAATCACAATGTGACCAGATGCTAAATGATAATTTGTTCGAAGATGGTAAATACACTAAACCTAGAAGGGGTCTGCCTCTCATATCTAGCCGCCGCAACACACCTAACGGTATTTGCCGGGAGATTTTTAACGGGATTAAAACTGACAGGCTGGTATTAGAGAGAATTCTACCACCAGTATCGTTTCATAATGATTTGCTTTCACGCATCTTTCCTTCTATACTGAAAAAGCTTAAAATATAAGAAGATTGGTGATACAAATAAATAGTCTGAACAAATATTATACAGTTGTAGGCATTGTATGAAAATAGCAATGTGGACGAAGGACCGAACAAAGC
Organism: Antheraea yamamai; assembly: GCA_036509395.1. Classification (NCBI taxonomy): domain Eukaryota; kingdom Metazoa; phylum Arthropoda; class Insecta; order Lepidoptera; family Saturniidae; genus Antheraea; species Antheraea yamamai. Next base: position 809,507 of record AP028437.1, on the reverse strand, counting down.
TCCACACAACTCACATACTCTGATGTAAACTTGCTCAGAACGAATTGCGTTGTATTTCCAGACACACGATACTAACAAACCGCCAACTTATTTTATAATTTTTTTAATAATAATAGCTGGTATTATTTTCTATTCGTGAAAATTTTATTGCACCAATAAATTATCCATTTATTACAATTTTCGAATTTATCCCTTAAAATATATATAAATACTATACATTTTAGGTATCACCATAAGTTTTATAGACATCAAAATATGTTTCTCATTTTAATCACTACATATTATAAAACAAAGTCCCCTGCCACGTCCGTCTGTCTGTCTGTTCGCGATAAATTCAAGAACTACTGAATGGATTTTCATATGGTTTTCACCAATATATAAAGTATTTCATGAGGAAGGTATACAATTTGTCCAGGTTTTTTATTGTTATCAGAACTGGGTAACTTTTGCCAGGCACGCTAGTTATTAATAGTTTGCACAAGCATAATTTTTTTTTTCTGGATTAAATGAGTTCGGGCCGTAATGCATTATGTGCGTCTATTTTAAATCAACTGCTCACGAATGACGTGAATTTAGCTGCAAGAATGCTCCAAACGGCGAAACCATTTAGTGAACCACTTTTAAAAGTCCGTTTTTATTCTTTAAATTTTACAATATTTCGTAGACATGTTTACTCAACATCAGATGAGATTATAATAAATCCCTAGTTCCTATACGTAATTATCAAGAAAGTTGGACCTTATTATAATATGTAATAAGATACAAAACGGAGAATAGACCTGTTTATCATTACCTATTCATTACAAATTGAGGGAGCGATATTTTTAATGTATGTATATATATAACTGTGCATGTTGGAGATATAGTGTCGCTGTATGCATATGTGTTTATCACACTTTGTAACCAAACTGTTTTATTGATTTTAAAATAAGAAGTGTCATTTAATCGTTTTAAGTTGTAGTAGAGACTTATGCTACATAATATTTGCGTTAAATATCTATTTATGGATATGTTCATTATCTTCCTGTGATATTTTAGTTTATAATTTCTTTTTGGAAATTTGGCCACTTATAAAATCCCATATGCCTATAGATTTTTCTTACGTAGCGGTAATTCATGTATGGTGTATCGGTCACCGGCTGTCGTTTAATAATTAAATAAAGAGGAATAACTAGTTCATTCATATAGCTAACAAAGATATCAATGACAAGTTTCTGCCCGCAACTTCGTCCGCGAGGAATAATTACTTTGGGCTAACGCCAACATGCAGTGGAAGCTCTCGAAAGGGTAAAAACAACCCGATTTTGAAACTTTCTTCGTTGGTGCTCGGCTCCTATTGGTCTTAGCGTGATGATATATAGAATATTACCTTCTTCGATAAATAAGCGCTATCTAACACTAAAATAATTTTTCAAATCGGACCAGTAGTTCCTGAGATTAGCGATTTCAAGCAAAAAAATTCTCCATCTTTATAATATTGGTATAGAAGTATAGATTGTGCAATCTGCTTTTTTTTATAAATAATTCAAACCGATTGTATATTACTAATATCATTCAACAACTTTAAATGTTAATAACATAATCATAGAATAGTTCGTCGTCCTATCCATCCGTATGTAATATAAGAAACATTACGAGAATAAGTTTGGCAACACCAAATCCTTTTCATCTCAAGCGCTGTTTAAAATCTTTTGTTTCTCAAACAGAATCGTCCTTCTTAAGAACGAACAAGAAAATAAAGTTTTATTAGGCATTCCTTAATGGAGAACTATCAAATGTTATACTTTATTTACGTACACAAAACTACGTACTTGAGTATTCAATTTTTTTAAATGATTTAACATTTATTCTGTAAGGTTTTTTATTAAGAAAAAAACTATAATACAAAAAAAATATTTTATTCTTCCTTTATTTCGAAGAGACAACAACTGGTACAGTATTAAAACTGTACAAATGGATGAAGTCATTTTTATAATTTAAGCGTTTAATAAGGTAAAACGGATAGGATAGTAATATAAGTAAGAATAAAAGTGAAGACATTCCACAGTAAATATATGAATAAGAATACAATAGTGACGGAGTATGTGCAGATACGTTAACAGTTTGACTATTCGACTGATAATATTCTAGACCACCTTTTAAAGGTTCTAATCAAATTTTGACAAGGGTCAATCACGGCTAGTCAATAGTACGAATTTTAATTCATTAGTACAAACAGTAAGTCAATGGTATAATAACGTGGTCAATAGTATGGATTTAATAATGACATAACATATGCAGTAAATAATTAATAAATAATATCTCTTACAATCTTTCAAATCTTTACAAGTGAAAAAAAAAACAAATTGAAAGTCGTATAAACTTTATTCAATTTATACGCTGAGAAGGCACTTTCAAACGCCAAAACTGCCATCGGTTCGAGAAACATCTCTGTCATTGTGAACAAGCCACGAGAAACTCCATGGAGTTTGTCATTATAAAGTTTTTACGTATGTAATTTATATGTACATAGATAAGATTGATTAGTGATGTTAGTTATTTAATGATTAAGAAAAAAGAAGATAATTTACATATATAACTAACATTGAAGTGTTTTTTGTTTGTCAGGGCTTATCTCAGAAACGGTTGAACTCATTTTTATGTAATATAATACTCATGAAGTAAACAAACTATATTATGATATTTCTGTAACCAGATAGTTTTTAACTATATTTTTGTCTATTAATGGAAATATAGACATAACATGTGAATGGAATAATATTCAATTTAACCAAACCGAGAATGTTTTAAAAGAGGGAAATGTGACGAAAACATTTCGTTTGTCATGTTGGAACTGAGGAATTGCGCGTAAATTGATTTTACAGTGTTACGATACCGTGAGTGTTTGCAGTCCAATTTTAAATATAAATCCCATTAAAACGTATATATATATTTTACACCGGCAACATTGTATGTCAGAAAGACAGGTCAATTTGCCCTGACTTTTGAGCTGCAAATGCGAATGAATTACTTTATTTTGTGCTATTCGGTTCAAAGTTTTGTTTATAATTGAAATATTAAGCATTATAAAATAGTTTCCCTGATAATTTTATTCTAACATTTTAAATCCGAGTTCATATTAAAGGTCCGAAGTAAAGGTACTACAAGACGCAAAGTGAATTATAGTTATCTGTTATTATAATTTGCTGTCATATACAACTCCCAAACAAAATTTGTAAAAGCACCGCAAGTTTGCAGTCGAATATGTAATTCTTATTAGTATATATGCAGTAATTCTAAACATCCGATAATTTTACATTAGTGTTACTCGTTTGACCAACACGATAAATTATTGCGATGAACAATTTATCAAATAGCCTTCCACGCTTTCCTCGGAATTTGTATATGGTTGAAATCTTTTTTATATAAAGTTTTACCCGTATTGCCATATTATGATTTTGACAATATGTTATGGCATACAGGGGTTTCCATAATTTTGTTACAGATCGAGATGGGCTATAGTAAATGCTTTCATCAATCCCTTCTAGTGAAACTCATTCACTATTGGATATCGGCTTTTCTCAAACATCGACACAACAATACATCCAGCGGATTACCGCTATCTTCATCGACTACCTTGTGAGAGTTCTGCTACAACAGCGTCTTTCAATAACTCTTTAACTCCTTGATCCTACTGACTATCTGTTCTGTAAGCTATACGTCACACTCCCTGTTACTTACTACAGCGTTCTCTAGTAGCTGTTAAGGTCATAGTGGTAAATTTATTTTACCATAGATTTCCTCATTTCTAGTCCGATCGTAAATAGTAAATCGTAAAAATCGTGGTCAAGTGGTTTCACCGATGGAATATCAATTTGATATCCGCAGGTTTGAACCCCAGCATATACCAAAGAATATTTCGGAATACGCCTACATTTACTAATTTAAATTGGTAATAAATAAATAAATCAATATTATCGGCTGACGGTGAAGGAAAACATTGTGAGTACACCTGAACTTGAGAAATGTTCTTGTAGTATACCGTATGTGGAAAAATATAGAACTGTGGATTTCTCAGGTCTGGAAATCGCCAATACATCATGGGTTGACGTGGTAATTATGCGCATACCTTTCCTTAGGTAGAGGCCTTTGGTCCTGCAGTGGATCTCTTACAGGCTGACGATGATGAGGAGGACATAAATCTCCTTCTCATTTTGTTACTGTCATTATATCAAAATCAAAAACACTTTATTAAATTTAGGCCCTAAGAAGGCACCTATGAACGTCAAAACTACCACTATATACTCTGGATAATAAGTGCGTTAATTTCTTGCTTTTTTTTAGCTGTATCTTGGTATTCATTAAATCAAATCAAATCAAAAATACTTTATTTAGTTTAGGCCCTAATAAGGCGCTTATGAACGTCAAAACTACCATCTACCATTAATCTATAAAACCTCATTCCTCATCACTCTGAGTGTGTTAATATTCTCGCAATTTACCAAGTTAAAGGAAAAATGTTCGGTCTAAATAATACAAAACTCTCGTGTTGAAAGAAATATCATTTCTGCTCGGCCGAGGAATGGTTATTTGTAAATGGGGAAGCGCCATAAAAGATAGTTCACACATCAAACAAAATCTCGGACCGCCCTTCCACTACGAAGGCAGGCTCATTTATTACACGACGTCGTTCTACCGAATATAAAATCGACCCCCTTTTGTCTCTTATTTACAAAAAGGAAAAGATAAAGATATGACATTTGAATAGAAAGAACCGTGAATTCTGTGTCGGAATGAATTTGTTGATCGCGGCCAGATTGTGGACGGATTTGTTGGGTCCGTTGGTATTATTTAGCTTTCCTTTTTTATGTTAATGATATGTGTCTTTTATGTGTATTACAGTAGCCCTTTGAGCTACTTTATGCTAATTAAGATTCTATGGAGAGTTAAATTATAAGACATGTTTTTTTGGCTGAGCAATTTATGTCAAATTACACGATAAAAGAATGATGAACTTAAAAAGTTGTCTCATTTTATGAGATCACGATGCAAGTGAAACTTTTTTTGGATCGTAGGCATTTAACTGAAAATCTTCGGCAAATTATTCCATTTTGGATATTAAAATCACGCTTTTAATCTTGACTTAAGAATTGGAGATTGGGAATTATAATGGGAAATCAATAGTATACAAAATATATAACTATACATTTTAATTTCAATCACGGGATTAGTAGGAATACATATTAAATACAATCATTCAAATCATAGACATATTAGGCATTGGCTGCTGCCGAGCGTCTTTTACTTACCCCTACTCAGCATTCATCCGTAAAGCTACATGCGTTAGATGGACGAAAAAATTTGAGGCGATGGAAAAAAAAGTTGTTCTTTAAAATAATATATACGGATTGAACGGACAAAATGATTATCAACGAGATTCGACTACTCTGCAACTAATCTATAGAGCAAGAGTGCTTTTTGATGCTGAAAATTATGGTTTTTGTCAGGTTACCAATTATTACCCATTAATCCCAAGTGAAACCCACGTAATTAGATTACCCAAATAACGCACAAAACTATTGAATAGGTTAAAATTCTAGTGAATTGGTTTCAGCATGAATGGGTAGGCTCGCCCGGGCTAGTACCACCTTCTCACAGAAAACCGACGTGAAGTAACAGTGCTTGCATTGTTGTGTTTCGTTCGGTCAGTGAAAGCGTCGAAGACCCACCTCCCTTTCCTCTTTCCTTTCTCCGCCCCCCCCCCCCCTACACCGGCTGGCAACGCACTTGCGACTCCCCTGGTGATCACTTAACATCAGGTGACCCACCTGTTCGTTTGCCTCCTATAACATAAAAAAAGGAGTGTGCTCCTGTTTCAGATACGAGTTATTGGCTGTATAAATCATTTAAGGTTAAAAACAGCAAGTAATAAAGTGAAACATAATAAATCATTGGTAAATGCAACGCGAGTTCATGCGATGTTTTGGTGTCGTAATTTTTTTGTTGGTTTTATGGGCATATAAAAGGTCGTGTCGTGAAGAATAAATGACTTATGAAGTTCAAGCGAAGGTCGATTGCAGGTCGAGGCCTTCGTCGTTATGCGTAGATTTAAATTGTATATGATATAATGAATGACATATCACAATGGCATAGCACTCTACACCAATCAATAATTGATAATGCCTTCTTTAGAAACAGTATTTAGGTTATCTATGAGCATATTGTTTCCGAGGTAACATGACTCCTATTTACAAATTTTGTAAGAAGAAAACGATTGCAGAAATAGTACTTTAAAAATATGCATATAAATGTTGTACTTTATATGTTTTAGCGCTTAATCACAATCTTATCTGATGTTAAATAACGATGTGGTCCAAGATGGTAAACACGCTAAACTTAGAGAGGGCTGGCTCTCAAGTACAGGTGCTTGGGGACAAATTTTCCAGTTGAGGGTGGTAGCTAGCAAGACGGAATTAGAAAAACCCTACCACCATGATTGCATCACGATGTTATCCTTCGCCGAAAGCTTAGACCCAGTTGCCAGGATTCAATTCTACGTCCATCGACATGTTATCCAAAGACGTTATGAATTAAGCCATCATCAGCATGAAGACGAATATCAAACGTGTTGCCAACCATATACTTCAGATAGGAATACAACATAAAAGCTAAAGTCAGGATTGTATAGTATAGTATGGTTTACAGGGCAAAGCACTCTGTTAAAAGCATATTTATTAAATGATAAGAATCTTAAAAGATTTTACAAATACCCTTGGAACCTCGTAACTCTTTTGAAATGTATTGTAGTGTCACGCGATCGGTCATTTCTTTATTTATATCGTAGCATTTCAAATGATCGTTCCTTTTTTTCAAACTGACTACGCTATTGGCGTAACGGGTTTTTAGAACGTAACCAGACTATTAAGGCGACTGCTTAAGGCATTTCGCCGTTTGACAACAACCTCAAGGTTGCCAAAGTGGCCGAAACTCGGCTTGGGTTATTTGCCTTGGATGCAACGAGGTTTTAGTTATACTAGAATCTATGTACACCGCATAAACCAACGTAGATTTATGTCTACATGGCTAGCTACTATCCTCAAAAAGAAAGTGAATTGTTTATAAGTATGTAGCATTTAAAAGTGTTCCGTCAACTTCATCTAAAAGCTAGTATGTATGTATGTACGTGACTTTATCATTACATGAGATTGCGACCAAACGTTAAGTAATTAAACAGACATTGCACACATATCTAGAAGTGGTATGTCCATAAAAGGAGCATTTTTCTTATATTATAGGGGGCAAACGAACAGGCGGGTCACCTGATGGTAAGTGATCACCGCCGTCCATCAGGACGGACACTAGGGGAGTCGCAAGTGCGTTGCCGGCATTTTAAAGAAGAGTACGCTCGTATCTCGAAGATTTGTAACTTGTAATGGTGTGGAAATTCTGAAAATCGTCGCTGGGAGTCGATTGCACAGAGTCGAAGTATGAAGCAGAAATGATCTAGGAAACCTCACTGTGGAAGACCTCCACCCATCCAGGTGACGTGGATGGAATTCCAGTTTCAGGCGGGTTGTACGATAGTGGGATGTAGCGGCAGGTAGCAGTCCAAACAACTCTTCTGAACACTCACCGCGGTAGGTGCGACAAAGGACGCGACGAGACGCGATGTCCCGACGCAGTGCCAATGAGTTGAGCCGATCGGATACTACCTCATCGCCGACGATTCGAGTCGCTCTACGCTGGATGCGAGCAAACGGAAGCTACTGATATTGAGCTCCAGCGCTCTAGTCCAAAGGTGAGAGCAGTATACCATGTGTGGGCGGATTTGTGCTTTATAAAGTAGCAAACGATGTTCTGTGTAGCCAACGAATCATTGTATTTCGTAGCTTGTAAAATCTTTGAATATAAAATATTTCAGTTTTATTGAAAACCTAAATCCGATTAAATGTGAGAATGTTTTGTGTTCATAATTTTTTGAATGCTTGATTTGAACTTCAGCTAGTGTCAATGTATTATGGTAACAATAATTCAATTTGTAATAGTCCTCATCTTTTTAATCTATCTAATCCATTATTTTAGTACTTAAGCTTAATTACCTTTTACTAAATTGAAATGTTTCGAATGGTCTAAATTCATTTTACAATCACCATATCAACTAAGTTATGGGTTATAATATTTTTTTAGAATTTACAGTAAAACACCGTGTATTAGACATATAGCTGATTAAGCTACCTACAAGCATTCCGAACTTGTTCACAAATTGGAAGTAAATATTAGGTTTCGTTCCATTGGAAATGGTTTTCAATTATTGTTGATTTCTTTGATGGAACCCTAATGGATAGAGTATTCTCACGAAATAGTTTAAGAGCTGGTTACGTTTTCATCACATAAAAGCTTTCAAACTCGCCTTTTTGTATTTCACTTTTCTAAATGTTATGGCAACCGATCCAGTACACCTGAGAGGTTTTGTTATATTAAAGAATAACTCACTGAAAAATATAAATAATAAAAAAGGCCTGACTCTCAAGGGCAGCTGTCGGAACACAGTGTAAGCGATTTGCGACAAACTTTTAACTTAAGAGTGTTTGTTAACCAGATGGGCTTAGAAAAGCGACACCAATGGAAATCTTCGACTCATTCGCAAAGAATCGAACCCGACTAATATTTTAGCACAAAGATCTTCATTCATTCATTTAAAGCACAAAGATATTTCATATCCCATACCGATTATAAAGAAATTTGCGCTGCTTCTTACATTTATGACGCCGTGAGGAATTTTGCTCAAACGATAATAACTATAAAAAAGAAACGATGCTTTTAGTTTATCACGTTTCTGGTTGGAGTTGTGTATATTCCGTAAAAGAGAGAATTGCAAGGCGATATGACAGCGGCAAATGGTGATGAATTGTAGATGCAATTGCAGTCGTTGTTGTTGTGGATTGCAATGTATTCACGATCAGAGACACTCACGTCACTTTAGTAAATAAAAATGTTTGTGTCATAACCGAAGGACATTCGGTAATAAATTTTAAAAATTACCAAAAAGTTAAATTTTCATATAATTTGAACCGAGGTAATTATCAAAACAATGATAAATATAGTTAGTGAATAGTTTTGAATTCGATTATTTTTATAAACTCTAACAAAATCGAAATCAAAGATACTTTATTCAATTTAGGCCCTAAGGAGGTGCTTATGACCGTTAAAACTACCACTGGTTCAGACGAAACCCAGTCATCGTGGAGATCGGTTCGAATCGGTTTATATTTTCATCATAAATATATTTAAAATACATTAGGATTACAATCGTTTTTAGTAAATACACAGAGTGAGGCGTCAGTTTCAGACATCACCATCATTCACATATTGATCCACACTATAATAGTCTTTTGACACCAAAATATACTTGACATGACGCTTAAACTTAGAGACTTTGTTGTAAAACCCAACACTTTTACCTACAAAACTGTTACTAATCTTACTGAGTTTATTATTATTCCGGTCTTTTAAGACATCTAGCTTTTCAGAGTTTTGGCGGACACACATTACATTATCTAGAATATATGAAGAGTCTGACAAATTATGTAAATAGAGCGTAATTATTTACAAAAACTAAGACATTCATTAGATTATTAGAGCGGTGAATAGACGAAAGTAAATATGTACATTATGGAATCTGTTGAATGGTCGTTGTGAAATTTACTAACTTCACAAACCATAGTATTATTGTACAACGAACAATCAGAGCAATGGCAAGATCATATAGTATATGAGACCTATAAGACCTATAGACCAAATTTCGAAAATTCAATTTTACAACTCTGCCCTCGGAATACATCTTTGATAATTTAATTAATGTCGACAATAACTTAACCTACCTTTAGTAAAAGATCGGTATGATTTTAATACCTGAAATAAATACAACTTACCCATCTCATGTTTTAGGCTCATTAAGATTAGTAAAAGTATTTTAGGTAATACTGTTAAGTTTTCTACGTTCGCAATGCATATTCAATCCCAATCCCAATCAAGTAAGCAATCCCAATTCGCCGGATAATAAGTTTAAGTACCATGTCAATCTGATTTTACTTTAAAAAGTATATAAAAGTGATCTTTGGAAATAAAATTCTTCTCTCTACATCTACAAAATACGACATTCAGCAATTACTTACAAGTATAAAGTTGTAGTAACAAACATGTAAAAAAAACAGTGTGTCGTAAAGACACATGATAGAAGCGAAACTTTTTTATTATATAGGTATACTAACTGTTCCCGCGACTTCGTTCCGAAAAGACACAGCGAAAGCTCTCAAAAGGAAAACATACCCAATTTTGAAACATTCTTCATTGGTGCTCCGTGATCTTAGCGTGATGTCTATAGCCTTTCTCGATAAATGGGCTATCTAACATTGAAGAAATTTTCGCACAAATCGGACCAGTAGTTCCTGAGATTAGCACGTTCAACCAAACAAACAAACAAACTCTTCAGCTTTATAATATTAGTACAGATTTAAATTAAAAAATACAACAAACAGCCAATGTCACGCGGTATTCCCAGACGTTCACCCATCCAAGTACTGACCACGGTCTTAACTTCGGTGATCGAATGAGAACCGGTGCTTTCAACGCTCTACCCGACACAGTGTTTGACCCCACTACCTTTTATCACATATAAAGGTTGCCAATCAGAATTTTATAGCCCCAAATTTTCACTTCAAAAAACACAACACATGTAGAGTCTCTCACGTAGAGAGTAGCTAGAAAGACTCATTCACCGACATCTCCTAGCTCTTAGATTATAAGTAATAAATGTGTATTATAGTTAAACGTGAACAGAAAAGGTTTATTATTGTTTCGTTAGTTATTCCTTTTCCATTTATGTTCCTTAATGCGTAATGGTCTACATTGTCTGTGGTAAAATAGGTCGATAATTATTTTTGTTACAATTATTTAGGTCTATTGATATATAACTCTCAAAGCTATCAAGCGTGTAGAACAGCAATTTAAATACATTCTCGAATTACTATACGTTATAAGCCTGACTTGGGTCATGGTCTAGTGGTTTGACCGGTGGAATATCAGTCCGATGTGCGCAGGTTCGATCTCCAGCATGTAGCAATGAACATTTCGGAATTCGTGTCCATTTACTAATTTAAATTGGTCACACTATCGGCTGACGATTAAGGGAAAAAATCGTAAGAAAACCTGAACGTGAGAAACTTTCTTGTACTACTATATGTGGCAAAAGAAAAAAACTGTTGAGGTTTCAGAGTTTGAACTCGCCAATATGTCGTGGGCTGGCGTAATGATTATGCCCATACCTTCCTTCGAGAAGAGAGAAGAGGCCTGTGGCCCGGCAGTGGGTCTCGTACAGGCTGGTGATGATAAAGTCTAATCTAAATTTTGACTAAAACAAATCTCTTTTTTTTTGTAAAATATAAAGTCTGCAACTATAATTCAGTGTAATACGCAACAGCAACTTTCAGGATATTTTAAGAAGATTCGGGAGATAAAATCCACATTTACGTGGAATCAAGGAATACAGTGCTCTTTAAATTATATACATTATGAATAAATTTCGCAATTTTAATTCCACCTCCGCGTAAATTATACAATTTTAATTATCAAAGTCCCTAGTAATTTGCGAAAGTATTTCATGAATTTAAACATGAGCCGCTCTAAATGTCCCGGGGTTACCTGTCCTAGCTACGTATAAAAGTTTTCATATTACCACCCACATTCAACGACACTAAACTCTGACGTGGGTCACTGACTACCCACACAGCAGCGGCTACCATTAGGTCACATATAAAAGAACTACGGAGAATTAATGTAATGAAATTACTGAAAGACTTAATCGTAAATTTATAAATAAGTAATAATCCACAATTCACTAACGAATATACTGGCTAATACATCATATAGGTACATTTAAATGGTCTGAGACAAAATTGTTAATTTCATCTTCTTCGTCTGTTTCTGGGTTGATTTTTCTTTTTCTTAATTTAGTGGATAGTAACGGTAGTGTTATTGAAAAATTAAGGTAGTTTTTAAAATGAAATGTTTTTTCCATTGCCTCAATCTTTTTGTCCATCTGTCGCATATCGCTTTACAACCGGCGCGTGGCCCTGGAGTACCGGTAAAGTGAGAGGCGCTCGGTAGAGCAACCAAGCCCAAAATGTGTATCATCTGCATGATTATATATATTATGTATTCCGTATTCTAATATGCAGATTGAAATAAAAAATGTATAGTTGAATAGTTGTATGTATGTCTACTGCTGATTTCCCATTCTCATTTCCATTTTTAAAAAAGGGACTTTAATAACCTAAATCGAATAACTTTCCGGAAATTTTCAGTTAAATGCCTACGATCCGAAACAAAGTTTCACTTAAATCTGCGTGTATGTGTGCACGTATGTAGGGGTGGTCTGTGTTGTGTTGTTCAACTAGTGATTGTAAATTTCCTTTATGAAGCTTGATTGATATAATGCGGTACGATGAGGTACGTGATTAGCTACAATTAAACTAACAATTTCATTACACAAAATGTCTTAAAGTTTATCTAGCTGAATTGACGACAGTAACTCTGATATTAAATGCTAAATCGAAGTCAACCGACAAGGGGACATCAAACTTACTTTTTAATTGTATGAAGATAAATAAATAGCAAAACAACCGCGCATTAAATGTTTAGTCTATGGTAAATCTGCTTAAAGAGGATAAATTTTATTACATGAGTCACAATTGTATAAATTAATTAATTCTTTCACTGTACATTCAAAGCTTTATGTTGAGCGAGATTTCCCTCTCAAAAATGGATAAGAATTCCTTAGCTCGTCAGCAATTTCCCTCGAGGCAATTATCAAACAAAGATATGGAAATGCGTCCGAATGTACATAGAACCCCAGGGATTTAAATAAAAATTTAATGGCCTTACCGTATTATCAAAGAAATTTCGCCTTAAGAATAGATTAAAATATTAAACAATTTTATTAATTTATAATTAAATATTAGATGACGTTTCTTTGCACTTCCGCATGTGGAATTGTGGAATTGACTGGCCACTGCCACGTCTCACTGGGACAAAAAATATTTTTTTGCAATGAGACATGATAGCGGCCAATCAAATGCAGGCGGAAGCGCAGAGTAAAGTCCACTAATATATTTAATGATGGATTCCCGCAAAGTAACGCCTTTTTCAATCAAAAATTTGTAATTAAAGTCTTCAAAAATTTTATTACACATGGTTTCAGACAAGTATCTAGGGAATTATTTGTTCAAACGTTTTTTTTATTAATAGAGTATTACGTGTGAAAGGGGAACAAATATAGTAGTAGAGGAAGACCAAAGAAGTTATTGATGGATTTTGTAAAGAATGAAGTGTGAATACTGGTTTGACCATTAACTAAATCGAAGCAGTACATCTGGTTACCGCAAATAACTACTCGTAAATTAGTCACGGATTCGACCATCTTTAAGAGATATCTTGTAAGAAGTAAAAACGTTTCACAATTAACGAGACAAAAATTAATAATGTAATCTAAATATGTCTCCAAAATATCTTGAACAATATTACAGTCCAAAGACATAGTAATTAAATAGCATTAAAACAAGTTTATAACCGTCGTGCGGTCGTATTAGCGAAATCATTTCCAACAGCACCGCTTTCACTCCATAATCTGTATTATGCGGGTTTAAGTTCGGGTCGGTTTCATTCAAATCTTAAGAGAATTATTGTTTGCGCCGTGTTATTCAAAGGTAAATCCCTGAGTGGAGGCCCTGATACACTCCTAAACCATATTTCACTAACACCAGTTAGTCTCCGCCGTACTTACTTTGTATTAAGCTGCGGTTACATTATATAGGAAGGAGACTTTCTAATATCTATTCTAATATTTATTCAACACTATAAACCTCTTAATTACAAACTGCAACTTAAATATGATAAAATATGTCACATTAGCGATACGCAATATACTAGTTTGTTGATGCTTTAATATTTTTTATTTTATTTGATTTTTGGCAATAAATCTTCTATTAGATTATTACTGCCACTGTCGAGTACGTAATGATAATACAAGTTTCTTGCGACAATTCCAATGTTCTAACAAGATGGTGGCTGTCTTGTAAGAACTTTCTAGGAAATTTTTGTAGCAAATCAGAATCCACCCACTTCACTTATGCACAATAACCAAACTGTATTATGTAAAACACCACATATCTATACTAATGTTATAAAGAGATAAAGTTTGTGACGTTGTAGGTGGTAATCTCAGGAACTACTGGTCCGATTTGAAAAATTCTTTCAGTTTTATATAGCTCATTAATAGGCTATATATCATCACGCTAAGGCCAATAACAGCGGAGCACCAATGAAGAATGTTTCAAAATCGGGTTTTTTTTTCTCTTGAGAGCTTCCGATGCCTATTAGCGTTAGCCCATAGTAACTATTCCACGCGTACAAAGTCGCAGGTAGAGGTTAGTTACAAAATATATAGCCAAATAACACAGTATCTATCCATACATATAATAAAAATGAAGTCTCAAACATTACACGCAACTGATAACAAAATGTAATTTTTTTTTTCTCGGTCTGTCTATCTGTTTGCTCCGGGTAATCTCCTAAACAGCTGAGCCGATTTTGAGGAGAATTTCACTGACAGATACCTGAAATTGCAGCGGGTGACATAGGCTACTCTAATTTAGACTAGCTGTTGACCGCGGCTTCGTCCGCAGTGCTATCTCGAAAACGGTTGAATCGATTTTCACGGGACTGGCAGGTACCTAATGTTATAAGAAGTCATTTCGGTTATTTTATATTAAATTAGCTGATACTCGCGGCTTTTTCTGCAGTGCTATCTCTGAAACGGTAGAACCGATTTTCACGGAACTTTCACTGGCAGATAACTGACCTTATAAAAAGTAATTTAGGCTATTCTATTTTAGACAGGCTGTTACCTGTGCTTCTGCCGAATCAAATTTAGTAAAGATAAGTCGTTCATTATAAACATGTGCGTGAGGCGTGCGCTGTACTGGACTCCCAGAATAAATATAATTGAAATTCATATATATGTATCTGTACATATGTATGTAATTTGAATTATATTGTATTTCTGGCAATTTTGTTTTATTTACCGCGCTTGCGTCTACATAACTCAGTAAGCATACCAACGTATAAGTATATTGCATAGAATTCAATGATCACTATTTCAGTTGTCATATATTAACTGCTTACAGACAAATATAAAGTTTTATATCTTGATTTATATTAATGAAAGATTTCACGACTTCAGCTCATTCTGGATTTTTAATTACAAAATTAATAATCACCTTATTGTTGATCATTCAACATTACAATTAATAGTAATTTTGAAGATAGAAGGGGTCTTTCTTATAAGATCTTAGACGATAAACGTATTACCTTAAGAGATCTATAATACAATTTCTTGTGAAATAGGCAAGAGATTACTTTTTTTACAGTCACAAAAAGTTAATTATATTAACAATGTGGGCTTTATAATAACATTTTAGACATGCTTTCATAAGTTCATTATACAGTGTAAGTGAGCACTGAAGTAGTTATAGGGTGGGTTAAAGTTCCAAATATGTTGCTGATGGTTAACGTCATTTGACACACTGTTAGTACATATTCTCACAATATTATATTTGGAGTGGGATGGTGGAGGCTAGTTTTGAATAAAATTTAAAATCCACTACATGACATTCCAAAATCCCGCCCAAAAGTCTCTGCTTTAATATCTACAGTTTATAAAAATCAAAGGAGGTTCAAAAATCACATGAGTAACTTTTTTGTTGTCCGCATTTTAAATCTATTATACATTATAAGATATTTATTGAAATGATTGATGATGTTTTAAACGACAGTTTGGATCTATGTGCAGTATATGTTTCTCCGTAGTTGACAGGTTATTAAAGTGATCAGTAATACTTTTAGGAGTTATAGAATACATTTATATTTTTGGAAAATAAAATAACAAGTCGAAAATAATTTCGCGTGCAGAGTCACGGGCAGATGTTATTGTAATATAGAATATAAAGGATATACCTTATTATTCTCTTTGCAATTTATATTCGAAAATAATCAACCGCTTTCTTAAACAAATTGTCCTCAATCTAATAAGTTCCTTGGTGTGTATACCAGGGTCTCAGCTCCGTATGGTTTAATGTTAATTTTATTCGCAACCCGCGTCTTATGGACCCACTGGTTTGTAAGAAATGCAACCTAAAAGACCATAACGAAAGAGAACTTAGAACTCAATGCATATCGGGAAGATGTCACCTCTTGATATTACTATCTTCCGTTATATAGTTACTCTTTTATATCCCTGTTCTTATATGAGTATTTATTACCTTAGTATTTATCACGTACTTTAAGAAGGTATAGTATTTGAATTGTTTATAGTATAAAATAGAGCGATCCGTTTAAAAGTACTAACTTATCTAAGTTTATGTTAAGATCCATTATTGTTGAGAGAACAGTTACATTTTTTTTTTTAATTTCTCATTTATTTTTTCTAAGGTCCCAAATCACCCATTTTCTTGCACGAATTGCCGCTTTTAATATAAATATGATTCCAACCACGCAACCTTTTGCCCTAAAAGCTTAACTTTCAAATTTTTAACACGCCTCCTGTATATATATCAGAATTTTTGTTCTCGTCCGTTACACGCATTACGCAAAAGCACGTACTTTTAATGTCGCCTACACCCAAAAGCTATTTACGCTAGCTTTATTGCTAAACAAACACTAAACTCCAGCGCTCCACGTTTCTTGATCAGCCATTTTATGTTAACCACGTTTTATGCGCCTGTATTCAGTTATCTATATAACTAAAACATTATTTAGTACAAGGAAGAGTAATGATGATATAGATGGATTATATAATGCAGAAAAATCTATAAAAGCGACTGAAACTGATATAAGAGTCGTTAGAGAAGAATTAAGGAAAAAGAACGTGTTATGCTAAGCTTATTTCGCGTGGTATAAAGACAACAAAAAGATATTTTTAGCCGAGTTGAATTTTACAAATTTGTGTAGATTAAAACTTTCTTAGCACGCACTTGTTTAATTTCAAAGCTTTGATTTCTTTGAATTGCTAATCATAACTTATGCATCTTCATTAGTGAAATTATCAGAAGTTTATTTTTTATGCTTATTAAAATCGTAATCTACGGCGACATAAAAAGTACTCGTCTGTTATTTCCATTACATATTTACTTGTAATAAAAGTTATCGCGGTTCTTATGTTATTGAAGTAGCAAATAGGAATGCAGGCTACTTGTTGTTGAGAAATTACAGCAGCCTATAGCTATGAATAAGCAAGCTCAAAAGGACTGCAGTCTTCAGACCAGTCATAAAAGGGTCTTACTCTTAAGAACTGAGTTGAATTACCTCGTGTATTACAGAGGAAAAAGCCTCTTGGAACATTTATTTGGCATGTGTAGTAGAAATATGTACGGCGTTGGTGACTTTGCACACATTGTACAGACTTTAACGCTCTTTAATAATTTACCTTGGTATTCGAAGTCATATACAGCAGATGCCGTTCAGCCACAACCTTAGGCGATTTTTTTTTGTGTAGAAATAATGTCGCAAATTGGTGGTGGGTAGGAATAAAGCACGTAAAACTATGAAACCTGAAGTAAATACTTCAAAACAAGTTCATTCTTCACAATCGATATATGTACAATTGTACCTTTTCCTGGCGATTACAAAGTCCTGTTTGAATGATAGCAACGTCGTCTTTACATTTGCGAGATAATGCGTTAACTAAGATTCCGATATTATTCTTAATTTACTTATTTACTTATCTCTATCATGTTTGATCACAACGATTTTATACAATATTCATAAAAACTCTATAACCTATCATTACCCGACTCTGTAAGGCTAAATGTATAAATAAAAATTTGTACACATCAATTTTCATCACTATGTTCACGAGTATTTACTGTACATTCTGAACTTAATGCGGAATAACTTAAAAGAAACTATCGTCAGTAAAAATTATCATATTATTCGCATAAACAGTCATCCGGCAAAGAAAGCGGACCCGAAACCATTCATTCATGTATAAATATAAGAAAGAACGGATAAACTGTTCTAAAAGGACATCCATTCTATCCGTTTTTATGGAGCACTAAATGTCACGCGCTAAAATATGCCACTGGTTTTTACACTGAGACACCTTTCGCTCTTCGAAGTAAGTTTGTAGGTATAACTTATCAATAATTTATAACGCCTATATAATCTACGTAATTTATTATACTGTTACAAAACGTATAAACATGTAAGTATTATTATATTTAACGTCATATTTTAGTATTATTTAGCACTAGCTGTGAAATGTGTTTTATTTTTAAAATTTTGAAATACCGTTCATACGCAACTGTTCCGCGGGAAACCGAGAAAGCCCATTCCACTGCAACAAACACCACATCACACCTTAATCAATGGAATCTCAAATATTCTTAATAATACTCGATGTTCGTAAGGCGACAATCTCGCCCGCATCCCCCGGTACCCCGCACACCGCACGTCCTGCCCATATAGTATCATGACTGGTGTTCGCTTATGTATATTATAACCCTATATATATGGCAAAATCAAGATCAAAATACTGTATTCAATTTAGGCACTGAGAATGTTAAAACTACCATCAGCTTGCACAAACAACCCAGTTATCGGGAAAAACCGGCAAAAAACTTGATCTGGTTTATCTTTTCATAATACTGTTGGAAATACCAGAATTAAATCGGATTTAAAAATAAACCCCACTTCCGATATTAGATACCAGAAATGGATTTATATAAAAAAATAACACAACTACATATCTTCACACGAGAATTCACATAAACAATTATATAACTCAAGTAACGCAATAAATCATAAAAACCCAGAAAAATAGAAATAACGATGTAAATTGGAAAGAACTCACGCAATACAACAACAATCACGCAATACAACCTTCCAGAGAGACGATCGAGTAAGAATGTTCCCCATGACTCGACCGACTCGCCTTTATAGCATTCAGTCAAGTTACGACCGGCCTATAACTTTCGACCAATGGCGTGTTAGGTCATTAGTAACACCCGCGATTAGTCAATAGTAGTACAGAGAGTGCTAACAATACATATTTTACATACATGGATAGTTACATTCGTATTTGGTGGATACACAAAGATTGGCGTCATGCCCAAACGTCACCAGCCTTTATATATCCATCCACCCTATGCCCTTAGACATTAAATCCCGTTTGAACCCACTATCTGGTAAGTCGGTTATATGCTTTGTTATAAAAACTAATAATACCATTTCCTAAAACACTGTTATTGGTCTTATTAAGCCTGAAATATCGAATGAGCAATTTGTTGTTTCTAGCATTCAAATTATGTTAGTCTTTTGCTAAATCCAGCGATTCTAAGTTTTGGCACACATACATTAAATTATCAAGAATGTATTGGGAGGGTAGAGCTATGGCTAATGCTCTGACCGAAGGATCATAACGTGGCTTTTATGGCTTTTCACAACTATAGAATGCAAAAAGATTTTTTCTTATCTGAATGGTAGTTCTACAGATTTGAGTATTTAAACAAACAGTCTCTTGGGCTTTATAATAATATAATAGAATATATTAAAGCAGGAACAGTTTTGAGAATAAAATTTATCCATTTAAACATAGATCAACTTTGGAATGCTATGTAAAAGAATAGATCAAATAATCTCAAAGAAACTCACAAGGAAGAAGTAATAGACTTGTTCTAAAACGAAAAGACTTATATAGGATTTTGTAAAAACTTTACTAAATATTATTTTCCTGAGGCGAGATCCATAAACTACCAGCTAAAGCGATAC
This sequence comes from Antheraea yamamai, assembly GCA_036509395.1. Lineage (NCBI taxonomy): Eukaryota > Metazoa > Arthropoda > Insecta > Lepidoptera > Saturniidae > Antheraea > Antheraea yamamai. The sequence goes on along the minus strand of AP028437.1, from coordinate 789,647 downwards.
ACCCTAGAAGTTTGTTCAAACCACAATCCCTGTCTAAGAAAGTAGCCCGATCTACATAAAAGGAATAAAGTAAAAATGGCAACAAATGCTAACTTTTTTATGTAGGACAATGGTAATTTTCATGTAGTTCAAGTCATAAAAGACACTCTTTTAAATAGTTTCTGACATGCAAATTTTGTGGTGCAAATATTACGAATTAAGTTCTTTTTTGTTCTGTAATGTCATGAACATTATTGTTAATTCTGCGTCTTTATTTTTATAATGGTTCGTCAAAATGACTGTACAGCATCTGACTGTAAGCATACTACAGTCTAAAAACAATATATAAAACTAATGGAGGATTATAGTTGCAGTCATCGACATCATGCTAACCTGCTGACATAGCATTTTTTTTTGGTGATCATTTAAAAACTGTACTATACCTCTGTATGTTGAGATCGATGTTATCATGTAGTTTTGATTTCATAGCCCAGAAGATCATGTGGTTATGTAAAGGAAGGCAGATGACGGGATTAGAGCAAATAAATAACTCTTCATAACGTTTACCATGATACAGATAATAAGATATACTCAGAGAGGCAATTTCCCTGCGCAAATGAAGTGGTTAGGTCTTAGTGACAATTTATCATTCACAATGCGGTCAGCCCGCCGCTGTAATTTGCTCCTGTCATGAAATGTGGACAGTCTTTTGCTAAGTGTCATCTATTCGAATGTCGAGTTAGTGGTTGTTACGGATGCGACGGATCCAGATTAAAGACGATATCACCAACAGAGTATGATTTTCTAAAGAAATATCGGCCATATACTGACAAAATTCAGGATATATCTATCTATCTACATGTCTTCTTCAACGTATGACTTTAAAGGCCGAAAAAAGCCCACTATTAAAGAGACTCTAGACGCTAGGAAAATGGCGATGAAATATTATCTATCTATACATATAATAAGAATGTAAATCTAAAGTGCCTGTACTTTTCGATTTTCGTAAAAAAAAATGTTGCAGGTGTCTAGAAATAAGTAATAGAATACATTTCAATAATTTTTAGAAATGTCTCTCTGTTTGTCTGTTTGTCTGAACACGCATCATTCCTAAAGTGCTGGGTTCACAATAAAATCTCATATATCATAAAGCATATCTTTGGGAGTAACTTAGTCTTTGTTTCATTAAAATCGGTCCACTCTATCATAAGTTATTATAATTTGAATAACGGCTCGAGTTAATTACGAGAGAAGGCTAGTAATCTTTAATTAATCTGGTTGAACCCGCTAATCTCAGGAAATACTGGTTCGATTTGAAAAATTTTTTAGCGTTACACAGTTACATTATTCTACGTTAGTTTTGATTCCAATTTTTTATATGTAATCTATTACGTATTATAAAAATAAAGTGTGTGTATGCAAAATCAAAATAACAACTTTTTAGTGAATGGATATGGCACAAATAACAAAAAAAAATATTTTAATATTTCTTAGATATTTTTATATTATTAAATTTTGTCTGTTTGTTTATTTGTTCCGGGTAATCTTCAAAACGGCTGGACCTATTGTAACGGGAATTTTACCGGCAGATATCCGAAATTATAGCGGTTGACATATTCTATTTTATTTGTCCGCGGTTTCGTCTGTATTGCTAATTCCAAAATGGTTGGACCGAGTTTCACGGGGTTATCACTGGTAGAGATATCAGACCTTATAAAAAGTAATTTAGGTCTTTATTCGGTTTCGCCCGCAGTGGAATATCCGATATGCTTGAACTGATTTTCACGGGACTTTTACTGGCAGATAACTCACAATATAAGAAGTAACTATTTTATTTTGTTAGCCAAGGCTTTGTCTACAGTGTTATCTCCAAATCGGTTGGTCCGATTTTCACAAAATTTTTATAGGCAGATAACTAACTAATGAGCTTTTTTATTTTAAGGTAGCAGGCTCGGCAGACGTTGTCGCGCTCTGATGATAAAAATAAAACCTTGACAAATTATACCTAATCCTTCCCCATGAATCCATTCTATCTACTGGTGAAAACGGCATGAAAATCCGTTCTGTAGTTTTTGAGTTTATGGCGGACAGATAAACAGACAGACCAGAGGACTTTGTTTTACACTATGTAGTAATGAACTGTTACCTGTGCATTCGTCCGTGTGAAATTGATCAAAAATAATTTGTTTGTAAATAAGCGCGTGAGATGTGCGCTGTACTGGACTCTAAGGATAAATATACATAATTGAAAGTCATATATTTGTACGTAATTTGAATTATATTATCTTTTTGGTGAATTTGGCGGCCATTTTGTTTTGTTTACCGCGTTTGTGTCTAGCTAACTCCGGCGCTCTCACTGACCGAACGAAACGCAACAATGCAAGTACTGTTACTTCACGTCAGTTTTCTATGAGAGGGTGGTACTTCCCCGGGCGAGCCAATCCATTCATGCTGAAACCAGTAGTAGCTTTAGCGTGGCTCTACCACCTTTGGTTTCAACAAAAACTTCAATTTCAGTAGTGACTGGTTCTAGTTGTATAGATATTATAAGAAATTTTTCTTTCAAATCGCTCCGCTTGTTTTTTAAGCCATTTTTATAATGTTTCGGAAACAGCAGATGTTCGACTCATTTTTTTAATATAATACAGATACAATTCTTTAGTCCTACGACTATTTCATTCATACAACTAGTAAAAGTTATAATATACATATTTAAATGACTCCGCTTTAAAACAATAGCGACTGAGAAATAATGTGACTATACGATATTGTTCATACCAAAAATTATTATATTTCGCAAGAGGAAAGCGATTTTTTATACTTTGCTGGTTTTTAGAATTCATTGACAACCTTTGCTGATATTAAACGATGATGTGATCTAAGATACTAAATAACGCTAAACCTAGAGGGAGACTGGCTCTTAAGTGCTTCTGTCATTCGGTAAATTTTCAACTTGAGGGTGGTAGCTGACCAGGTGAACTCAGAAAAGGCCCTACCACCATGCTGTGATTTCATCAAGATGTTTTCCCTTCACCAAAACGCTCCAACCTGGTGGTAAGGATTCGAACTTTCGTCAATTGACGCAGTGTTCAAACACGCCACCAACTAAGCTATTATACTAATAGTGTAGGTGCGAGGAGCCAGTCCTTGCCTTACATATGTTTCGGGTGCCTATTTGTGGGAATAAAGTTGTTTGTTAGGTCACAATTATTTTATTTCTGTATTACAACGGTGTTGTTATGCAACCTAACTGAGTTCTTGACCGCGACTGACTTTCAAAGTATTTTATAAATATAATTCAATTGAAATGTACTGATTCGCACACAATAAATAGGATGTCATACAAATAAAACTTACGAAATGTACAAATAGTGATAGGTAGCCAGGCGAGTAGTGGAAAAACTCTTACTACCTTAGTTTAATAAATAAAGTTAAAATCTATCATTAAACGTTTATTAACGTGTTTCAGTAGTCACTAATGTGAACTACTCCCCTTAAAAAGCCTACAGTTATCATTAAACCTCATTTAACATCATATGCGGTCACATTGAAACATGAACTTATAAGACGACTAGCTGTGCCCGCGACTCCGTTCGCGTGTAACCTAATGTAAAAAAAACAATGAGTAATAAAATCATCCGAATGTATTAAATCCATTCACTTATCTACTATTCTCTCGTACTTAAGTCGCGTCGTCATTAAAACTACAATAACTTTGATAGAGTGAACCGATTTTAATGAAATCAAGAATAAAAGTTACTCGAAGATATGCTTTCTGATTTTCATGGGGTTTTATCATGAAAGCAGTACCCTAGCAGAGATGCGTGTTCAAACAGACAGACATATCTAAAAATGATTGAAATGTATTTTATTACTTATTCCAAGACACCTACAAGATTTTTTTTTATAAAAATCGAAAAATTACAGATACGTTAGATTTACATTGTAATGATATGTATAGAAGATTAAAAAGAAGAAACATTAAGAACGGGGTGCGATTATCTTAAGAATCACTCCGCTGCAGGTTCTATAGAGGAACTCGTAATAAAACTGAATTCCGCTAATGGCCCCACCGACCTATTTACACTCGGGCCATTAATTCAGCGACAGGAACATAATTAGTTCTTTTTCCTGTTTTAATTTACATTGTTTCGTACAGTAGCCGCTACGTTTATGGGATTAATTTGGAGTTTTGTTTGCGACATTTAAGATTCTTTACGGATTGCGATTGTTATTTTACTTTTTGAAGTTTATTAAGTACTTTAATTTGCGTGATACGTTTTTAGTGTTTCTGGAATTATTGAATATATGTGTCGATACATTTCAAAATGAGCTAAATCCTATTATTATACGTATAATATTTTAAGTTATTTTTCAAGATCTTTAAATTTTGTACTTGTAAAATATGAAGATCATAAAAAAACTAAAAACCTTATGAACGGCAAAATTTTACCTTCGTTCTCAGTGTATATAAGCTGGAAATCTTAAAAAAGAAAACATGTTATATTAACGATTAGGATTGGATTTAGCTTTAATCAAAAGTAAAAGTGGTAGTTTTAACGTTCACAAGTGCTTTCTTAGGGCCTAAATTGAATAAAGTGTTTTTGATTGATTGAACTAACTAACTAAGAAAATTAAAACTCTAACCTATACATATAATAAAAGTAAGTGTCTGTATGTAATATCAAAATAACACATTTTTACTGATTGGGTGTGAAAGTATACACGAACTGATAACAAAAATGCAATTTTTAAAATTTTTGTCGGTCTGTCTGTCTGTCTGTTTATTCCGGGTAATCTTCGAAACGGCTGGACCGATTTTGACGGGAATTTTACTGGCAGATAGAAAAAATTACAGCGCGTTACTTAGGCTACTTTAAATTAGACTATCTATTAACCGCGGCTTCGTCTGCCATGCTATCTTCAAAACGATTGGACCGATTTCCACGAAACTTTCACTGACAGATAGTTGATCTTATAAAAAGTAATTTAAGTAATTTTAATTTAGATTAGATGTTAACCGTGGCTTTGCCTGCAGTGCTATCTACGAAACGGTTCGACCGTTTTTACGGAACTTTCACTGGCAGATAGCGGTCATTATAAAAAGTAATTGAAGCAATTTTAATTTATACTAGCTGTTAACCGTGACTTCACCTGCAATGCTACCTCCAAAACGGTTCAATCGATCTTCACATGATTTTCACTAGCAGATAGCTGATCGTATAAAAAGTAATTTAAGCAATTTTAGTTTATACTAGCTGTTAACCGCGGCGTCGCCCGCAATGCTATCTTCAAAACGGTTCGATCGATCTTCAGATATCTTTCACTGGCAGATAGCTGATCTTTTAAAAAGTAATTCAAGCAATTTTAGTTCATACTAGCTGTTAACCGTGGTTTCACCCGCAATGCTATCTCCAAAACGGTTAGACCAGTTTTCACGAAACTTTCACTGGCAGCTGACTTTACAAAAGGTAATTTAGGCAATTTTAGTTTATACTAGCTGTTAAGCGTGGCTTTGCCCATAGTGCTTTCTCCAAAACAGTTAGACCGATTTTCATGGGACTTTCACTGGCAGATAGTGGACCTTATAAAAAGTAATTTAATTTATTTTAATTTAGGCTAGCTCTTAACCGTGGCTTTGCCCGCTGTGCTGTCACCAAAACGGTTACACCGATTTTCACGGGATTTTCACTGGTAGATAGCGAACCTAATAAAAAGTAATTGAGTTTATTTTATTTTAGACTAGCTGTTACCCGCGACTTTGTCTGCATGAAATTTAGCAAGATTTCAACTCATTCTTTATTTTTAATAAGAGAAATAATTATCAGCTTATTGTTTACAATTCGACATTATAATTTTAATTATAATTATTAATAACATTAATGATATAGAGGTATTCCTAATAAGATCTTAGATTATAAACGTATTACGTAAAGAGTTCCATAATACAATTTGTTGCGGAACAGACAAGCGTTTATTTTTTGTATAGTCACAAAATCTTAATTATAATAATGGCAATGTATATTAAATGTAATGTAAATGTAAATCTTTATAATAATATTTTAAATTATTGTTTCAATAGTTCCTTATACAGTGTAAGTGAGCACTGAGGTAGTTATATGGTTGATTAAGGTTCCAAATATGTTGCTGATGACAAACCTCATTTGGAACGCCTTTTGTATTTATATATCTAATGTACACGTTACATGTTACTTTTAGTGGCGTGCGCGTCGTATTTACAATTGTCTTTAAAGAGCGTTTCTGTAATTGTACATAGTCTCACAATTCTATAATTCTTTAATACGATTTAAAAAAAACGCGTGCGGAGCTGCGGGTACAGCTAGTAACTTAATAATATTTAATGTATTTTTACAAGGCGCTTACGAACGTTAAATATCCAAGTATATGTATAATTTATGGAGAAGTATGAAAAAAATTAAACATGGCTTACCATTGTAATATTTAATATAATATTCTTAAACTCATAAAATTATACATACTTGATTTTGCTTTACAGTATAGGTTCAGCGTTGAAATGCAATCTCACTTGATGTTAATGACAGTATAACCTAAGATGGTAACACTACACTGTAAGATGTAACACACTAAATCTAGAAAGACTAGCTTTCAATTGTACCTGTCAAAACACAATAAATGCTTGGCGATAGATTTTGAACTCAAGAGTGTTTGCGAGCCAGCCATGCGGTAAAAGATGTCCTAATATCATCAAATCTTCATTAGATTATTAATCAATAAGTAATAACCGTTGTTTTTTTTTTTGTACTGACTACGCTATTGACCTAGCAAGATCTTAACAGCTTCACCGGACTACAATCATCGTTGTTGTTGGACTGCATTATGACTATTATCAGATACAGTAATGTCTGACATGCTATGATAAAAAAGCTGATTATTGTAATCTGAGGGTTTACAGGAAAGTTTCGATTACATCAAAGTACCTAAAAAGTAGGTATGTGCTTATAACCACACGACAGAATTGAAAATAAATTGTCAATGGCGACAGAAAGAAAGAAATCGTTCATCCATAATGCATGATACAATGCAACATATACACAGATAAGCAGAAAACTGTATATCCCGGCAGAATGCGTGGGTGACCAGCCCAGGATGTGCTAAATTCTCACATTTAGCGCTGATTTTCAATTGGAACCGACTGCAAATTACGGTACATAAAAAATAGAATATTATTAAAAAATAGTTGAAAATAAAATAGCTTTAATACATAATAGTTTATATTAAAATATGGCATTTTAATATATAATAGAACTATTGCAGTCAAAATGTGTACGCATATCGATTACAACGAGTTGAGTACACATGAATCAATGCTTCACCAACCCGAGCGTACTTGATGTCGAGTGGAGCCGAGTAAACCCGATGCAACGTCACCGACTCGAGTATGACGGTTTACTTTCGTTCATTGAAAAGAACGTTCACGCCTAAAGAAGTTTTCACTACAATATGGGGTCTTGCGAATCGTTAAACATTACATTTCAGAAATTCGATATATTAACTACATTACCCTCTCAATACATTTTTGATAATTGTATATCCGCAAAAACTTATAAAAACTGGATCTAGAAACAAATCGACGTGAATACTACAAATAGTGACAAATTAGTCATCGCACGTTTCAGGCTCAGTAAGACCAGTAACAGTTTTTCAGGTAATAGTATTACGTTTTGTAACAAAGTCTCAAATACATTACCAATTTACCAGACTGTAAGTTCAAGCATAATTTAAGCGGGCTTCGGTGTCAAAAAGCTATTATGGTGGATCAATATGTGAACGATGATGATATGTGGAAATGTCAACTCTCTTTGAGCATCCGCCAAAAACGAACGTAAACTAAAATGTATTTTCATAAAAATATGTACATACGACAAACCAGATCAAGTTTCTTGGCGGTTCTCCTCGATGACTGTGTTGTTTGTTCGAACCGGTGGTACTTTTGACGTGCACAAGCTCCTTCTCAGGGTGTAAATTGAATAAAGTCTATTTTTTTGGTAATAAAATCGTATGTTGAATGGCCCCATGTTCGGATAGTAGAGTGAGGTTATACACGCGAACTCAAATGTGCCGCGTTATATTAACCTTTCGTTTCAATACACGACGGACCGTCGTCGCCTCGTTCTGTACAAAAAACCCTTTGTGCTATCGACATGTATTCCCTCCTCAGGCATTTATTTATATTACAGCCTTTATAAGAACACTTGCTTTGTCGCGACGAGCAGTTTGCGCAAAAATATTAAATTATAATTTATTTGCTCTTTTATATTTTGGTGCGTTATTTTGTAATACAGACATCTTATATACAACGCTGGTTAAACCTCATGGGGTACACCAACATAATGTTCCACGACCTTGCACACCTTAAAAAGTCCTACATAAAAGACCTGAATGTCCATCTTTTAAATAAAACTCACAATAAATATTTTTATATATAAACCTAGTAACATAAATTACTTCTTATAATATTAATTAGGATAAGAATACATTAATGTGCTCAAAATAAATTAGGACTATACAACAATTATTTATAGTTGTAATTATTTTTTGATTATTTTTAAAGTATTATTTATAATTTTCACCGTCTGTTACTTTGATTAAATAATGTACATCGATTTTAAAAAGTAATATTTATATTTAAAATAAATCGTTTATATATAATTCCAAAAGAAACTATCAACTGTAAACAATCACGATGAGTTATATCGGCGCCAGCAACTTCCATTTGAAAAGTTCATTAAAACTTCGGACGCCCTATAATATAAAAATACATATGAACACAATTATTTTAACATCATATTAAAGATCACTGACCTCTATATAATAGACGTTTATCAAAAATAAAAAAGCATTTACATTACAAACAATTTATCTTACACTTGCAGCTTGTAATAAAAGATCCATAATGAATTCCAAAGGCTCGGCTGTGGTAAGGTCGCGAAGAGAGGCATGTCTTATGTCATAATCTAATTTTTATGACACCACTCACACTAACATGGTTACAGTGAAAAGTAAGCGAGATAAACTTATTAAATTACTTCTATAGTGGCTGCAATCTAATAAAAAATAACTTTGTAGAAAACAGACGCAAAAAATTATGTAATTATCTTCTTTATTCACAAGACAACAAGGACCCACTAAATAAATATACACAAATTACCTAAAATATTAGATCCTTGTTAAAATAAAAAAATAGTTTATTGTTATATTCCTTTCGAAGTTATAGATTTTTGTACATTCATCTATCCTATAGGAATAATTGAGGAATGTTATAGCTGTCTAACATCACTCTACAACACTCAGCGAGTAGTACAAGAACAAGAGCGGGCGAGCCGTGTGAGAGAGAGCGCAGATTGTCGGGGTCCGAAAAAAAGTGACTGAAATTACGCGGCACAATTAGTGTTACATGCAGTAACAGATATCAGAATTTAGAATACTTACCATAAAAAATTTATTCTCCATTTTTCTTAATGACAGATATGTCTCCCCAACTATGTGACAATTTTGACATAAGTATTCTTCTCAGCCTATAAATTGTATAAAGTTTTTTACATTAAAACTTATTTCGATCAGAGTTAATGTAAAGGTAACCAAACATGATGTCTGTGTGTATTCAAATCACCCGAGACAGTAGACATGAATTTTAATCAAATTAAAAACATTTGCAAAACTACAATTTCAAACTATGAAATGGACGACTACAGTAATACGATAAGCTTATAAATAGAATAGTGTAGAACTTCAGTAGTAAGTGATGTGTGCATTAGAGATGTAGGTAATCGCCCGTCAAATCAAATCAAAAATACTTTATTTTATTTGGGCCCTAAGAAGGCGCTTATCAGATTTAAAACTAGTCGAAAAGAAAACAGTCATCGAAAAGAACCGGCAAGAAACTCAATCTGATTTGTCTTTTTAACATATATATTTAAAAAAAACATTACACGTCACAATCGTTTTTAGTGGATGCATAGAGGTTTCTATGCCAGAAATCACCATCGTTCACATATTGATCCAGTCTATAATAACCTTTTGGCACCAAATCCCGCTTGACATAGCGCTTAAACTTACAGTCCGGCAAATCTGTAATATGCTTGGGGACTTTGTTGTAAAACCTAACATTAATACATAAAAAACTGGTAATGGTTTTACTAAGATGGACAATAGAATTACTTTTTGAATATTGATATCGATATATAATTACCTCATCTCTTAGAGGCCGTCACAAAGCAAACGCTGCGGGTAAAGCAAACCGTATTTATTATTAACACGCTCTGTGCCAGCCCCAACCTAATTACTGCTACTCCATAAGAATTATTTATTTTTTCGTTATAATATCACAATAAAAGGTTTAATTGGATAACTTCATGATACAGTAAAATGCGATGTTAACGTCGCGTGATAGCTAGGTTTTAGATATGCCTAACTCTAAACTATTACTTACGTAATAAGTTAGTTGGTTGTGGGACCTGGAAAGTGGAATTTGTCTAATTGATTTATTATGTGTTACAAATTAGATGAAATATTGTAAACAAAGGTAAGTATTAAGTTGGTCTACTTTCGATTATTTTTTGTACTCCCAAAGGATAGTAAGTAACAGATAAAACCTCGAAGTTTCAAGTTTTTATCTTGATTTTATACACTGTAGGGTCTGACCATAACCTCATATAATTTTAAGTGACAATGTGGTCTAAGATCAATGTGTTCTGAGATGGTAAACACGCAAAACTTAGAGAGGGACTGTTTATCGACAGATGCTTGGTGACAGATGTTCAACTTGAGAGTGATAGCTAGCTAAACGGACTTTTTTTTTTTATTATAGCTCGGCAAAGTGACTGTACTGTGCCTGATGGTAAGCACAGTACAATCCAAAAACAATGGCGACCACCGAAAGACATACTATCCATCGCCGGTCGCCGCTGTCATGCCGGCCTGAAAGCGACCCAGTCAGGGACAGCCCCCCCCCCGGTTGCTGGATATACACCGGCTGATCCCGGAACGCGACACGCCCAAACGTGCCATTATGGCGGGTGTTCCACCTGGTGTACGGTGGTCGCGATCCAGTCGGGTACAGACACCCTACCACCCCGCAGACTTGATAAAGCCCTATACCACCATGCTATGGCTTCATCACGATGTTTCCTTAACCAAAAGCTCTTGCTCTCTCGCATGGATATGAACCTACGTCGATCGACGTGGTAACCGATGACGTTAACAAGTGAGCCATTATCACTTCTAACTAAGTATTCATTTAAAAAACGTACGGTTATCAGACACTTAATATAAATAGACTGATAGTTACAAAACGACCAAGAATTCCTTAAAGAAACTTATTTAAAAATACAATCAATGGCAACAAAGACTGTCACGTAAAGGCCTCAGGATATCACGGAAATAGAATGCCACGCTTTATTATAACATGAAGTAGCCTCAGGATATAATGTAATAAAATAGATAATACGTATTTTTTTTATGTATTATTCATAATACTACATCCTTGGAAAGTGGAAGCTATCATAACTTGTCTAATTACTTTAAAAATATTTTAGAAAGACAGAGATGAATAGCATGCACAAAAATAAAACTGAAGTATTGTGTTAAATGTTGTCCATTTCATAACTATATTTTTGCAATGTCTATCATACACTATGTTTACAGGTTTGAGCCCCGGCACGTACCAACGAATTTTTCGGAATTCGCCTACATTTAGTAATTTAAATTTGTAACGCTATATGCTGACGGTGAAGGAAAACATCGTGAGGAAAACTGAACTTGAGAAATATTCTTATAGTACCACCGTATGTGGGAAAACATAGAACTGGATTTCTCGGAATTTGAAATTGTCAATACGTCGTGGGCTGGCGTGGTGATTATGCCTACAGCTTCCTTCAGAAAGAGGTCTATGGTCCTGCACAGGGTCTTTTACTGGCTGATGATGATGTCTCACTCCGTCTTTGCTAGAGTTATGCTCGACTGTTTGAAGCTGCTAACATTCGGAAGTCACATCAACATTTCCACATAACAACACAACAATTTCGCAAAACCGATGTCGGGGGAATCAGTCTACATATAGTCTTACATAAATTCAGCGACACATGATGGCGCTGTTAGCCTTCCATGTTTTTTTATGCTTCATAGGTGTTTTAACGTCTGACCACAATCGCATCTGATGTTAAAAATATAATGTGGCCTAAGATGGTAAACACGCCAAACCTAGCGGGCAACTTGCTGCCAAATGCTGCTGCCGGAACACACCAACAGGTGCATGACGACAGATTTTCAAATTAATAGTGGTAGCTAGCGGGCGGCGAACTCAGAAGAAACTCTACCACCATTCTATGGCTTTTCTACGATATCTCTTCATCTAAGCCATCATCGCGTTCTCTACTATACTTTGATGTGTTCATGACTTAATAAATTCGGAAACTTTGCACTCCTTTATAAGTTTAATCTACCTCTTGAGCAAACACAGAAACTAGATTGAAAAGTGAACACAAAGATTTACAAATAACACGAAGACAAATAACGAGGAACGATATTGGACGTACAATAGCAATCCTTGTAGACCGTCGAGCGGACACGACGGGAACACGCCAGGGATGGCTTAGGAAGGTAATGGATGGGCTTCATGCCAAATATTGACGTATGCAGTCAAACGAAAACATAATCCCAACTGGTGGGTTCTGTTTGGATAAAATTACATTCTTGTTCTCCATTACACGGTAGGGAAAAAATTTCGCTACGCATTAAACGTAAGTTTTTTTTTTTTTTTTTTCTTCGAACTGACTACGCTATTGACCAAGCAAGGTCTTAACAGCTTCACCGGACTACGCATTAAACGTAAGGTAGATACGTATTTGTATGTATAAGTATTTATAAGGGTTTGTCTAAGTCTTCGTCACGCTATTATGTGACAACTGCTACCAAACGATGCCTTCATAGCATTTCCTATGAACAGACGGAGGATCTACTACAAAATAGTCTACTAGCATTCCAAGAATTATATATATCTGTCATACAAACACATACACGTGCACTCACTCACTTTTAAACACACTAATCGTAACTATATGTACCCTCTCTCGCACTCTAACATTTATTTAGTTATTATATGATTTTTGTTTCTCTTTTGTCTTAACTTTATTTCTCTTAAAATGTAATTTCCTCTAAATATCAAATCAATAATCGCCACCATCAATTTAAGGCAATCTGTAATCAGGCATTACGCTCCCATGAGATAGACATTGCCTAATTTGGGGCTGTAGTTAAGAATGATATTATGTAAGGGATTTTAGAAAATAAAGATATTTATATTTGTATTAGGTCTAGTTGTATACCAAAATGAATAAATGTATAGCTAAGTATTTATAACACAGGACTAGTATATAGTTTATAAGCATTATCGTGTATATATAATTTATTCCATATAAGTTAAAGAAATTTCACTTCCTCCCGATGTACACACTGATACACGCAATGTTTTTTTTTTAATGAGTGCGTTACAATAAGTCGACGTTATCTATTAAATACACTTTTATCACTACATATTTATACCTTAACCTAACTTAGCAAATACTTATTAGACCTACCAGAAGTTTAAATATTTCGAAACACAAAATAGCCCAAAACTCTATCTGTCTGCCTATTTGTCTCTCCAATAGTGTGCTTACATTTTTGAGCCAACGTGTTCCCAAATATTTTTCAGGCTGTAGCCGTGTTGGACAAGTTTTAGTCATTTATTCCAATGTTTTAATGGCAATAACATTTCGTCACTTCAAACCTCATCACCAAATAAAAAAAAACGTCATTTGCAGTGTATACTAAAAAAAACTATAAACTCTTTTCATTCCAAGTTATTACTCGCCACAAAACATTCGTCAAATGTTCTTAAAGATAAATGGATACTCATATGTTTCGTCTAATGATGAACCACAACACTATATTAGACTATAAAAGGGATTTATGAAAAAACCTAGACACATATATCGATGTTATAACATGGCAGTCTGGTTGTTTAAGGCGATTGCCCTCATATATCCAGCGATATCAAATTTCTTTAAGCTTTTTTTTTTGCCGAGATATTTTCTCATAATATTTGGAATCACATCACGATTCTTGTTCAAAATGAATACTATACTCTATTACACTTGTGGGCACAAATAGAATTAGAGTTCGTGCTACTGAAATGTCAAGTTCTAAATCAACCAAAATCAAAACTACTTTGTTTAGTTTAGGCCCAAAGAAGGCGCTTATGAACGTCAAAGCTACCACCGGTTCGGAAAAACAACCCAGTCATCGAGAAGAACAGGCAACAAACTCGATCTGATTTATCTTCTCATAATAAATCTTTTTACAAACATTGAAAGTTACATTTGTTTTGGCGGATGCACAGAGGTCGGCGTCACTTCCAGACGTCTCACAATCGTTCACAATCATCAAGCACCTATAGGTTTGTTCCAACAACTTCACATAAATCCAGTCCCAATTTTACATTTAGAGGTGATCATCTTCGACGTCATCCTCAATTATCCCTGGGGGATGATAATTACATCTATCTTAAAAGTATTGACAACCAAAATTACCACTCCATTATCATTTTCTTATTAGTTCTTATAAAACGTTTTCAGTTATTAGTTTTATTTTTGGTAACCAATCTTTTAGATTATTAACGCCATCGTCGAGTAGGTAATAGTAATAAGCTTCTTGGTATAATTTCAATGTTTAAAGATGATGGCGCCCTCGTTAGAAACATTCCAGAGAGTTTTTGTGACATCTCAGATTTCATGCTCCTTGTTATTATTTCCAATCCACTTCACTTGTGCACAATAAAATATACAGTCAAATAATACAAGATTATGAATAAAATATAAAAGCCACCAATTACAGACAAAGATCAAGCCAAAAACTCGATCAGTTCTCTCATTACACTAAATCTGCAGATATAAAGAATACATATAAAGAAAATAATAGCAATAATTTGATGCTGAAATATGTGACACATGTCATTCAGTTTCACATAGATTTAGCAGAGAAATCCCCACCTGTCTGTCTATCCGTTCGTTACCTTTTCACGACTAAAGCTCTCAACCGATGGCAATGAAATATGGTACAGACATGTATGGAAGCTCGATAAGTATATAATATAATAAGTAAGTATATAATATGATAAGTACATAGGCCACATTTCATCTTGATATATCGAAAAACATGAAAACAAAGTCACGGGAATAAGCTAAGTTATATCAAATACCATTCTGAAAGTGTTTACTAAATAAGTCTGTTTTGCTATAACTCGTATTCCGTATACATGCCCTATTTTTTTTTTATTTCTGTATGTAATTTGTAATATTAAGTTAATCTATTCTATCTATACATATAATAAGAAAGTAAATGTAACGTGTCGGTACTTTTAGATTTTTGTGAAAGACATTGTGGCGGGTGTCTTGGAATAAGTAATAAAATACATTTCAATCATTTCTAGAAATGTCTGTCGGTCTATTTGTTTGAATACGCATCACTGCTAAAGTACTGCGTTCTCCATAAATCCTCACCGAGAAAATCATAAAGCATATCCTGGAGTAATATTCAATATTGGTTTTAATGAAATCGGTTCCCTGTATCAAAAGGTATTGTGATTTTAATGACGACGCAACTTAAGTAAACGTAAAGAGACGGACAGAAAAGTAGATAAGTAATTAGACTTAATACGTTCAGATGACTTTATTAGTCACTGTTTTTTTATATTAGGTTCCACGCGGACGGTGTCACGGGCAATGCTAGTTTTTAATATTGCGACTGCAGAGAGGCCCTGTAATAGTTTCATTAATATATTGTTACAATCTATACAAAAACAATACATTATTTTCAAATTCCAAAGAAACATCCGATGCAATCTAGAATTTTCTACGAATATCAGGAATAAACTCGTATTAACATATAGAGGGCGTGCTGACTCATAGATGCGCGGAAACACGCGTACATTGAAAGTTTCTCGCTCTAAGTATTGTAAACAAACAAATAAATTATCAAAATAATATACCTCGAACGTTTACCCTTCCTTTAAATGTTATCATTGTTATAAATTGAATATTAATTGCTCTCTAGAGGTTTCTATCCCTTGAATTTTTATATATAAGCACGACACTATGCGATCGATGACAGAGTAGTCCGGTGAAGCTATTGAAGTCTTGCTAGGCCAATAACGTAGTCAATTCGAAAAATTATGCCTTGACTGACTGACCATTGACGCCTTTTAATTACTTTTATTTGTTTTACCGCTATTTTCTGTTGTAGTAAGACGTGCCAGCAACCAGACAATTCCAAGCAGAAATGTGAAGTAACGTCCATCCTAATTGTTAATGATGGATTTCCGCAAAGTAACGCCTTCATCATTAAATTACTTAGTATTAAATCAAAAGAACTACTTTCGCTTATGTAGTCCGAATATTTAAATATAACCCTATATGTAAAGACAAAGTGTAGTAATTCATAAGGGACCTTTGTAAAAACTTAAATAATTGTAAGTCCTACAACAAATAATCTTCATTAGATCATAAAGAATCCCTCTCAACGATACAGTCATTGTAATACAATAATGTGCAGGTGATGGTTCTATTCTAAAGGAAATGAAAGGGTTAATTTGATTCTGCGGGCCGCCTGTGATCCCTGTTCCTGATAATCGACCCTTTGTGCCTTATTCAGTAAAATTATATTATCAAGTAGATTTTCCGAGATACTGAATGCTCCTTTTTGTCAGATGAAATCGAAGAGAAATGATTAATTCGAATCATAATGACTAATGTTTTATGGGAGGAAGCTTGTTTTCATTTAAAGATTCATTGTTTATCCATTACAACGCTGGCTGAATGAAGTTAGGGGACATTATTACAGGAATTCAGATTGAATTTCTTTAATGGGAAGAGTAATCAAAACATATTTATTTATTACTGTGCAAATGTACAGCTATACATTCTTTAAAAAAAGTACAGGTAAAATGTGAGTTTCGCCAATAATTATTTGAGTATATAATATTTATTTTTATTTTTAACTATTATATGGTTGATTCAAACTTTTGATTATTTGGTAAAATATCAATTATCCAAGGAATAACTAAATTATACAACACGTAAGTGAAAAAAAAGAAAAAATCGGACTAAAAATTTAAAATAAAAACAACTACCAACAAATATAATTAAAACACAAAGTATGTAAAAATTCGGCTACTATCACACCAAAAACAAATTTTACTTATATTAAGTATATGTCGGGGCAGCGATAAAAATGCGTCCATGTAGCAGTATGACGTCATCCATAGTGACATCATGGTTATGATTTGATCTATCAATCTACCAAGAACAATCGAATAAAACGTTAACCGATTACAGAAACACAACACTGAATATAGTTACAACGAATTATCCGTAGTTGTGACTAGCCCAATTGTCTGAACGAGGATGCCCAGTGTCAAGTTGTTGGCAGCCTTTTAAGCCATCAAGATACATAAGCAGCCGATACTTCCAACCAATAGCGTTTCACATCGGGGTAAATAATGAACAGCCGTAAACTTCAATCAATAGCGTTTGAGGCCATTAGTAAAACCCCCGATATAGTCAATAGCGCGGTATCGCAGGTCAATAGTGGCTCTCTCGATATATATGTGCCTATGGCTGACTATGTGTATTTATGTGAGAATCAATATGCGTATGCTTTATCAAACTGTGTTTGAAGTATGGTAAATAATATTTTTTGTGACCGTTAATGGATCTACTACACTCATGAAAAATATCTATATCCGATATTTTTACATTGTATAAGCGAGCTTATCTTATCATTACTGAATTAGAGCCACGGTTGGTGTTAATTTTAGGCTTATCAAAGAGCCGTGACTGTCGAGTGTATTTTGAGTTAACATAGATTAAATAATAAATGTGTACGAAGAGACACGGTCATATATTTCCAAACTAAACATAATTTGGTAACTAAACTGTTAATGTGCCATAGACAATTGTGGTCATCATTCAAAACAAAGTTATCAGTGAAGAGCGAACCAACGCCTTATGCGTATAATGTGCCATAAAGTATGTAATGATGCCTCTAATTAAAGATTACTTGATGGCTGCCACTTAATCTGTTGTACTACTTTATAAATATACAAAGAATAAAATACACAAGTATTATAAATATTAATAAAAAAGTTCACAGGCAGTAGAGATGAAACTTTCAGAAAGAAAGCGAGAAGAGCGTATCACAGTTCTCCAAAACCCGAAGGCAAGTGAGACACTGCTCCCACTTTATCTGACACGGTGCTTACCCCGACCACTTTTCGTCACACAAAAAGGTAGCGGATCAGAATTTCAAAGCCCTGTCATAAGAAATGTCACTTCAAATACTCCCAGACGTAAAATTAGATGTATATCCAGTCAGACCAGAAACTATACGCGGTTTGATTGCGAAACTACCATCTGCATATCTCCATGTCCATAAAACCGTAGAACTCATCATGATATTCTTGTCTGAACAACAAAACGAAGCAGCACTTAAGTCCACCTAACCCAATCATTAATAGCCTTACCATTATTCCATCACTGACTTTGGGTATAACAGCACTGTTGCAATATTTGTTCATAGATACACTTCTTAATTGAACTCGTTATCTTATAATAGGTCTTTACCTATGAAATTGCCGTTCTGCAGTACTGGCCATTTCAAATCAAAATATTTTTTGTTTGGCTAAGAATTCTAATTTTAAATTAATTTTATTTTAAAAACATGGAATTCTTTTTCCAAAAGTAGTCATTTGTTTATTGATTAGTGTTACATTTTCATCGCATTTCAATCTTTTTTGCCATCATGGATACGTTAAAAATTCGAATAATTATGGAATATGAGTACCGTCGTGGCAGCAACGCGGCACAAGCGGCACGCAACATCAACGACGTTTACGGAGCTAACACTACAAACCAACGCACCACCTGTTATTGGTTTGCTCGCTTCCGTTCTGGGAATTTCGACCTGAAAAATGAACCTCGCGGTCGTCCGAAGACTTTGGTCGACAATGACGAATTAAAGGCGATTGTGGAAGCTGATGATACACAATCTACGGCTGAATTAGCAGCAGCTTTCGACGTTAGCGTCAAAACAATATTGGTCCATTTGCGTCAAATTAGCAAGGTAAAAAAGCTTGACAAATGGGTGCCCCACGAACTCAATGATCGCCAGCGCGAAGTACGCGTCGAGACGTGCCTTGCACTGCTGAACAGACACACAAATGAAGGAATTTTGAACCGCATTGTTACCTGCGATGAAAAATGGATTCTGTTTGATAACCGCAAGCGCTCAGCAAGTTGGTTGGGTCCTGGTTCAGCACCTATACAATGCCCTAAACGAAAACATACCCCTAGAAAAGCGATGGTCACTGTTTGGTGGTCTAGCGCCGGTGTGATTCATCACAGCTTCTTACCAAACGGGGTGAGCATTACTGCAGATGTATACTGTGAAGAACTGAACACAATGATGGAGAAGCTGGCACATCTCCAGCCAGCATTGGTCAATCGCTCGTCTCCGCTGCTCCTGCACGACAACGCGCGAACTCATACTGCACAGCAGACGGTCTCCAAGTTGCAAGAACTGGGGTTGGAAGTTCTCCGTCATCCGCCCTACTCACCAGACCTTGCGCCTACATACTGCTACTTTTTCCAGAATTTGGATAACTCCTTGGCGGGAAAAAAATTCAATACCCGAGAGGCAGTACAAAATGCCTTTGAAGAATTTGTTGCCTCCCGTCCAGCTGATTTCTTTAAGAAGGGCATCAATAAACTGCCACTGCGTTGGCAAAGATGTATTGATTGCATGGGTGATTACTTCGATTAATACAAATAAAAAATAGATGAAAAAAATTCGTTAAAATGTTTTCATACAAAACGGCAATTTCATAGGTAAAGACCTAATATTATATGAAAACAATTATGGATTAGTTGATAGCGTGTAGCAGACACCTAGTCGCTGAATGTAAGTTCAAATCCTAGTAGCTGAGTCTGAGCTTTCGGTGAAGGAAAACATCGTGATGATACAATAGCATTTTTGTAGGGTTTGTTCTAAGTCCGCCTGGTTACCTATCAACCACAAGTTGAAAATCTGTTGCTAAACACCTTCTAGTATGTTCCGGCAGCTGCACTTGAGAGCCAGTGGCGCTCTAGATTTATCGTGTTTACCATCTTAGACCGCATCGTAATTTGACATCGCATGAGATTGTGGTCAAACGTTTCATAAAGTATAAAAAAAAGTTATGTTACACAAAATTGCGACACATTAACGTAATCTAAAACTTTTCACATTCATATGCTACAATTGGAATAGCTATGCTAGAATAACCAGCACGATTTCAGCACCAACCGTTTTCAAAAAGAGACTGAAAGATGATTTTCAAGATCGGTAATCTAGTTAACTCTGATGGTGAAGTTTAACACAAAAATGGCAGGATAATTACTAGAACAACAACCGTCAAGAATCTTTTAAAACATTTTTGGACTTGTCTTAACTATAATACAAAATTTATTGTCTTGTAAAATAATCACTTTTACCTAGATCCATGACATCAACGAATAAAACCACAAATGACCGTGTACTGCCAGTGATAAACGACGACACAAACAAACAATTCAACAATATTAAATAGGTAGAATAACATTTCGTGTTGTTATGAAGTTACCGTGGTTTACAGAATGTGGGTCACATCGAAATTACTTTTTACTTAGTTTTCCGTTTGCTTTAAAACTTATGGATTTGAAATTTTATTGTAGCTACTTTATAAAGAAATGTAGCATTGCGATATGTTTATATAATTAATTAAAACATGTAAACAATAATTGTCATCAACATCAGCAACCTGTTAGAGACCCACTGCATGACCATAGGCCTCTTCCCGAAAGAAGGTATGGAGATAATCACCAGGCCAGCCCACGAAATACTGGCGATTTCAAACTCTCAGAAATCCACAATTCTATAGTTTCTTACATACAGTAGTACTACAGGAACATTTTTCAGATTGAGGTTTCCTCGTGATGTTTTCATTCACTGTCAGCAGATGCTATTGTCAGTTTAAATGAGTAAATGTAGGCAAATTCCGAAAAATTCGTTGGTACATGGTTGGTACATGGTACAACCTGCAGCCAAACGAGTAGACCACCATGACATTTGCAAACTTTTGTAAACAATGCGTTCACGATACATTGAGAACACAGTCCATTTTGGCAATATTCATTTTAATAAACAAATTATCTAAGAAACTAACATTCATAAATGATAAAAACAAAACTGAATGTCTTGAAATTCTGTTATGAGTTTCTTCAAACTTGGTAACAATTTCAAAAACGTCTGATTAGAACTCAGTCATTTCGGAATAATTGTATAGCAATGATGAGAAACTGCTTGGATTCGTCTACTTGGATTCTTACAATCCGCTAGAGCTTTCGATGAAAAAAGCTATTGTGAGTAAGATTAGCATTCTGATACAACTTTTTCTTAACTCACCTAGTTAACCCTGAAGTAGAAAGTCTTTGCCAAATCTAATCGTCATTCAACTTCAGATGATATTGGGGTCAAACGATCGAAATATATATAAAACTAGCCTAAATATACGGGACGTGATTGGTAACTTTTTCAGCAGTCGTGTCTTCCGGTGATCATACTTTTGTCAAAGCCTTACAAAAAATGTTTCAATAATTTGCATAAACGTGGCGTGACAAACCACGGTTACATATAAAACAAATGGAGTATCGTTTACACTCCATTTTTTTCCGTGTGATGAATACCTTCTAATAGTTACTCCGTTACCGTTTCTTAGTTATAACTATCATTAGTATCCAGTTAGTTAAAAGATTAACGAGCGGTAATTTGGTTCACTCCTTTTCAAATATTTCATAACAGGAACTTTTAAATAATGTATCACAACAAGTATTACTTTATTTATTACTAGCTGTACCCGCAGCTCCGCACGCGTTTTTTAATAATTGTATTAAAGACATATAAAATTGTGAGACCGTGTACAATTATAGGAATGCGCTTTAAAACAACTGTAAGTACGACACGCACGCCATCTACAGTAACATGTAACGTATACATTAGATATATAAATACTAACAATGTGTCAAATGAAGTTTATCATCAGCAACATATTTGGAGCCTTAACCCACCATGTAACTACCTCAGTGCTCACTTACACTGTATAAGGTACTAATGAAACAATGGCTTAAAGATGTTATTATAATGATATAATATGCCCATATTGTCAATAAGTAATACGTTTATGGTCTTTTTATCTTATCATTTTAGAAAGACCCCTTCTATCTTCAAAATTACTATTAATAATTCTAATGTTGAATTGCATACAATGAATGCGCTGACATCTTGAAATATTGCATAAATATAAATCAAGATATAAAACTTTATATCTGTCTAAGCAGATTTTAATATTCGACAATTTAAATATTGCTCCTTGACTTGGATACAATATTCTTATATGTTACTATGGTTGCTGAGTTATGTAGACGAAAGGGCGGTAAATAAAGCAAAATGACCGAAAAGACAATATAATTCAAATTACATACATAGATACAGATATATGAATTTCAATTATATTTATTCTTGGAGTCCAGTACAACGCACATCTTATGCACACGTTTACAGTGAACAACATACTTTTGCTAAATTTCATGCGGAAGAAGTAAAACTAGTCAAAAATAAAATAACCTAAATGACTTCCTATAAGGTCAGCTATCTGCCAGTGAAAGTCCCGTGGAAATCGGTTCAACCGTTTTGGAGATAGCACTGCTGACGAAGCCACGGTTTACAGCTAGTCTAAATTAGAGTAGCCTAAGTAACCCGCTGCAATGTTAGCTACCTCCCAGTGAAATTCCCGTCAAAATCGGTCCAGCCGTTTTGAAGATTACCCGGAACAAACAGACAGACAAAAGTTTATAAAAATGCATTTTTATTATCAGTAACGTGAATACTTTCGTACCCAATCAGTAAAAAAAAATTATTTTGATATTACATATAGACACTTCATTTTTATTATATGTATAGATAAATATATCTACTTATGCACATATATAACTATATATTATAAACTTCACATTTATATTGATTTATATTGTTATTATGTTCTTATTATTATAGTGTTTAAACACAGTTGGCCACAATTAAAAATCAGCGCTGGGGTCACTTGCAAAGGTGGCAGCCCACAACATGCTGAATTGTGTGCCATTGCATAGCAATACCATCGCATAATTTTAATACCTTCTAACGTTTAATTTTGTTTTATGTTCTACATATCTTTGTAACTCTATTTTTTTCACTATTGTATTGTCCGTGTATTTACTACAATAAATATATTTTCTTTCTTACTTTTTTTTCAATGTGGGTAGATTATAATGCTTCAGTTTTATAAATTGTAATAATAAAAACGGCATCTATAATCCAACTGTTATAGAGAATGCACGTTTCTTTAGATTTGTACCATTTGTATTTTCCCTTTACAATAATATTAAGAATTATAACCATACTTCATTCATGAATTGCGTTACTGGTTTTTAACCATAATCTTATGATTATTTGATCAACTTATTAAACGTAAAAGAGATCAGCTAATAAATATATCGGTTTTAACTATAATAGCGACACGCTATGATGATCATGTTGACAAATTACAATAGTGACTTCAAATATGGATTCGAAAAAAAATGTAATCAAACACTTTGTTTTGCATTAAGCATTGACGCGAGTTAAGTGGAGGTAATAGCTGGCTGGCCAGCGATCCTACGTATGTAATCGTATACAAGATATAAATATACAATTTCGAATTAATGCCGAGTTGTGTTTTAAAGAAGTACACAAGAATTATAATCCATTAAGTGTCCTGTCAAACGGCGCCGTTTTTTATTAATAAAAACTTATAAAGATTTGTTCGCAGGAGCATATTATACAGTTACATAGATATATAGTGTATAGTTACTTTTACTCCGTCCGCGTGGAACCTAATGTAAAAAAACAGTAACTAATAAACTAAACTAAAAATTATCTGAATGTATTAAGGGCATTTACTCACATTACTCTACATTACTCTTTACTCTCGTATTACCGATTTTAATGAAATGTTAGTCGAAGATATGCTTTATGATTTCCTTGGTGAGATTTTATCGTAAACGCAGTACTTTAGCAGTGATGCGAGTCAAGACAAACAAACAGACATGTCTAAAAATTATTAAAATGTTTTTATAACTTATTCCAAGATACCTGCAATAACATTTCACAAATTCTGAAAAGTACGTTCTATACGTTAGATTTACATTCTTATTATATGTATAGAATAGATTTAGAAATCAATATACTAAAATAATTTTGTGTCCTAAAGTTATACAATGGATAAATTTTAGGACAAACTGCACGTGATATTGACAATAAAGAACAACAATTATCTCCTTCAAACGTAATTATCAATTTATACGAATCTCCATGAGCGAACAAACGCCAAACCGGCCATCACCGCATGCCGTTACTATAACAACACATCAAGAAATGCTAGTTGAGATTTTTGACTTGAAATTGTAGGCGTTCTCGTTATTGCACCTGGAAAAAAATTGAGTTTTGTATCTGGCTAATGTGAAAAAAAACCTCACACAATACAAAAGCTCATTAGTAATCGAAATGCCAAAGTTTTTCAGGCATTCATGAGATTTGACAAATGAAAGAAAGAGAAAAAGTTTTATTTCATGGCTTTACCACGAATAAAGTTATTTACGTCGGACGGAAAGGAAGAAAAATGTTTTTCTTCAAAGCGTGAATGATCCTCCGCGCGCCATTTACCTTTGGGGAAAAGGTGTTCACGTTGAGAGCTAAGAAGTTATAGACCCTCATTATATATGCTATGGATTACTAGCTTTTTTAGTTCGATTCTCGGTATTGGTATGAAATAAAACTATTATTGAAACTTTTACGTACCAATGAGAAATTGAATACGATTTAGCCTTCTGAATTCTATGACTCTATTATATTAAAGAAGTAAAACGAACGAAATTATCCTTCAAGCGTAACGTGAAGAGACACTTACGCAGGCCGGCATGACAACGGCGTCCGGCGATGGATAGTTTATCTCTCGGTGGTCGCATTTGTTTTTGGATTGTACTGTGCTTACCATCAGTTAGTGATAGTAGTAGTGATACAATAAAAAAAATACGAACCGTACCTGATACTTGGTTAGACAGAATATAATGAATAATGTGTTGCAAAGGATACATTTATATGTTCTAGTAACAAAATTTAGGAACCAGTACTGTTTTTAGATGTCGCTTTACTGCCTTCTACCAGATACTAAAAGCAGAAACGGGTAATTAACAAATACTGTTTCACGTTGTATCATTTCTATTTGACGGTGGTAGTTAGCTTGAGAAAATAAAAAAAAGTTGAGGCAGTCATAAAGACATTTAACATTTAAATAAATGTGCTCTCTTTTGAATTTTCATATTAATTATAGTGTGAATGACAATATTTAAATTTTAGGATTTGTTTATTGAAATTATTAACATTAGTGTGGTTTTCATATCTATTAGCACTCGGAGCAATAATTATATACATTTTAACAAAGTCTATTAACCAATAAAACATGCTGAGCTGCAAAATATAAATATTGCATGTACACAGATCCCCATGCTACGAGTCGCTAGTCTGTCGCAAGCCGCGTAACCGCAATAAGTCCGGTCATGCTTACGTGGAATGTCATGTCATAAATTTATCATCGGCCAGAAACACCGGTCTATACGCCTAATGAAGTTTTCACTTCAAAAGTCAGACTCATTTTAAGTACTCTGTTTAAATATTTAAATTCCATTTCATTTTCGAAACTCTCATACATTAGTAACAACTTCACTATTTCAATGTCAACAAAACCTAACCAGTTTACCTAATCTATTGTAACCAGTTTTGTGAAATAAATAATTAAAAATAAATACTGAACTCAAATTTCCTGAAGCTAAAACTAATTCTATCACTAACTTATCATCTCCTCGAACGCTTAGAGAAGAAAGTTTTATTAGCGAAGAATATTTAATTAAAAGAATTAACGAAGCAGGCTATTTTGTAATTAATTACTTCGCTTCAATTTACGCCTCACTATGTTTTTTTTATAACGTTAAAAACTTTTTAACTACCCTCAAAATAGGTCGTCATATCAACGACCTCGCTGAATCTGATAAACTATGGGTAATTGCTTTCGTCGGGGAAATTTTCACGTTGGACGAAAAAAAATTAAAACAATAGTCCGGGAGAGTCTTGAACATTTGTAGTAAGCTTCACGCACGTCATTTACTTAAACGGGTCAACGATTTGGTTAAGTAATCATTTGATACTTACGATTTAATTCACTTCGCGCTCTTAGCAGCTAACTGACATACGGTTTTGTAGGTCCTGCAACAAGAGAATTACGTTTATTGATTGTAATTATTGAATAATTTAAATATCTGCATAGGAGAGAGATATTTATATTGTTCTCAAAAGAAAATAGATATATTTTCTATATGTTATAAATTCTCAAATGGGCACATAGTTTAACTTTATAATAGTAAATGGTTGAGTTGGGAAATGGTTAAAAAATATCTTTATTGAACAAATAGAGCATTCACTTTATAAAAAAAATATATACGTCCCAACCAGTTTCTAAAATTTAAAATTTGATTTGCGAGCAAAATTCCAATTAAAAAATGTTTTACCTTGATCAATGTTATGAAGAACTTACAATTTGCGATCTTGCATTTCTTTTCATTTAGGGAAAATGCAGAACCTTCCCCCCACCACACGCTATCGTTATTAACACATTAACAGAATACTATTTATTACACCATAAATATAACATTGTTTGGTTTTATGAAATCACAATGCAAGTGAAACTTTTTTCCGGATCATAGGCATTTAACTGAAAATTTTCCGAAAATTATTCGATTTAGGGTATTAAAAATGCGTTTCTATTCTTCACTTAATAATTAGAAAATGGGATTGATAAAAGGAAATCAATAGTAGACAAGATATCTAACTATACATTTTAATTTGAATGTGCATATTAGACTACGAAATACAAAATAAATACAATCATTCATGACGATACACGCATGTTATAACTGAGCACAATATTTTTTTAAATCATTTAACCATTTTGAATAGCGTCATTGGCTTTGACTGCTCTGCCTAGCGCCTTTCACTTTACTCCTACTCCAGGGCCGCGCGCCGGCTGTAATGCGACACGCGATAGATGCAGGAAAAAAATTGGGACAATGGAAAAAAGTTTCACTGGGTATCTCAAAAATACTAGACAATATATTAATAACTAATATGCTATTTAACAATCTATACTTATTTACTTATTATTATAAAGATGAAGGGTTTGTTTGCTTGAACGCGCTAATCTCAGGAACTACTAGTCCCATTTGAAAAATTATTTTAGTGTTGGATAGCTCATTTATCGAGGAAGGCTATAGGCTATATTCATCACGTTAAAACCAGAGCACCGATGAATAATGTTTAAAATCGGGGTTCGCGTATTATTTAAAAATATTTTCACCTTCTACGTAAACTAAGTCGCGAGTTAAAGTTAGCGTTAGCCCAAAGTAACTGTTCCACGCGGACGAAATCGTGGGCAGGAGCTAGTATTTTTATAAACGGGAGCGATAATTTTTCGTGTAAATAACTGTACAAAAATCAAAGAGTTCGATTCGAGAACCCAGCAGTTCGTATGTCAGTCTAACAAGTAAAATATTAATGCAGCTCCGCAATGCGGAGTAGTCAGGCGAGGCCGAGCGCTGCCTTGGACAATGATCCTTCGACTCCATACTTGTTGCGGGTATCTCCACGGGTATAACATTACAGCAGTGACGTCAACACACCTTCCAGTTACCTTTAATAATAGCTCGTATTCGTTTTTATGTTATGACGAAGTGAAAATACGACTCAGCTATAATTTGAATGAAATCAAATGCTTTCAATTATGAATAAGAGAGGAGTTTTTGGCGGGATCTTGGAATGTCATATAGTGGATTTTATATTTTATCCATAATCTCGTGTTATTTGACTCTATATTTAATAATGTTGGCGATGTTTTATGTAATATAGTTTGGTTATTGTGGACAAATGAAGTGAACGGAAAATAATGCCGCGGATCATGGATACTGACTTGCCACAAAAACTCCCTGGAAAGTTCTAACAAGACACCAGATCTTGTTAGATCACTGGAATGATCGCAAGAAACTTGTAATATCATTACCTACTCGACAATGGCAGTAACAATTTACTTAGAAGAGTGGTTGCCAAAAAAAGTAAGAGATACTATAATTAGTATAGAAATGTATTCTTCAGAAAGATCAAACTCATTATATCATTTATATTATATGATTAGTATTGTTCTATAGAATTCGAAACTACTGAGCTATCGTCGTTTTCACAGCATAATGACTATGCTCTGAAGTCGAACAAGATGAAGAGGTACTAAACTGGTTACAAGATACTTTTTAATCTTCTAGGTATATAAAAATCCAGTGTCGTGATGTTTGTCCACGATGAACTCAGAAACTACTCAACCGATCTTCATGAAACGCTGGCATTTATGTATAATTTGGTCCAACTTGAGAGATAGGATAATTTATATTTTGATAAATGGCCTGAATATTTTTAGTTAAAAATTAAATGATTGTCAATGTTGATTATTGTTATTAATTGTAAGTTTTACTAGTCTCCAACTGATGGCGTTTTAAATTAGTTTGTTGTCAGAAAACTGTAAGACCGTCTTTAATAGACATCTCATAGATGGCACCACGTTTTAATTTTGAATTTCTTTTTCAACACCGGTCTGTTTCATGATGCACGTGTTTTATTCAATTCAGTATGTGATAACTGAGCCACAGCAACACGTGGCCGGGGCAACTAGTAAAATATTTAAAATAAACATAAAACATGTGGAGACAACGACAGTGGAATACTAGAAAGAACGATAAATAAGACAACTGAAAGCAATTACTTACGAAAGAGTGAAAACTGAGGGCAGTGAAATGGATAGGTAAAGACTTAAGCAACTCTATTGACAAAGGCTGATTTAAAATTATTTAAATGCACATATTCATCTAAACCTGCATTGTTTCACAAATTCATAAAATCCCTTCTACAATTTTTTAGCACGTTATAGAATACAAAATTATATCCATTATTGACATACGTGTCAAACAAACAAGAATATGCCTTCATTTTAACAAAACAGAAAAGAGAATTGTGCTTTGAAATCTCGCGTAGACGCGGAATCGCATCAAAATTGAATAGGACAAGCAATATAGAATTGAAATTTCTAACAACAACGTTGTTTGTCGAGGAGTTTGCGAATGCTTCGTCTATAGCCTTTACATTATAGAACACAACGATCAAAATCCTTCGCAGTAGCTGCTAAACTCCTTTACGTATTCCCAAGACATAAAAGAATGTGATATATTATATTTATCGTTATTCTTACAAGAATGCCTTTTGGATCATATTATTTAACAAGGTTTAGCGCTTTTATCATAGAACTTGATATCGGAAACTATACAAAGTATTTCTCCAAAAGAGTTTTCAAATTATATTTAACATATTCCAAAATGGTTTTGAAGAATGGTATATATTACATAACATTTATCATTTGCATTTAATCAATATTAGTTGGAAAGCCTCTAATATTCAGCAAAAATGAACTAGTTGGTTTTTTGTACAATATGGAGATCCTGGGTACAATAGATTGCAAAATTTGCTGATAATGTTGAAAACATTCTAAACCATTTCTTGTGAAACTGAAAACTAAACGTGATCAAAAAGGAAAAAGGAATGAATACTTTATTGCCCCTTTTAGTTTGTACACTGGTAAATTTAATGTCATAAGGCATTTTCTTCCAGCTAACCAGCGGTATTGTTATCAAGAACAAAATATATTGTGAGTATTACAAATATAAAAGAAGCAAACGACAATGAATAAATTAAAAAATATAATAATAAACTAAAATTATCATAAGATAAAATAGTGTACTGAATAGACAAATATATAGAATATAAATCTACCTTCTACTACCTCTAAAACGCTTACAATCGTTATCTTTTTTTATACGATAGCAGGCAAACGAACAGGTGGGTCACCATCGTCCATAGACACTAGCAACACCAGGAGAGTCGCAAGTGCGTTGCCAGTTTGTTTTTGGGGGACGGGGAGGGGAGTTGGAGAGGAAGAAGGGGATTTGGGCCTCTGGCGCTCTCACTAACCGAAAGAAACGCGATAATGCAAGCAATCTTACTTCACGTCGGTGTTTCTGTAGATCGGGTGGTACTACCCCGGACTAACTGACCCATTAATGCTGAAACCAGTAATAGCTTCAGCCTGGCTCTACCACCTACATAAAGAAGAATATCTGCCAAAGAAGTCCTGCAGTACATACAACCTATGGTACTAGGCAGTGATTTTTAATACCATGGGGTACTTACAACAAATCTGATCGGTCACATTGATATACGACTATTTAAGCTTGCAAGCCCGTTATACCATGATATTAAAATGTTATATATGGAACAAAATGAGCTAAAGAAACTCAGTTGCTAAGTACCCTTTAGTTTCCTCTGGTAACTACACTTCAAGCCAATTCTATATTTTTGCTTATAGCGTCGCCTTATCTAGTCGCATCAGATGTCAAAGGTCAAGAAAAATGATAAGGTTTGACATTAGATCGCCATTATTTAATCGAAATCATATAATAAAGCAGCAATGCTCTCTTTGTTGTTTCGCAACTTGGACTAGAACACCAGGTGGTTTCTGAACGTAGTAAGGAGAATGACCCTATCAATGCCTCACCACTAACTGGACTTAGATTTTGTTATTTATTGAATATAATTGGTAAAATGTCCCACTTAGCACTTGGCATTAAATTAGAATGCACGTACGTTTGTGAACTACTAAAAAATAAAACTGACTTCCAAAAAAATCTAGTTTAAAAATGTACCAGAACAACTTTGCATATATTTAGGTACCTACGTACTCTTAGATTGTCATAAACCTACCAATATCTCAATGCCTATAAATTTACTATTTTATTTTGAGGACTTTTGATGAAAACTTGTGTTCGCCTAGTGGTCGAAATTCGACCATAATTCATTTTGACATTCAATAAGACCAAAGAGAATATTAATTATTTCAGCGGTTTCATAAATTTATTAAAGAAATATTATTTATCAATTAATTATTTAAGAATTTATTAATGTATATTATGAATTTACATACTATATTCTTATAAAAATACCCTACAATTTGACCAATTAATTTCAAAGGGCATGTAAGGTAGGGAACGTAAGTCATGTTAAATATTGAATGTAGGGAGAAAAACGGTAATTGGAACGTAAGAGTAAAATGACGAATGGCGAAACGTAATTTTCATTTACATGTATGTATATGTTGTGTGTCATTCAAGCAGTAGTGTGTGTGATGTATATTTTTATTAATTTAATGTGTTTTTAATGCCTTTTATATAAAAAAATAGCTTTGTGCACTTCTCCTCCATAAAAACTTTAACTATGCCAAATTTCACGTTCACCCGTTCGCGCAATTCGCTTAAAAAGGGGTACAAAGTTTTCACTTCACGTATTAATATATAGATTCTAATAAGATTAAAATGGGACCCCTTTGAAAATACTCCTTGCTAATAAGTAAAGAATTTTCTAAATCAGTTTAAATATGACACAGGTCTAAGGTAATAAACATTAAAAAAAATACAACCAAATTGAGTATCTCATCCTTTTTGAAGTCGGTTAAAATTTTTATATTTTAAACAATAGAAAAGTTCAAGTACATGTATTTTTACAGAAAAGACAAAACAACTAAGTGTGACATCATTTCTGTGAATGGGCCTCGACGGGCCTTTGCTAGATAACAAGTTTAAACGACAGTAATATTTCCCAAAATGTAATATTATTCTCCTTTTTCTTTCCCCGAAAGCAACTTTTAACTAGATATAAGTTTGTAGTTTGATTCGATATCAAAATTGATTAGTTCTGACCAATTGTTCGCCATCTTGCTTTTTTGTCTCGCTTTGGTTACTAAAAAAAAAAGTTAGACTCACAAAAAAGGGTAACGCGAACTTGCCCCGGGCGATCGCGGTGCATTTAAGTCGAAACCTTTTTAAAGCAAGTATTTAATACGTATTTAGCTTTTTTGTAGTAATACCGTTACAGTCAAATTAGAAACTACTCAAATAAGTGCCATGTACATATCCAAAGTCACAAATGTCGTAACATTTTTAGCGATTATCATTATGCTATTTAATTAAAGAAGTTATTTATTGTCATTTATTTTATTTTAGGAAACCAATCTTCCAGTCTGCCATTGTCGAGTAGGTATATTTCAAGTATCTTGCGACAATTTGAATGTTCAATCAACAAGATGGTGACTTCCCTTGTTACAACTTTCCAGGGACTTTTTGTGGCATCCCAGGATTAATGCTCCGTGGTATTATTATCTATCCACTTCACTTATGCTCAATAACCATACGGCATTACGTGAAATGCCACCAATATTACGAGATATTGGTACATATCATATATAAATATCATATAATACAAGGCTATGAAGAAACTATAAAAACCACTACGTGACAGGATAAGACCCCGCCAAACACTCCTGAAAGGAGGTATGTGTATCAAACTTGTTCATAAATCTATAATTATCTTCAGATAAAGTTCAGCCGTTCTAAGACGTAATAAAACCAGAAAAAAAGGTTCTTTGATCCCCGAGGTTTTATACATCATTACCCAAGAACGCATTTGTCATTACACGAGCGAAACAAACGGCCGGAACCTTTATTTTATGACTTTCTATTTACCGCTCAACCCTCTCGAGAAATGTGGGATAGTGGCCCGTTGCCGTTTAACCGGAGCTTTATGTCCCATGTGCTTTAATAGGGAAATGTATTATTCTGAATTTTTTTGCCAAAAAAATACTGCTTTCTATCCTTTAGCTTCATAGTTACTAATATCAAGTGCGACTGCAATGTAGTAAATCCTCTCCTCTCATGGAGGCCTACGAATTGGCCGGATAGTTACAAATGCCGATAGATTGTTGATTATAGTAGAATTTCTAGTCAGACAGTGATTGTTAACCACACATTATAGCTTCACTTTTAATAGCCGATAACAACCTGGAATAGATAAACCAATAAACTTGAATAATTGCATAATTGGAAATTGAATAATTACAGTTTAGAGCCCAACGCACGCTTAAATGGCATCATGATGAACTCCTTTCCCTTCTTCGTAAGTGTTTCTTCTTAAATGTGTAAGAACTAAACGCAAACGTATAAAACTATGTTATTTCGTAACTTGTAAAAGTTGGGTGTTACTATAAAACTAGGTTATGGTATGTACCGATGTATAAAATGTTTAAGGCCTAAGGGTTTTGTGGCGTCTCCGTGTTACGGCACAGAAGAGCTGTACAGTTTTAAGACTTTGGTCGACCTTTACCAGTATGAAAGTGTTGTTATCTCGGATATGCAAGCTCAGTAGCCGTTTTGTTCAAAGTAGAATTTTGTGGAGCACACATTGTAGTAAGACATTTTTTTAAATTCCCATAACTAGTTTTCACCTTTAGGTTGGAAATACACTGTCAAAGAGATTATTCATATTCTAATAGTAACCAATAAGTTTTTCTGCTGACCTCTGATAAGAAAATTCCAGCACGGTATCAACGCACCCACTAAAGACTACAAATACGTCCCTTGTTGCTATACCATACAAAAACTGGTCCAAGCACACAACATCATATGTACAAGACATGAAAATTTAAACAAAGGTAATATAATACAAAATTCTTAAGAGGCCATAGGGTCATTGAAATTAATTTGAAATGTGAGAAAGTCGGGCAGTAGGAAGCGATAATTTTATCTTACTAGGTTGCGATATCTACACATCAGGTGTAACATCCGTCATGATGGTAAGATGGTATGATCCCGTAGATCATCCGGTGTATATTAAGTAACCAAGTGAGGTAGTAGGGTGCCTGAATTCTATTAGGTCGCGATCACCATATACAGAAGGGTTCCGTTATTTATCAAGTTGGCTTTTTTGACTTGGGTATCGTTCAAATCGTTAGTTTATAGCTTAAAAACATTTAAGAAAAAAAAAGTTTTATTGAATAACTTACTAAATATTATTAATTCTCCTTCTATTGTAATCCCTTGGGATGGATAAATATTGATATAGGCGTAAAAATTTTAATTTGTATAATTTATAAGGTCAAAATTTATTTTTACAGTGATAAGACCGTGACTCTGACTCATTTTTACTTTGTTACGAAACGAAATCAGTTAGTGTATACCCAGCAGCAAAGACAATTAACAAGCCAGTATGACAACGACGACTGGTGAAGGATTACCGATCTCTCGGTTGTCAACAACAACAAAATCTGCCACTTTACCGTGCTAATATATCAGAAACAAAACAGCAAATATACAGTACTTTATGTAATAGGTAAGTCAAGTATCTTGCCACATTTTTTCCTCTTCAACCATCTTCAGCAAAGGAGACAATCTAATCAAAGTTGCGTTGAATGTTACACCCAAAAAAATATTTTTTGAGGCAAGTTAAATATCTGACGATAACGGTCACCACCATAACAACGAAAATACAAAGCAAACGCAAGGTCGACTCCAAAAGGAAAACAATGTATTATTACTATTGAATCGGAATCGTAGTGTATTTTCAACTAACACTTCTAAAGAAAAACAAGGTACCTTAACTCTTGAAGAATTTTTATCGAGAAACACGCAACAATATTTTCTCGCTTTTACTACATAGTACAGTCGATGTTAAAAGCGTCATTAAACATTATTATCAAATAAACTCTATTTATAATTACGCTGTCGGGTTAATTGGCTATTAATAATTACTTCTATGCCCTTGACTGGGAGTTTGAACAAAAGTTCCGTCGCAAACCCGATGGGCTTTACCGAAGGCTGGGTCGTGAGGGAGACAAAGGGGGATAGACCACCGACGACATATTTTAAACTTATTACCGCAATACCCATAGTAACATAATTGTACCAAACTTTTAATGTAATAAAGTGTGTCGTGTAAGAAAATTTGGGTATATCTTGTGGGTATATAATTTTATACATATAATATTAAACAAATAATATAATATTAAAGAAATATGCATACAGTTTTCTAAATTATAGCAGATCATAGAACAAGGGCATGTTCGTCAACCTTGAAGGAGTACGCATAGGTCTGTGCCTCGAGTGCCTATCACAAGTTTGTTAATTCTTGTAACTTTAAGCCGCAAAAGGAGAAGCCTTATGACGAATATTATGTTAGGTTGGTCGAAATTTGTTAATAAAACCTAGAAGCAACCGTGCCCCGAGAGCACACCTCCAATCACCTACGGCAAGTTTTGGTTGTAAATGGTGGAACCCTCCTGGAACTTACGTAAGAATAACCAAATTCTCTTTAAATAGTTAAATTTATTCTCGTTAGTTATGTTCGTATATATTTCTGCTTTACGATTGAAATTGTGAAAATATTAACATATAAACTATAAACATATATAAATACATATATAAACACTCGTCATGAAGGACCGTCAACAAACTCCATCTGGTTTATCTTGTTAACATATATATGTATATGTGTGTGTATATGTATTTACAATACATTACATGTTACAATCGTTTTTAGTGGATGCACAGACTTCTTTCTGTGCATCCACTAAAAATTCCAGACATCACCATCGTTCACATACTGTATCACTCTATAATAGGCTTTTGGTACAAAAACCCACTTGACTAGGCGCTTAAACTTACTTTAAATCATAAATACACTTTGGGACTTTGTTGTAAAACCTAACACCATTCGGAACAAACTCATATTTTTTATAACTTAATATTAGAAATGGCTGAGGCACATTTCATTGTGTATGTACATACATTTATCGCGTGTAAGCCTTGAACGATTTTTATATTTATTTATGTCATGAATACGCAATCATGCTATATAAGTTCATTTTTTTTAATTGAAACTTACTTAAATTGTTTTGATAACCGTCGTATCGTATTAAGTTTTTATGGTAATATTCACAACTAGTCAAGCTAATAGAAGCTACTCAACCACACCTTTGATGATGTACTCACCAGCTTTTTTATACATAACACACAATTGAAAAGCAAAAATGAAATGTACACATTTGACAGGTCGATTGACCAGAGCTCTTAGCTGGAACATTTTACACTCGCACGATATTGATGTTATAAGTTTCAGTTTATCTATTTCTTCTAATGGATGTTGCTATATCTCAGAATGATAAACTTAAAATGATTTTTATGTTACCCGTTTCATTATAACTCACCGCTAGTTGTCGCTAGGTTGTTTCATTATTTATTAAGTTACTAGCTGTGCCCACGACTCCGTTTGCGTGGAATCTCATGTAAAAAAACAGTGCACAATAAAATCATCTGAATGTATTTAACCCATTTACTTACCTACTTTTCTCTCGTACTTAAGTCGCGTCATCATTAAAATTACAATAACTTTTAATAGAGTGAACCGATTCTAATGAAACCAAGACTAAATGTTATTCGAGGATATACTATATGATTTTCTTGACGATTTTTTTCTCATTGACGCAGTACTATAGCAGTTATGCGTGTTCAAACAAACAGACAGATAGACATTGATGTATACTCCTAGACACCTGCCACATTTTTTCTTACAAAAATGTAAAAAGTACAGACACGTTAGATTTACATTCTTATTGTATGTATAGAATATATAACAATTTAAAGCAAGCGGTTTCCAGTACATCCTATTCCGAAATAATAGTTTTTATTTTTGGACATACAGCCTATAAAGGCATAAGCTTTTAGGGTATAGAAATGATGAATGTAGAATGTCGAGGGAAGTTGTGTGTGACATTTGTAACATGGATACACTAACTTATTTGTTACAAGGTTAATAATAGCAAAAGTGTTGTTTATGGCGGGATATTAGTCTTTCACGTAGTGGATTTTATATTTTATTCATAATCTTGTGTTATTTGAGTCTACATTTTGTAATATTGATGGCATTTTATGTAATACTAGCTGACCCGTGCAACTTCGTCTGCACCAAATCGGTTATTACCGGTTTCAATTGTATTTTTAAACGCAAATAATCTTAAAAAACCTAAAACCCTATTGCAGCGTTATCCAGCACTTCCAATCGTAAATCCAAACTATCCAGGGACTCACTCAAACATATACCCAGTTGGTATGTGAGAAATCTTTTAAAATAAGCCTAGAATCTGTTCGCAGCATTACCTAAAGTAGTGTCATCAAAGTGAAGATCAAAACTAACTTACATATATTGCCGATAAATGTCTTCCCAGTACCCCTTGTAACTTCATCACGTAACATACTGTAAAAGTTGAACTTTATCTACATTAAATTTCCGTTTTGTTTTAGTTGTTTGTTTTATAAGAATTTGTAAAGTATACGTGAAATCTGCATTCAATTTTAATTTGGTCACATTTATTTTACTTTTGACATACAAACCACCTTTTTTACTGAGATACTGAACTTGGGATAATATACCTTTCTAACAGTGAAAGAATTTTTGAAATCGGACCAGTAGTAGGTACCAAGCATTCCTCGAAAACAAAACTTTACCACTCATTATAATATTAGTATAAATACAACATAGTAACTGCAAACAGTAGTCCGGTGAAGCTGTTAAGACCTTGCTAGGTCAATAGCGTGGTCAGTTCGAGAAAAAAAAATAACTGCATACACCTCAACTAATTTATTTTAATCTTAGATTCACAAACCTGAACCCAACTACTTCAAGACTCAACAACATTTAGAAAACTAATTTTATCGAATATCGAAACAACACACGTACTGATAGAACTCTAGTTGAGATTCGTCTTCTACAATGCAATGTAACTATTATCTAGGTTTATGTTTTAGGAAAAAATCTTGTCACCTTTGTTTAGCAAATATTTTTTATACAATAAAATAAATGTAACAACATATAAGTGACAGTTTCGTTTACAACTATTTTTTTCATATGAGGTTGATAATTACGCATAGAAATGTCATGTAGCCGTAGCTCAGTTATAACGTACCGGACATTATATGGTCCGCCGGAGCCGACGGTTCGAATCCCGGCGATTTCTTTTTTGGTATTTTTTTTAAAGTAGCTTAGGGAAATATAGCTTATCTTTTTAGCTAATCTTTCTGCTATATATAGCACAATGAAAATTTACCAAAATCCGTCAAAAATTTCATTAACTATAAATTTTTGACTTTCGTCCGTTATCCTGGAGAATCCCTTGCGTTTTATGAGATAAAAAGTATTCTAGATGTAACCTTGTAATATTAGTTATCACTGTGCCAAATTTCGTCAAAATTGGTTCAGTACTTTCAGAGTGGTACGTGTTCAAAGGGACAGACAAACAGGCAGATCCTGGAGAATCCCTTGCGTTTTATGAGATAAAAAGTATCCTAGATGTAATCTCGTAATATTAGTTATCACTGTGCCAAATTTCGTCAAAATCGGTTCAGTACTTTCAGAGTGATGCGTGTTCACAGGGACAGGCAGACAGACAAAAATTCTAAAAATATTATTTTTGGCTTCTATATCGATAACAAAGTCTACCCCGATAAAAATTTTCAAAAAATGTTTAATGTACAGATTTGACCTTGCTACAGTTTTATTATAGTATAGATAAGCTCCGTTACTGTGCATAAAGTCGATGGGAACGAATACCACGGACCATGAATTCTGTGATGCCACAAAAACTCAATAGACAGGTTCTAACATAGTTCAAGTTCTTGTTAGAACATTGAAATTATCACGAAACTGTTGTAATATTATTACCTGCTCGACAATGGCAGCAATAATCTAGAATATTAATTGCCAAGTATAAGATTACAAAAAAATGAAGTGATTCTTTCTGAAATTGACTGTTTTTATTCCTAACGCGATATAGTGATACTAAAAAAGGTGACTATAACAATACATATTACCTCACATACCAGCACACACAATAGGTCCACATATAAGGGAAGGGTTTATTTTATCCCTTATTTTTCTTGGCTAGTTAATGTAAAATTAGTAGATTCGAAATACACGTTTATGTTCGTGTAGCATACATGCAGATAAATTATGTGTCCCACTAACTTGTATATATATGACTAGCTTCTGCCCACGACTTCGTCTATGTGGAATAGTCATTTTGGGGTAAATCTAACACGCAGCGGTAGCTTTCAAAAGGAAAAAAATACGATTTCGAAACATTCTTCATTGGTGCTCCGCTCCTATCGTTCTTAGCGTAATAATATATAGCTTATATCCTTCCTCGATAAATGAGGTATCTAACACTGAAATAATTTTTCAAATCGGACACTAGTCTATACTAATAGTTCCTGAGATTAGCGCGTTTAAGCAAACAAACTATTCTTATTCGTATAGATTGCTAGCTTAGGTTCCTCACATTTGCGATATTTCATTCAAGGCAACAAATCAATTAAATTGAGTCATATTATAATGTTACCAGATGAAATTATGGTCACAAATTAAACTTGTCAGGTAAAAAAATTAGCATAAATTAAGCAGTAGAACCACTTTTTTGGAATCGTAACTATAAAAACCTGGAAAACAAAATTAAAGGAGTCATTAATTTTACGATCCTTCAGTAACTACATTATCTAAATACTCTGTAATTTCACACTTTATCAAGAGTCTAGACAGTTACTTGTGACTTTATTTCATTTCGCTTTATGTTCACAGAATTTTAGCTAATACTACAATATATTTACAAAGGAATAAAAATATTCTTACTAAAGAACTACAACACCGTCACAATCTACAGGGAATAAAACAAAGAAATGTGTTTTAGCTAATCTATACATATAATAAAAACGTAAATCTAACGTGTATGTACTTTTTGATTTTTGTGCAAAATGTTATTGCAAGAGTCTAGGAATAAGTAATAAAATACAATTCAATCATTTTTAGAAATGTCTGTCTGTATGTATATTGGTTTGTTTAGGCACGCATCACTGCTAAAGTACTGCGTTTACGGTAAAGCCAAGAAAATCGTAAAGCACCTCGAGTAACATTTATTTTTTGTTACATTTTTACATAATGTTCCACGCGGACGAAGTCGCGGGCACAACTAGTACTACAATAAACTCACAAAGGAAATAATACATTTTTAGGAATAACTACAAAACCGTGACAACCTGTAACACATATATATTATTTATCTTCAAGACTCGTCTTTCAAAATGTGTTAATAACAATCCTACCGTAATCCTATTCCAATAGATTTCCGCAAAGCTACCTCAATTCTATATCAGGTTACCGCTCGTACTGTTAAACGATTAACGAGCAACTCTACGATATCTGCCTACCCCGTAACCGTTTGTCGCAGATAATCCTTAATGAAAGCGAATTGAAACGGCAGTCGTGTAAAGCTGATATTCCGCTATCAAGCACACTCATGCACTGTTAATACTATAATATATTTACCTATAAAGATTTCATTAACCTTCGCTGCCATATTATTTGTATACGAAACGATTTTAGTCTAGCACTTAAGGATTTTAATCACATGGAAATAAATATATATACTGGAATAGCTATTTTTAAAATCTTAATTAGTTTAGAGCGTTTATATTAAATACACATTAATGCGGTCAAATTCGGAAGCGGTTGACAGTATAAAATAATTTTCGAAAAAAGGTTACAATTTCTTTAAATCCCAAACTTTTATTAAATAATATACGACAAACAAACACAAAGCATGTGGAGGCAGTTATTATTACAACAACTAATAATGTAACGTAAAATTGAAGACATTACTCTGTATTTTGACTAGTTATCCGTAAGCAAGCATTATACAAGACGATAAATGTGAAAGAGAAAGCAATTCAACGCTAATTACACCCAAAATCCTAATACGAAATATTAATTTCAGGTTATAACAATAGTGTAGTTCATTGTTGATATTTGTCTTCACATGAAAGAACAAGAAAGGAAATGTTGATCTCATTTATACATATAATATATTAATTTTATATTTGTTACATTTAAATTTTCTCATATCGTAGTATATATTTTGAAGTAATTGTCAGGTTGAATAATTTACAAGTTTCTATTTAAATTAGTTAGGGTTTTAGAGCGACATATTGTAAGAACATTATTGTTTCTCACGGTCAATACGATCCTCAATACAATAATATTTATATGATAGACTTATATGTTACTAGTCAGTGCCGGCGACTTGGTTTTCTCCATAGGAAACTGTGGATTATGCTCTGAAAAGCCCTCTCTCTACCAATAGAAGTTTTGGTAAAATCGATTCAGCTGTTTCAAACATGAGCCCATACCAACAACTTCATCTTTATCTCTCCGAAACGGCTGGACCGATTTTGACGGGAATTTCACTAGCAGATAGCTGATCTTATAAAAAGTAATTAAAGCAATTTTAATTTATACTAACTGTTAACCGTGGCTTTACCCCCAATACTATCTTCAAAACGGTTAGACCAATCTTCACAAAAGCTTAATTGACAGATAGCTAACCTTATAAAAAGTAATTCAAGCAATTTTAATTTATACTAGCTGTTAACCGTGACTTCACCCGTAGTGCTATCTCCAAAAAGGTTCCACCGATCTTCACGAAACTTTTACTGGCAGATAGCTAACCTTATAAAAAGTAATTCAAGCAATTTTAGTTTTTACTAGCTGTTAACCGTGGCTCCGCCCGCAGTGCTATTTCCAAAACGGTTAGGCCGGTTTTAACGAGACTTTCACTGGCAGATAGCGGACCTTATAAAAAGTAATATAATTTATTTTAATTTAGACTAGCTGTTGACCGTGGCTTCGTCCGCTGTGCTATCACCAAAACGGTTAGACCGGTTTTAACGAGACTTTCACTGGCAGATAGCGGACCTTATAAAAAGTAATATAATTTATTTTAATTTAGACTAGCTGTTAACCATGGCTTCGCCCGCTGTGCTATCACCAAAACGGTTAGATCGGTTATCACGGGACTTTCACTGGTAGATAGCGAACCTTATAAAAAGTAATTGAGGTTATTCTATTTTAGACTAGCTGTTACCCGCAACTTTGTCTGCATGAAATTTAGCAAGATTTGAACTCATTTTTTATTTTTAACTAGAGAAATAATTATCACCTTATTGTTTATAAGTCGACATTATAATTATTAATAACTTTAATTATATAGAGGTCTTCCTAATAAGATCTTAGATTATAAACGTATTACGTAAAGAGTTCCATAATACAATTTCTTGCAGAACAGACAAGCGTTAATTTTTTGTGTAGTCACAAAATCTTAATTATAATAATGGCAATGTATATTAATTATAAATGTAAATCTTTATAATAATATCTTAAGTTATTGTTTCATTAGTTCCTTATACAGTGTAAGTGAGCACTGAGGTAGTTATATTATGGGTTAAGGTTCAAAATATGTTGCTGATGACATACCTCATTCGGCACGCTGTTAGTATTTATATATCTAATGTACACGTTACATATTATTGTAAGTGGCGTGCGTATCGTACTTACAATTGCTTTTAAAGAAAATTTCTAAAATTGTACATAGTCTCACAATTTTATACATAATTCTTTAATACGAATAAAAAAACGCGCGCGGAGCTGCGGGTACAGCTAGTTTATTAATATAGATTATAGACTACTTTCAAAGTCAAACATATTTCCCACAAAATAAATGGGATAACACACGTAGATATGTGAAGGATAAATAAAGCTATTACTTGAAAAGGGGACTACAAAAAAGAACAAATAAAGTCCATAAAGATAGGGCGCAAACGCCCGTTTTAAAAAAATATTCTAATAGACTAAAAAGGAAGCCGTATATATAATCATGGCCGTGTTTTGTTAACGGAACGTTTTTTTATCGCTATGTATGGACTATTTAGAAGAAGAGTCATAATTTTACATATTCTGTACTGGCGAGCGGTTTTAAAGCGCCGACGCGACGCTGCGTCAGTACAACGCGCGCTCTCAACACGTCTCCACGCACCTAGTTTGTTGTGCAGTAAAACTAAAAAATGTCTACATCCACACAGAAATCTTTATGCGATTTCGAACCGGAACGGCTGATAGTCGAGGTGGAAGCTAGACCGATATTATACAACAAAAAGTTGCCCGAATATTCAAACAGATCGTTTAAGGATAACGCTTGGGAAGAGGTCAGCAAAATATTAACAAACAACTGGGACAACGTCACGGCAAAAGAGAAAACAGATATATGTAAGCACATATAGATAATACATATACGACTCCATGTACAAAGATATCTTGTCCTTTTAGATTATAGTTATGAACCTAACATCAATTCAAAGTTATAACAAAACTTTTTCATAGTAAATAATGTGTATAAGAGAAATAGTTGCTTTTAAAAAACTAGGCCTACGCTATTGTTTGCAACAAATAATTAAAAAACTGTGAAATCGTTATTATACGAACATTACAGAGAGGGATAGAGGCAAGTAATGAAGTTTCAACTTTCAACTTTTCTGCTAACCCTATATTGCTTCATGACCTTACAGAGTATTTGATTGGATTGTAGTCTGTCATGTATTTGTTTTTATTTATACAATTTATATAATCTTATGTTATTTGATTCTGCATTGTGTATAGCATTTGTTGCATGTTTTGCGATTTTACAGCGCATAAGTGAAGCGGATTAGAAATAATAAGAATCCCATAGAGTATTTCTAAAAAATTCGCCACCATTTCATTAAAAAATTTAACATAATTAGTATATAGGCTTAAGACACTTGTATCCAATGTCCTTGATCTACATAGGGATCTAGAGATGCCTTCTATCTGGGCGTACGTAAAATCACTTACGATTAGTTATTTTGAAAAAGCAGCGAATCATCCCAGTCCGTTAGTGGTATCCGCCGCAAAATACAAACCCGTACCAAACGCTGCGCGTTGTAAAAGACGACCGTGACATATTTTTACCGACCCTCCCGATGAAATAACGGCAGTGAACGATCAGTACCAGCCTGTCTCTCCAAACAGAGCGTGCTCACGCCCACGCCCGCGTAACCACAGATCACGCCGCAGTGGTCTAGGGATAAATTTCGCTCCCGCACACCAGACTAGGCCCCCCTCGGCAGCGGCTCAAGCCTAGGTCCGTTCCCTCGGTGTGGAGCCCTTGAGTACGCTGCTCGCGCGATACAGTGACACAAAATCTTACATCACTGCGACAACATTACACATATCACCTCCACACACGTGCACGCATACACGCTTACACATGCAAGTGGAAGGGTCTTATCTTTTTTCCCTTATCAAACTGAAATAGTTTAGAAAATTACCCGATACGAAATATATATAAGAGTTGTTGAGGTATGTATGCTTGGTACACATATATGTTTCAACAACTCATATATGTATGAATAGTTAGCTTAGCTTAGGTTAGCTCACATAGGTCGCGAACTGCATGTATCAGGCAACAGCCAAAGCCGAGGTGTGCCGCGCACCCTTGAGCTAGTTGTCAAAATAAAATCGGCTGAGTGCCTTAAGCGCTCGCCTTAGTAGTCCGGTGAAGCTGTTAAGACCTTGCTTGGTCAATAGCGTAGTCAGTTCGAAGAAAAAAAAAAAAAAAAAAAATCCAATGTCCTTAAAATGTAGTGTCTATGGTTTGTCAGGGCTAGTTTCCAAGATGGCTGAACCGATTTGAACAAAACCGGTTGATAATTAGAGAACTACAGTTTTATATACAGTGTAAAGCTTATCCACAAGCGTTAAGTAATAATAATAATAATAATTGTATTAAAAATCCATACACTAAAA
The DNA here is from genome assembly GCA_036509395.1 of Antheraea yamamai. Classification (NCBI taxonomy): domain Eukaryota; kingdom Metazoa; phylum Arthropoda; class Insecta; order Lepidoptera; family Saturniidae; genus Antheraea; species Antheraea yamamai. Next base: position 744,716 of record AP028437.1, on the reverse strand, counting down.
TTAATAAAAATATTAAAGATTCAGCCGATAAGTTTTATAAAACGATAGTCAAGACTATTTTATGGATATCACGAAAATTATGTTGCTAAGATTTTTTTTTCTATCCACAGGTAGAGAAGTCCAACTGAAATGGAAACACATAAGGGACAATTTTCGTCGTGAATTACAAGGGAAATGCGAAAGGAAAAGGAAGAGATACAGATATTATAACCACCTAACTTTTTTAATTCCACATGTGAAAGCCACCGCATCGTCTAGCGGCAACACAAGCAAAGAGACACCTAAGGGAATTGACACACCGCCGCGAGTAAAACACGCGTCGCCGAATCCAACCGCAAGTCAGTTCGTACCACATCGCCACCAACACGACCAAACACACTACGATGAAGAAGTCTTGAAGTTATTCAAAAACGATATCAACGAATACGACGAGGATAGAACGTTCTGCATATCGCTCATACCGTCTCTAAAAAAGATGGACAATATAACGAAGCTGACGGCGAAAATCGAAATCCTGAATATAATACGCAAGCTGTCTCATCTGGAAACGGAAGATACCACTTAAATGCTGGCATTTAAATGTTTCAACTAGACTTAAATTTTTATACGACAAAAATTGAATTTAAAAATGATGTCAACAGTCATAACTAAGTTCTTTTATAAAATCTTTGGACAAGGTTTTGGCTGGAACTTATACTGTCATGTAGAGTTTATTATTTTTCTTTTATTATTTTAACATATGGTTTGTAGTATTGCTGGTATCTTGCGTAACATAGCTTGATCATTAGGCACAAGTTGATAAAAAGTAATTACACAAAGCCTGAATTCTGAGATATTATAAGAAGTCCCCTGAAAGTACTTACAAGGAGCCAGCCATTTTGTTAGAACAGTGAAGTCATCAGAAAACATCGGTCGCTTTCAGGCCGGCATGACAGCGGCGACCGGCGATAGATAGTATGTCTGTCGGTGGTCGCCATTGTTTTTGGATTGTACTGTGCTTACCATCAGGCACAGTACAGTCACTTTGCCGAGCTACAATAAAAAAAAAAAAAAAAAAGAAAACACTTTATAATAATATTACCTAATGACTTATACATAGTCATATTCTTCAATAGAATATTGCCGAAGTAGCAAGAACAAAAAGGATTTTTTATTTTCACCAAGTCACAGAAAATAAATCAGTGGTTTACAAACAATTAAATCTACGGAACATTAAAAAAATCTCTTTAATTTCGGGGAACCCTACATTAAATAACATCAATAGAAAGATAGTAAAATCTTTATTAATAAATCGATAGGTGTGTTTGCACATGTTTTTTTTTTTATTTCTCTATAGGTATACCTATTATAAACGATACTCAATATGAATATAAGTTTATAAAACTTTATGTTGGTATTTAATTTCACAGCTGGACTAATTTTAGTGAAATTTTGTACATGGAAAGTATATTTATAGATAAGCTGCAAGAATCCTTAATAGTACTTTTTAAAATTACAGAAATACTTAGTCTGGCCATAAATACTGTTACAATTAAAAATAAAGAAAACATTACATTTGAATCAATCAAATCAAATCAAAAATACTTTATTCCGTTTAGGCCCTAATAAGGCACTTATGAACGTCAAAGACTACCACCGGTTCGGAAAACAACCCAGTCATCAAAAAGAACCGGCAAGAAACTCGATCGGGTACATTTTTTTCACATATATTTCCAATACATCATACAATAGCTTTTAGTGGATGCACAAAGAGGAGTCAATTCCAGACATCACTATCGTTCACATACTGATCCACTCTATAATATCCTTTTGACACTAAAACCCGTTTGACGTGGCGCTTAAATTTACAATCCGGCAAATCGGTAACATGCTTTGGGACTTTATTGTAAAACCTAACACTATTACCTAAAAAACTATTTCTGGTTTTGCTAAGTCTGAAAAATGGGACCACCAGTATATCATAGTTTCTAGTATTTAGATTATGCCGGTCTTTTACTAAATTCAGTTTTTCTAAGTTTTTACGGACATACATTAAATTATCAAGAATGTATTGGGAGGGCAGAGTTAAGATACCGAATTCCTGGAATTTCGTTTTTAATGATTCGCGAGGTCCCATATCATATATTGTTCGAACTGCCCGTTTTTGTAATAAAAATATGGTGTCTACCTCAGCAGTCGTACACAACAGTAGAATTTTGGAATCTGTCAGTTTTATATGATTATTCATTGAGTTTTCTCATTTTGGCGCCAATACATTGCACAATATTTTGCGATATTAAAATGGAATGGGGAGATAAAGAGAACCGAATGGCTGTGAATGCATTACACAAAGTAGGTATGGAGCCAATTGCAGTATTTAAAACTCTGCATACGCTTGGTATTACTAAAATGTTTGTGTACCGGGTTATTAATAGGTACAATGTGACCTCCTCTGTTTGTGACAGAAAAAGATCTGGCCGTCCACGTGGTGTTCGTACGAAAAATGTGGTCAAAGCAGTAAGAGAAAGAATTCGAAGAAATCCTGTCCGAAAGCAAAAGATTTTATCTCGAGACATGAAGATAGCACCTAGAACCATGTCGCGTATTTTAAAAGATGACTTAGGACTTGCAGCCTATAAGAGACGTACTGGTCATTTCTTAACTGATAATTTAAAAAAGAATAGGGTGGTAAAATCGGAATAACTACAGAAGCGGTACGCAAAGGGAGGCCACAGAAAAATTTTGTTTACGGATGAGATTTTTTTACAATTGAGCAACATTTTAATAAACAAAATGACCGTATTTATGCTCAAAGCTCTAAGGAAGCTTCCCAATTAGTCGACAGAGTGCAACGTGGGCACTATGCGACTTTACTGATGGTGTGGTGTGGTATTAGCTATGAAGGAGTGACCGAGTCATACTTTTGTGAGAAAGGTATCAAAACATCGGCACAAGTGTATCAAGATACCATTCTTGAGAAGGTAGTGAAGCCCCTTAACAACACCACGTTCAATAACCAAGAATGGTCCTTCCAGCAAGACTCGGCGCCGAGTCATAAAGCTTGGTCTACGCAGTCTTGGTTGGAAACGAACGTCTCGGACTTCATCAGAGCTGAAGACTCGCTGTCGTCTAGCCCCGATCTTAATCCGCTGGATTATGATTTATGGTCAGTTTTAGAGCGTACGGCTTGCTCTAAACGCCATGATAATTTGGAGTCCCTAAAACAATCCGTACGATTGGCAGTGAAGAATTTTTCCATGGAAAGAGTGCGTGCTTTTATTGATAACTGACGTCAACGTTTAAAGGACTGTATTGCAGCCAATGGAAACCACTTCGAATAAGCTTTTTATATTTTTAATTGTTTTATATTTATGTATTAACCTAACACACTGTAAAAGTAATAAATGTTATTAGCAATAGAAAAATTTTTTTTTTCTTTGTTTTAGTATTTATGGCAAGTCTAGATATTTGAGAGAGTCGAGATCGAGTATTTTATTTTACACCTTATGTGAATTAAAAAAAACATTAATAAAATATTTTCTCATAAAAAAACTAATTATTGACCCTGTCTGAATCGATAAGTATAATGTATTCAGATTTTCATACAATTGTGTATACAGATGTGTCTCGTCAATCTTTTTGGCCGCTATGAGCATTGTCTTAAGTTTGTGCTTACGCGTAATATAGTCAAAAGTTTTAATACAAAACAAATTTAAAATATTATTATATAAACCTGAAATTGACATTTATTTATCCTTAAATTGTCTTCATGTTATACATACGACACGTTTTATAAATAAATAAAATAAAAAGTCTTATATTTCGTGGAAACAAATAAACAGATTTTTATCACGCTTTTATTAGCTTCATCTGTATGTATGTATGTAACCGACCCCTTTGAGCTCGATTTTGTCCTACTTTGAACGATCAGATTTAATTCAAACTTTGCACACCTGTCAAAAATCGATGACAATGCAATAATCCGAAAAAAAAGTTAAAAAAATTTTACTAAAAAATGAAAAATAAATAATAGTTTTAAAAAACTAAAAAAACACGCTTTCATAAAAAATCCAACTAAAAAACAGAAAATAAAATTTGTAAAATAAAAATAAATAAATGTATATTTTGTAAAAAGTGACAAAAAAATGATAAAAATACTGATATCTGGAGGTGCCGATATTAACAGTGACGCATCGCATGTTAAGAAGAAGAAGAGAAGAGAAGAAGAAGAGTGTTTTAAGATGCTAGTCGCTTTGGTTATGTGTCTGATTTTGGTGTGTCTTATTTTTTGTACCTTTCTTACGTTGACGTGTTTAATGTTTATACCTACAATTTTATTCAGAGCCTTCAAATTTTGCGAGGAAATTAGAATTGTTTATCTCCGTTATACTATACTAAAACTGCAGAACTATCGTATCCTGTACACTGAGAATATTCTGGGGTGATATAAGTAGTGTAAGTCCAATAAGGTTATTTTTAAAACTTTGTCGTTTTAACCACGGTAATCTCCTAGACGAATTTTTACGTGATTCTCACATGCAGCTTGCCGCAACATATAGGCTCTTTTACGTATTGTCTATGCTTATGTGTGAGCCCGGTTGGACGAATCAATAAAAGTCATTATTTCATAAGAATTAAGTGTTTTATTGTTCTCATTACACATTACATTACATATATAATAGGTCTTTACCTATGAAATTGCCGTTCTGCAGTACTGGCCATTTCAAATCAAAATATTTTTTGTTTGGCTAAGAATTCTAATTTCAAATTAATTTTATTTTAAAAACATGGAATTCTTTTTCCAAAAGTAGTCATTTGTGTATTGATTAGTGTTACATTTTCATCGCATTTCAATCTTTTTTGTCATCATGGATACGTTAAAAATTCGAGTAATTATGGAATATGAGTACTGTCGTGGCAGCAACGCGGCATAAGCGGCACGCAACATCAACGACGTTTACGGAGCTAACACTACAAACCAACTCACCACCTGTTATTGGTTTGCTCGCTTTCGTTCTGGGAATTTCGACCTGAAAAATGAACCTCGCGGTCGTCCGAAGACTTTGGTCGACAATGAGGAATTAAAGGCGATTGTGGAAGCTGATGATACACAATCTACGGCTGAATTAGCAGCCGCTTTCGACATTAGCGTCAAAACAATATTGGTCCATTTGCGTCCAATTGGCAAGGTAAAAAAGCTTGACAAATGGGTGCCTCACGAACTCAATGATCGCCAGCGCGAAGTACGCGTCGAGACGTGCCTTGCACTGCTCAACAGACACACAAATGAAGGAATTTTGAACCGCATTGTTACCTGCGATGAAAAATGGATTCTGTTTGATAACCGCAAGCGCTCAGTAAGTAGGTTGGATCCTGGTTCAGCACCTAAACAATGCCCTAGACGAAAACTTACCCCTAGAAAAGTGATGGTCACTGTTTGGTGGTCTAGCGCCGGTGTGATTCATCACAGCTTCTTACCAAACGGGGTGAGCATTACTGCAGATGTGTACTGTGAAGAACTGAACACAATGATGGAGAAGCTGGCACATCTCCAACCAGCATTGGTCAATCGCTCGTCTCCGCTGCTCCTGCACGACAACGCGCGACCTCATACTGCACAGCAGACGGTCTCCAAGTTGTAAGAACTGGGGTTGGAAGTTCTCCGTCATCCGCCCTACTCACCAGACCTTGCGCCTACAGACTACTACTTTTTCCAGAATTTGGATAACTCCTTGGCGGGAAAAAAATTCAATACCCGAGAGGCAGTACAAAATGCCTTTGAAGAATTTGTTGCCTCCCGTCCAGCTGATTTCTTTAAGAAGGGCATCAATAAACTGTCACTGCGTTGGCAAAGATGCATTGATTGCATGGGTGATTACTTCAATTAATACAAATAAAAAATACATGAAAAAATTCGTTTAAATTTTTTCATACAAAACGGCAATTTCATAGGTAAAGACCTAATATATATAATTACTATAATTAATTATCCATAGACACAGATTTACTTAATGTACGTATGCTTACATATACGTGAACAACTGGACTGTTGTAGAATATTATAGTGGAACGGGAAAACAATGAATGGACTATGACCCCTACATATCCATAGCGTGCACTCTATAGATAAGTGTGCGTCCCTACACTTTTTTTGTGAAAATCGGAAAAAAATAAAAAATAAAAATAATATAAAAAAAGTACATTTTAATTATTTTTTTAGGAGTGCACCTACTTTAATAAAGTTCAGTGGTAAATCAATAGATGGCGTTTTATTAAATGATTTACAGATACTACAGGGGTGGATGTTAGATTAGTTGTTTTTCACACGACCAATTCGCTGAATCAAGAAAACAAGTTCTTTATTCACATATCCAATTATATTATAGATCATAATATACCTAATATAGACATATTGTACAAATCAGCTAGTCCGGTGAAGCTGCTAAGACCTTGCTAGGTCAATAGCGTAGTCAGTTCGAGAAAAAAAAAATTCACTGACGTGCGCATAAGCCACTTTGCCGCTTGGTAACAACCTCAAGAATGTCAAAAATCCCATCACTAGATCTTGAACCGATGTCTTTGGCCCGTATAATGAACAATGAATCTTATAATTTAGCTACGGCAACATATAAGTAAATACATAGTCCATATGCATAAAGTTTATACGAAACCCTTATTAGCTAACCTTTATGTGAACGTTGAAATGATTCCCTCAAACCAATTTCAATTTTGAAACCGGTTTACAGATAAGATAACATCACGCGAAAAGAATAAAGTCCAAATTACAAAAATAAAGCACGTAGTTTTGTTCCGCATTTGAATTTTAAAATGTTTTTTTCTTTTTTCTCCACTGAGCTGCGGGCTCTTGAAACTGTTTTGCTGGCTAACGGCCAGTTCGCGAGACGCTTTACATGACGTCATTCTTTTTTTTAATTCAAGCGCCCCGTTTCTGAAGTGCGTCTGTAAAAATGACTTGAGTCACTATATCTGACGCGAGAGATTTTTCTTCGTCCAGTGTCGCATTTAAGGGGCCCGCCTTTGGTACTGGGAATCCCCGTAATGTTTCAAGACTAAGTAACTAATGGATTTAAAATATAATATTTTTATTATATTATTTTATTATTTACTAGCGGGCCCGGCAGACGCTGTTCCGCCCTGATTATGAAAAAATCCTTGACAAATTATATACTAAAACGTTCCTCATCAATCACTCTATCCACCGGTGAAAACCGCATGACAATCCGTTCGGTAGTTTTTGAGTTTATCGCGAACAGACAGACAGACAGACACGGTAGGGGACTTTGTTTTATATTATGTAATGATGATTAGAAATTTTCCTTAAATCTTTACAGAAAGTGGTGACTTTTTGACATATTACAATTTTTTAACATGATTTTAGTTTGTCATATTATAGTTTTCATTTTAATTCATAAATTTGTATTTTTCAATAAAATATTATGTAATATTGGTGGCATTTTACTTGATAGAGTTTGGATGTCATGCTCAAGTAGACTGTAAATCGTAATAAAGAACACCCTTTTTGACGTGACATAAAGAGTGTCAAGGGATCCACCATTTATTAGAGCTTTGTTCGAACTTATAACAGTTAAGACTATTTCCTCTGGTTCTCAACCGATTTTCTTTAGTAGCTATTCACGAGCTTTTGTGTTGTCAAGAAAAAGTTTACAAAAATAGAACTTTTTCCTTAGTATTGAAACTTTAAAAAAATGAATTAAGGTCCATATTCGGCCACTGGACGCACTGGAGAGCACTAGCGTTATATAAATATGTGTTACAATTTAATAGAAAGCAAAAAAATATATTTATTGCAGCAAATACACAGTGATACAAGTGTGAAAAAATAGAGTTACAAGATATGTATAATCTAAAGTAAATAAAAATATACTTTAAATTATTTTATATTCTTTACGGACCAGAAAAATTATGATCATTAGAGTGGAAATCCCGCAGTTTTATTTTGCCAATCCTACCGCGGGGTTCACTTAGTTTCCGACGGACTCAGTCCGCTACTGTATTCAACCCTCGGGCTTGGAATAAGTTATTTTTGTTTTTATATAGAATACATAACTGTGGCTTTTCTGAATAAGCTGTAATGAAAAAGAAAATACTAAATACTGTTATTGATATTTATTAAGGGTATACGCTTTTATTCTATGTAATAAGGAATTAAAAAGTATACTATATTTGTATCTAGAATTTTAAAGATACAATGTTTCTTTAATACTTTCTGGGTTTTAGCCATTTGACCACAATTTCGTCTGATGTTAAATGAGGATGTGGTATAAAATGATTAACACGTTAGACCCAGAGGCGGACTGACTCTCGAGTGCAGCTACTGGAACACACAAAAAGCTGCTTGGCGATAGATTTACAACTTTACAGTGGTAGAAAATCCACCGGACAAAAGAAAGCCTTACTGTGGTTTCTTTCACAGTGCGCTCCGACTTAGTTGCAAGGATTCGAACCTACGTCCATCGACGCTGTGTCCGAACACGCTATCATCGCTTCAACGTAAATAAGACTCTTCGATTTCTGTAACTACCAGTAGTATTAAAAAACGGGAGGTTTAACCGTCATATCATACCGATTATATCAAATCAAATCAATAATACTTCATTCAGTTTAGGACCTAATAAGTCACTTATGAACGTCAAAGCTACCACCGGTTCGGAAAACAACCCAGTCATCGAGACGAACCGGTAAGAAACTTGATCGATTCGAAAACCCGCTTGATGTCGCGCTTAAACTAACAGTCCGGCAAATCGGTAACATGCTTTGAGACTTTATTGTAAAACCTAACACTATTATCTAAAAAAGTATTACTTACTGGTTTTTGATAAATCTGAAACAAGGGACGATCATTTTGTTACAGTTTCTAGTATTTAGATTATGCCGGTCTTTTACTAAATTCAGTTTTTCAAAGTTTTTACGGACATACATTAAATTATCAAGAATGTATAAGTTTTAAAAATTATAAACGAAAAGAACCGAAATGTGAGTAACTAATTTAAAAAAGTATAACGCTAACTATAAAGAATATCACTTAAAAAAATATTTTCGTGTTCATCTAAAAGCAAAAAAATCAATATCTAACACACGTTATACATTTTTAACGTATTACGTCGTTTACGTTGGCACGTGGGACGTGTCCGGGATGCATACGAAACCACTCGATTTGTGATAATATTGCGACTGTGTACGACTTTTGAATTTTTATTACAGAATAGCTTAAACTCCAAGTAATTATATATTACTTATTTAACAGCCAAAACGGTAATAGATTATTTAGGATCATTGAAATACCAATTATAAATTTCGGTAGAACCAAAAATAGTCAATAAATCCTAACTAATACTACGTGAATGTGAATTTGTTTAACTGTGACAGTTGCACATCTTATCAACTTGTGACGTTCCGCCTTTCTTATGTACTTTTGTTACCACTGGTTTGCAACAAGTCTTAGGATGTAAGACCGACAACATTGCCGTCAATAGAGAGAGGCACTTAAAAGACTCGCGTTCAGGGGACTCAAAATGTAAAACCACGCGCTACCCAGAAAACTCCTAAAAAACCCTTGAGGCTACAGATCACCAAATACTCAATCGATCATCACAAAATTTTGCACACATGTGAGAGCCACAGAAAGCCATAGATTGATACGTAAAACTACAGTAAGGAGAGCGAATCCGCCGGGTAAATACTAGTCTTAAATATACCAGTTACCATTAAAGCTTCAAAGCCTTTAATGCACTGATTAATTAAATTCCTTAATGTGTGGAATTAAGAGTTTTCTGCATTTCCTCACAGTTCATAATTATTTTATTGCAGACCAGCTTCTGCTCGCGGCTTCGCTCGCTTTTATATAGATTTGATCTATCTATAGTAGTACTTTTTTGTAATTCCTGACAACGACTAATTCATGATGATCGGTTCAACAGTTAAGGCGTGAAATCGTAATAAACAAACAGACTCGTATTTGCATTTATAATATACGCATACGTTGTCTTGCCCTAGCAATAAAATAAACCTTAACAAGTTATATACCTACAACCTTCCTCGTGAATAACTTTATTTACTGGTGAAAGCCGCATAAAAATTCATTCAGTAATTTTTGTGTTTATCGCTAACAGATAGACAGACAGACGCGCTAGAGGACTTTGTTTTATAATATGTTATGAAGTAAGGATGAGAATAGCGTATCAGCGTATGTCCACACTATTGAAATGAGAACTCAGACAATTTATGAGGCTTTATGCCATCTTCCTATTTGATTTGTACAATTTCTCTGTTCACCTTATGTATTTCGATTTATCGATAAGATTTTGTAAGTAATTTTAATGTTTCTTTTTTAATCTGTTACAGATAAATCCTCTGAATACACACAAATACCTTATTTTATTTAGCATCCATATAGATAAATTTTATGTGTAGTAATTATGATAACTGAAATTAAGAATAAATCGGTGAAGCAACAATTTGGAAATTATATTTTAAGACACTACGAATAAAGTTACAAATTCCTAAAAATGTTCCTAAAACTTTTTGGACTTACATAAAGAGTAAGAATCAGTCTTTTTCTTACCCATCGGTAATGAAATCTGGCCTGCAATCATCGAGTCGGAGAGAAGATATCTCTAACATGTTTAGTAGATACTTCAAATCTAATTTTCTTCTACAAGGTAGTGACGACTTAAATATTGTTAACTGTGAGCCACTAAATGTAACTCCATGTGACATAGAATACGTTAGGATAAATGAAAAAGAAGTCTATAGATTATTATTGTCACTAGATTTGAGTAAATCTGCAGGTCCAGATGATGGTCCACCTTATTTTATTGTAAATTATGTTGAAAGCCTTACCGTTCCAATATCACTTTTATTTAAGTGTTCTGTCACTGAAGGAGTAGTGCCTATAATCTGGAAATCAGCTTTTATTACCCCCGTTCATAAAAAGGGACCTAAAGATATTGTAGAAAACTATAGACCGATTAGTAAATTATGCTTATTTACCAAAGTTCTAGAAAAAATAGTATATAAACAGCTATACTTTTCCATTAAACATACCATCAATATTGATCTACATGGTTTACTGAAAGACAGATCAACAACGTCAAATCTAATACTATGCAGTGAATATTTGTCAAAGATCATGTCTGAACCTGCTCAGATTGATGTTGTCTACACTGATTATAGTAAAGCGTTTGACAGAATTGATCATGTAATTTTACTACGCAAACTATTGTCTCTAGGAATTCGAGGTGACTTATTCAGGTGGGTTTCGTCGTATGTGCAGAATAGGACTCAAACTGTAGTTCTCGGTGGTTATGCTTCTGATCCTGTCGAAATCCCTTCAAGCGTTTTTTTTTTTATAGTAGCTCAGCAAAGTGACTTTACTGTGCCTGATGGTGAGCACAGTATAATCCAAAAACAACGGCGACTACCGAGAGACACGCTATCCCTCATCCCTCACCGGTCGCCGCTGTCATGCCGGCCTGCATAAATGTCTCTTCACGTTACGCTTGAAGGACCCCATATTATAGGAAGGAGGGAACACACTGGCCGGGAGATTGTTCCATAGCTTCACGTTACGACAGAGATAAGAAGTTGCGAACTTTTTAGTTCGTTCCCAGATAGGATTTACCGTAAAACTATGGCTCCGAAGCCCAGCGCGCGTGGTTCGGGTATGAAAAGGAGAGGAAGGAATTAAATTAAATAGCTCTTCAGAACACTCGCCATGGTATTTCTGTATTTCAAGGATCTGTATTAGGGCCTATTCTTTTCAATATTTTTGTTAATGATATCTCAACGTGTTTTACTGATTCTTTCATTTTACTCTACGCCGATGATATGAAAATGTTATGTCCAACCACAAGTCATGATGACACACTTGGTCTTCAACGCGATTTAGATAGTTTTCGAAGCTATTAAGAATAAACTTGATCTTAATGTGTAAAAATGCTGTGTTTGTTCTTTTACTCGCAAACCTGATCCAATTAAACAAAATTCCATACTTAAGAATACTGTACTATCACGAGTTAATACAGATTTAGGAGCCATTTTCGATTCAGAGCTAATATTTCAGTCACACATTGATAATATAGTAAATAACGCTTCCAAAGCCCTTGGTTTCGTCTTAAGATTATCGTCGGAATTTAAATGCATTAAGACTCTGAAGACATTGTATTGCGCCTTTGTTCGTAGTCACTTAGAATATGTTTCTCAAGTTTGGAAACCTAACTATAATATATAGATCTCACGTATTGAACGGATTCAAAAACGTTTCCTTCGATATTTGCAATTTAGAACTTCTTATTACTTTACTGATTATATAGAACGATGTAAACATTTCCACTTTTTGCCACTCTACAAGCGACGTAAAATAGCCGATTTAATTTATTTAAGTAATATAGGTAATGGAATTATAGACTGTCCAGAATTATTATCTAGAGTTCAGTTATGTGTCCCCACAAGTACATTAAGAAAATCGAAGCTATTACATGTACCACTTGTCAAGACGACATATCGCCAAAATGTCTTTCTGATCCGAGATAACCTAAATTTATTCTCAGATAGTATATATATCATGCCTTAGGCAATGTTTATCTAAAGATTTCTTTCCATAATATTAACTTTGTGTATGTAATCATGTTTTTATTTGTACATCTATATTGATAGCTGTCTTTTCTTTGTTTATTTATAGTCTTTATAAGTGAAAATTAGTAATTAGCCTTTGTATGTAATTTATTTGTTATTTCATTAGTCTTAGCTGTAAGTTTTCTTAAATAAATAAAATAAAATAAAAATTACAATATTGGTGGTTGTATAATAAAATACATTTTGCACACCATAGACCAGTGTTAATATTAAATCAGAATCAAGAATACTCTATTCAATTTAGAACCTAAAGAGGCGTGAGAACTACCACCGGTTTGGGCAAACACCCTGTCATCGAGAAAAACCAACGAGAAACTCGATCGGATTTATTTTTTTAACATACATATATATAACGTTGCAACCTTATTATTGGATGCACAAAGAGAGGTGTTGATCTCAGACATCACCATCGTTCATTGGATCCACCCTATAATGGGCTTGACACCAAAACCCGCTTGTCACGCGCGGCGTTTAAACTTACAGTCCGGTAAACCGGTTATATGATTTCGGACTTTGTTGGAAAACCTAACTATTACCTAAAAAACTGTTACTGGTTTTATTGAGTTTGAAACATGAGACGACCAGTTTTTGGTATTTAGATCATGTTAGTCTTTTACTAAATGCAACTTTTTAAAGTTTTTGCGGAAATTATCAAGAATGTATTGGGAGGGTAGAGTTAAGATACCGAATTCCTGAAACTTGTTCGATACTGTATATTGCGCGAACTGTCCATTTTGGAATAATAATATGGTGTCTACTTTAGCTGCTGTCCCTAAAAAATATTACATAAAAAACTATTACTGGTCTTACAGAGCTTGGAACATGAGGAAACTAATTTATCAGAGTTTATAAGTTTTTAAGACTATTTTACTATATACATATCAAATTACGGGCGTTGTTCTAAGGGTTAAGTATGAAGGTGAACGGATACAGGAGTAGGGAAAGACCGAAAAAAGTACGGATGGATTTTGTGAAGAATAATGTGTGTGATATTGTGTCGAGAATATGTCGGCATTATTTTCAAATTATTATGTAGCTGCACTTTGGCACATGAATTATTTAATATACGCCTGTCGTACTGTAACACATCTCAGCTCACCCCTCATTCGAATATTTCGACATCTTGATAAAGTCTTTATGCAAATCTTGTTACTCTACTTGTTTGCTGATGATAGGATAGAATTGTGTGACGCTTTAAAAATTTTTGAAATGAAAAAAATATTTATTAGGCGAAAAACTTATTGGTTCGCGTCAGTGATGACCTCGACATGCTCGTGACGTATTGCACTTGCGTCACACTATCGACGCGTAGTGTAGCGGCGTGTACATGTAATATTGAGCTTGTGCAGCACATTATATGTTTGATTAATTAATAAAAATTATAGCTCTGAGTGACAACAGATGTGGAAATTAGACTAATTTTGATAAGTCAATTCAATTTACAAATTATTGACTTTTTTGTGTAGTATTAATATGGATAGATATATTTTTATATTAAAATTGTTTCATTTACATAGGCATATGGGTATCTGTTAAATAATTTAATTAAATAAATAAATAACAGGTAATTATTGAGACGAGAGCTTATAGAGAAGAAAGGAGGATAAAAACATATTATACTAACCCTACTTACATGGGGTAAGTAGAGATCATTGTATTCGTCGGAGTTGTTTTATCGATATCGTATTTTTTTTAATGTATATACTGTATACTAGCTATTATTATAGATAATACTATATTGCCGATTCTACTTAGGTGGGATAAGGGTAATGATGATGATGATGATGACTGTATACTAGCTGTGCCCGTGACTCCGTCCGCGTGAACCTAATGTAAAAAACAGTGACTAATAAAATCATGTGAATGTATTAAGTCCATTTGCTTATCTATTTTTCTCTCGAATGCAAGTCGCGTGGTCATTAAAATTACAATAACTTTTGTTAGAGTAAACCGATTTTAATGAAACCAAGACTAAATGTTATTCGAGGATATGCTTTATGATTTTCTTAGTGAAATTTTACGTGGAACGTATTACTTTAGCAGTGATGCGTGGTCTTACAAACCGACATACAGACATGCAGATCATTTCTAAAAATGATTGAAATGTATTTTTATTACTTATTCCAAGACACCTGCACCATTTTTTTTTTCACAACTCTAAAATCTATATAGTATATAGTTTATCTAAATCTAAAAAGTACAGGCACGTTAGATTGACATTGTTATTATATGTATAGACTACATGGATAATTACAACAAAATAACGAAATTAAATGACTAAAGTTAAATCCACAGTATAAAGTTACTTCCGTGATATCAAGTTATTTCCGCGGTATCTTTTAATGGTGTAACTTAAACAACATCAAACTTAAGTTAATTAACACTTTGTAATTATCAGTATCGGATGTCGTTCCGATCTTCTAATTTAGATATCAACAATCCACAGGGAAAATTAATCATAAAATCTTTGTTGAAATTAAAAATAGTTATTTCGAGAAGCTTATAATTTAACACTCGTTTTAAAAACTGTTATTTTTTATTACACATTGTTACACCTGTATACGAGCTAGTTTTAAGAAATGAACAATGATGAATAAACGGTCGTGGGAACGAGAAAAGTTTGAATTCTAAAACGAATCTTGTAGCAAATCTCAAACATCAGGCTTCCAGAGATTTCCACCCTTCTTTAGGTAAGGTATAAAAGCATAACATAGGGCGTAGAAGGATAGGAGTTCCGATCGGGCCGTCGTCGAGTACAGACGTGCCTCCGCTGCGTCCGCTACTCTCGCCGTCCGATCCGCTATCTCGCTCTCGCGCTCGCGCTCGCTTCACTTCGCCTCCGACGCTCTCGCAGTTAGTCGTGTCCGCGCTTCGCTCGCGTTCAGTCGGTCTCCGCGCGCCGTACGCACAGTGCTGTCTTCGAGTTTCGTGTCGCCCGCTTCGTGTTTACGTTGTGTCGCGCCGCGCTTCTTCGCGTTCAGTGCCGTGTGTGTCGCGTTTAGTGCCGGTTGATCGTCGCGTATCGTGCGTTACGAACACTCGTGTGTGTCCGCCGCGAATCGTCATTTGCCGTTACTAGCAATAGTAACAGGTTGTCAATTGGTACAATAACAGACTGTCAATCGTAAGGCGCTCGACTTTAGAGCGTATCAAACCGCACCTTTCGGTGCGAACCCGGGTTAATTTCTTTTGAAAGTCCAGTCGTCTGGCCAACTCACGGATACCTAACGGTGTAGACAACGAACTGAGTTGGAGCGACCTGTCCGCTCGCCGTAGGCCCCGCGGCCTACTGCATTGACAGACGGGCCTGGGTAGCTTGGCCTTGGCGAGGTCGCCTAGTCAAGTCCACGGTGTCTCCCTCCCACCCACCTGATCCCCTCATTCCATCCTCGGGTGTCTGTTTGGGCGTAGCCCGGTTTACCGGTCTGCGTTCTCGGCCCCGGGATTGCTAGGGCTCTCCCTCTAGGCTTTGTAGGTTCTATACCGTGCGGCATTGCACTTCGCCCACAGGTATTTTGGTCCGGACTCGGATAGTCCCGTAACTTTCCGTTCAGGCGTGCCCCCCTGCCCCTAAGGCAGGGAGGTTTGTTTCGCGGCTCCCCTATCCCCACTCAGGCCCCGGTATGGCCCAGCCAATCACTCTCGAGCGCGAACATGCTCGGTTTCGCGATTTCGTCATGAACTGCTGTCCGACAGCCGTCACGGAGTACGATCGCTTCTGTAGAGAGGCGCGAATCTTCCAAAACGGAGGTCCCCCGCCCACAGTCCCGTCCAACGCTGTCTTTCCTATATCCAACTCCTTCGCCCTACTCTTGCAGGAAAACCAGACCGCTGTAGAAGCGAACAACCCCTCCGCTCCCATCCCAGACGAGGAGGGCTCCGATATGGAGCAAGATCCCGCGAACGATGGCTTCTCCACCGTCTCGCACCGCCAGCGCCATAAGCGCGCGAATCCCTCTTCCGATAACGAGGGCCCTAAGCCCTCGAAACTTCTCAACGTTGATGGCACGAAAGTGCCAAAAACGACATCCACGCCCTCCAGACCGGCTTCGCCTCAAGCTGCGGAACCCGCAGTTACGAGTAAGAAGCCCCGCCCACCGCCCCCCGTTACGATCCAGGACAAGGCGTCCTGGGTCGAGATTCGTCACATGCTGGAAACAGCAGAGATTCCCTTTACCTCCGCCGTGAATACCCCTGTCGGTATCCAGGTGAAGGTCGCGACCCCTGCCGCCCATAAAAACCTGACTCGTTTCCTTCGGGATAGCAAGTTCGGTTATTTCACTCATTCGCTCGAGGAAGAGCGCTTACTACGAGTTGTCATCCGTAGAGTCCCCGCCGAAATCCCAACCGATGACATCTCCGACGACCTCAACGAAAAGGACATTCCTGTTCGTGAGGTACACCGCATGCGCTCTCCGCGCACGAAGGCACCCTACAATATGGTGTTAGTCGTTCTCGACCGCACCAAGGAAGGGAAAGCCATTTTCGATCTCTCGACCCTCTGCGGCCTCTCCGGCATTATTGTCGAGCCGCCGCGCAAAACGTCCGTACCCTCACAGTGTCACAACTGTCAGGTTTACGGACACTCCGCACGTAATTGTCGCCTGCGTCCCAGGTGTGTTAAGTGCCTCGGCGACCACTCCACTAAGGAGTGCTCCCGCTCTCCGACCTCCTCTGACCCTCCGAGCTGCGTCTTGTGCCGCGGCGAGGGCCATACCGCGAACTATCGCGGATGTCCCCGCGCCCCGCGCACAAAGCGCCCCCGCTACCCCAGACAGGTCTCCCCGTCTAGGACGCCCGCCGCCACCGCCCGCCCCCGACCTCCGCCTCTCATATCCCGAGAGTCCTTCCCGAGCCTGCCGAGCACATCTCGTGCACCGGCAACGTCCGTACCCGCGACTAGCGCGCCCCCCCCGTCCCTACCGGGCCCCTCAGGCCCCGTGGGCTCCCAAGCCCGCGTCTCAGCCGATCCCGAAATCCCAGGCGGCTAAGCCTTCACAGGCCGACCCCGCATACTCCTTTTCCCTATCGAGCATTGACTACGTAGGTCAATTGCTCATTTTTCACGAGATCTCGGAGATCTCGGCATACGAAGAGACGGTCCGAAATCCGTCTCTAGGTCCCTTGACAGCCATACATAGGTATCCAGCCATTTCGGCTACCCTGCAACGGCTCGTGCGCGCCGCCGTTAATAAATAAATAACTCATATAAGTCAGAGTAAATCCGTGTATTTACGTCTCACTTCCCCTAAAACGATCAAGTAATAATAATAATTTTTGCTATTTCTATTTTTAGATTCCGGCGCCGACGCCGTTCAGTAAACTTTAAATTCGATATTTTAATATGCGTGTTTGCGCCCACGCACGCGTAACCTTCTCTGACGCCGCCGTGAGAGAAGGATCCCTCGTTAGTTAGTTCCCGCACACATCGTGGTTCTCAGTGATATCTCGAGCCGAGGTCGTCCCCGGTTGGAGCCCCCGAGATATCACTTTCGCGACACAGTGACTCACCTACATCACTTGTACTCACACATGAGATCAACTCTCACCACACGTGCACATACATACACACAGTGGATGGGTTTGTTTTTTTTTCCCTTTTTTTCGAGCTGAATCGAATAGTTTAGCTTGTTTCATTCCGATATACACGTATGCATTTGTGAATCATGCAATCTCGATTGCATGATTCACAAATGAATATATGTATGAATAGCTTAGAATAGTTTAGCTAGGTTAGATCCAGGATAACAGCAACAGCCCAAGCCGAGGTGTGCCACGCACCCTTGAGCTAGTTGCCCAAATAAAATCGGCTGAGTGCCTTAAGCGCTCGCCTTAGTAGTCCGGTGAAGCTGTAGAGGCCTCTAAAAAGGCCAATAGCATAGTCAGTCCGAAAAAAAAAAAAAAAAAAAAAAAAAAGTAGAAGGATAGTTCTATTGTAGACATCGGTGCGAATACCAACAGAAACAAAAGTAATAAATCTTCAAGAGGACTGCAACCAGAACGTAGTAAGGTTTAAGAGCGCCTATAGTGTAATTATATGATTTTTTAAGAGTTTACCTACTAAATTTAATTCGATACATAATACCCAAATCAATTTAAGTCCTGAAAAGGCGATTATGAACGTTAGAAATGCCACGAGTTACTACAAACAACACAGTCATCGAGGAGAACCGACAAGAAACTAGATCTTGTTTATCCTTTTCTTGCATATTTCTATTACCTTTATACAAATTATTGTTGTAATACTAATTTTAGCAAAATCCAGAAAGGCGTCTCATTTGCAGACACAATATTTTGAGTTTTGACAGTGAAACCTGTTTAACCTGAAACTTGAACTTACTATCTGGCAAATCGGTATAGTGCTTTGGGTGCTTATTGTAACAATCTAAATCTGTAATCTAAACACTTTGACTGGTCCTAGTGAAAATACCACATGAAATAATTATAGTTTGTTTCTGGTAGTAAAATTATGCCCGTATTTTAATAAATCTTGCTTCTCCATGTATTTGCGAACTTAGATCAAAGTATTATATCTCTGAAATTTTGGCCTTTAGTAAGTCAAGGAGTCATTGTACTGATAAATAAAATAGTAGTATTAAATTACCGATCAACAACGAAACAAATGATATGAGGAAATCAGGATATGCTTAAGAATGCTTTCTTATAACTTTGACTCTTTATCTATAAATTACTAGAAGTGTCTTATAGTAAAAAATTACAACTTCATTTCCTGGCGAATATTTAATTCCGAACCTTACTCTCATTATATCTTACCCAATAGCATAGAAATTTAGGAGTGAATATTATTAACACAGCGTTTTACCTAATCACCGAAATTCCTTTATATAAGGTTGGTTAACCAGAATGTGTGTCCGTCATTTGGTAACCGTGACATAGATGTGGGATCGCACAACATGTTTCTCTCGACACAACGTTTATGCTAATATAAACATTCAGTTCGAATTATTTCGTGCGTGTATATTTGAGGAAATGAGAGACCCGTTTTCCGAACTCGACAAAAGGAATTGCTCATCCACGAACTTAGCATTTTGTTATGTTGGGAAGTTTCGACCTGATGTCTTAATGATAGCGCCCCCGAATATTATATCGATCGGTTCCTATCATGCAAACAACCTAAGCTAAGAATAACTTGATAACGAGATCTTAGTTTATACATTAGGGTGGGTCAAAAAAATCGATTTTTTTTTTTTACAAGTTTTTTTACAAGATTTTTTAAAAAAATTCTCATCATTCTCACCTCTCTCTTTCGAATATCTCATCAAAAACTTTTAAAATCCGTACACATGAAAGTTTGATGATGAATATCTTTTGAACGGTTAATTTCATCGCCAAAACATAAGACACCATTTTTATAGAGCAGTTAATTTCCAACAAAAATTTGTATTGCGCATTTTGTAAAAGTCATTTATTGTCGAGTTATAAAATTCATAAACAAAAATGAAATTTGTCTTAAAATAATCAAAATTAAATCCTTAATATCTTTCAAATGGTGAGGTTTGCGGAAAAAATATAAGATACCTTTTTTGTAGAACGTTAAATTTCCTAAAAAATTCTCTCGGAACATTTTTCTGTTCAATCGATAAATGATGAAGTATGAATTTTTTTCTATTGGACTGAGAAAAAAATACAAAACTGCGATGCGGAGGATCTTCCTATTAAAATTAAGAGCTCATGCTTGGTGAGAATTTTTTTAAGGTGTCTAGGAACCCATTTTTCCGTGTCACTTGTAAAAAAAAAATAATCGAATTTTTTGACCCACCCTATTATACAAATAATAAGAATGTAAATCTAACGTGTCTGTACCTTTACATTTTTGTAAAACAAAATGTTGTAGGTATCTAGGAATAACTTATAAAATACATTTTAACCATTATTAGAACTGTCTGTCTGTCCGTGTATTTGTCTGTCTGTCTATTTGTTTGGGCACGCATCACTGCTAAAGTACTCCATTCACGATATAACCTCTTCAAGAAAATCATAAAGCATATCTTCAGCTAACATTATTTTTGCAATAACTTACTTAAATCAGTTAAAACGAAATATGAACAAAATGAGCTTCAGAGGGCCAGAGGTGATCCTAAGGCTACCTGGAAATTATTAAAGAAGTTCGGTAACATTGATACAAAATTTGCCTCTTCTAACGAGTTACTATCTATCTCACATGATCGACACTCCTCTATTCAAATCAAATCAAATCAGAAATACTTAATTCAGTTTAGGCCCTAATAAGGCACTTATGAACGTCAAATACTACCTACCACCGGTTCGGAAAACAACCCAGTCATCGAGAAGAACCGGCAAGAAACTCGATCGGGTACATTTTTTTAACATATATTTCGAATACATCATACAATGCTTTTAGTGGATGCACAGAGAGAAGTCAATTCCAGACATCACTATCATTCACATACTGATCCACTCAATAATATACTTTTGAAACTAAA
This sequence comes from Antheraea yamamai, assembly GCA_036509395.1. Lineage (NCBI taxonomy): Eukaryota > Metazoa > Arthropoda > Insecta > Lepidoptera > Saturniidae > Antheraea > Antheraea yamamai. The sequence continues at coordinate 723,597 of AP028437.1, read as the reverse complement.
ACCCGTTTGACGTGGCGCTTAAATTTACAGTCCGGCAAATCGGTAACATGCTTTGGGACTTTATTGTAACCTAACCTAACACTATTACCTAAAAAACTATTACTGGTATTGCTAAGTCTGAAACATGGGACCACCAGTTTATCACAGTTTCTAGTATTTAGATTATGCCGGTCTTTTACTAAATTCTACTACTAAATAATATTGTTAACAATTATTATTATAAACAGTAAATTCTTCTACTAAATAATATTGTTAACAATTTTTTTGCTAATGTTGAAGAGTCACTTGCTTCTAAAATTTCGTCACTGGCAGTACATGCCTACAGCCATAACCCAGGGAATTATCTAAATCATACACCTGCACTATCTAATTCCATGGCATTATACAACACGGATCCTATTGAGATAGAATGTATAATTTTAGGCTTAAAACATAATTGTGCTACTGGTTGGGACAATATATCAGCATCGGTTGTTAAATCTGCTAGGAAGATACTGTTACCTGTGCTTGTACATGTATTTGACCTATGTTTAAACTCTGGTTGCTTTCCTCGCGTCTTTAAAAAGGCTCTTGTACATCCAATACAATCCAATAGCTGTTCTCTCTACATTTTCTAAGATATTGGAAAAAAAATTGAATAAAAGGTTGTTACACCTCCTTTCGCCTAACGATATCATAGCGAGCAACCAATTTGGCTTTATGCGAGATAAAAGTTCTGAGGATGCCGTTATAGATTTAACAAAACTTATTGTACAAAGCCTCGACTGCAAACTAAAATCTATGGGTATATTTCTAGATATATCCAAAGCTTTTGACAATGTCTGTGTTCCTATTTTGTTAACTAAATTGGAACATATTGGCGTCAGGGGTATTACACTATAGATTTTTTAGGATTATCTTAGTGGATAAAGTCAGCGTACCAAAATTGATAATATCACTAGCGATGATGAATTTCTCACATATGGCGTCCCTCAAGGCAGTGTCCTGGGTCCGACACTTTTTCTTGTTTATGTAAATGATCTGTGCAAATTAGATCTGCCTCATTGTAAAATTATTGCATATGCTGATGGTACTGCTATGGTTATTTACGGTAAAAATTGGACGGAAATTCAAACTTATGCTGAAACTGTTTTATCTATAGTAACGAATTGGTTATCTACCAATCTACTCACGTTAAATATTGTGAAATCTAAATTTGTTACCTTCGGATTTAAAACCTCGTTATTACCTAGCAATGATTTTACTATTCAGGCGCATGCATGTGGTCTTTACATGAATCAACTTTGTAGTTGTCAGTATTTAACTCGTACCAACTCTGTAAAGTACCTAGGTCTTTTTATTGATAGTGTTCTGTCCTGGCATGATCAAATTAACGATGTAGTTTCACAGTTAAGAAAATTGATCTATGTTTTTAAAAACCTGCGTTCAAGTCTTGACTTCGCAACGCTACGAACTGCATATTTTGCCCTTGGTCAATCTATTTTGACATATTGCGTTACAGTCTGGGGTGGTTCTTGTAAGACTCATTTTATTAAAATTGAGAAAGCTCAAAGAGCATTATTAAAAGTTATGACTTCAAAACCTATTCTTTTTCCTACTCAGGAACTTTATTCAAATTGCAAAGTTCTATCTGTTCGTAAACTATTTATTCTTCATGTTACACTTAGGAAGCATGCTCAGATGATCAATGATCATAATTTCATTCGCACAAAGCGTAGATATGATCAAGTATGTCCTAGTGAGCCACGAAGAACAGAACTGGCTGGTCACCATTATCATTATTTGAGTTCTATGCTATATAATAAACTCAACAAAACTCTCAATATTTTTCCACTAATCAAAATTAAATGTAAAAAAAAATATTTTTAATTTTTAGTTTTGGGCCTAACGTATGAAGAAGCCGTAGAACTACTGTCTTTACATAACTAGTTTACTTGCAATTGTTTCTTGCTAAAATATTATCAAACCACACTTAAAGTCTATACACGCATATCACTCAACACGATATTAACTCACGCTTGCTCAGCAGCATTTCATTATTTGGTAAACTATTTTCCAACGTTGCATATTACGATCATAGATATTATTAATGTGTTAACTTTTCAGATAAAAAGCTTAGTGTTGTCCGGCGGTGAGTGTTAGTGGCTGCAACACAGTTATTAACTACAGCACTCACTAACGCTCATGTAACTATTATTATTGCTAGTAGTAGTAGTATTTAAAAATAATGTTGGCCTTGGTTAATTAACAATCACAAATTTTCAGGATAATTTTTAAGTTTATGAATATAAATATTATGAATATAACAAATAATATGTAACATAAAAAAAAATAAAAAAAATTAGTCTTTGCTTCATTAAAATCGGTTAGGTCCTTCAAAATTTATTGTAATTTTAATGATGACGTGATTTAAGTACGATAAAGAAGTAGATATAAGTAAATGGACTTAATACATTCAGATGACTTTATTAATAACTGTTTTCTTACGTAAGGTTCCACGCGGACGATGTCGCGGGCACAGCTATTTCGTTAATAATATTGTACGGTATTCCTTTACCACCTCCATCTGGAACAGACTTTCAGATGTTAAGTCCTCACAGTCGATCAATTGGTAATTTGTTCCAAAAGGAAGAAGCTAAAAACATCTCGTAAAGAACATTTTAGAGTGGATAAATTCTCATATTCCTCAAGTACAATGGCTGAATAAAGAAATGAAATATTAACTCTGCCCTCGCAATACATCCTGGTTTATCTAATGTATGTTCGCAAAAACTTATACATATAATTCTTAAATTTCGAAAAGATTGGCATGATTTTCATTCTAGAAATAAACAGAAATAAGATATCCTAAGTTTGCACTTAATGAGACCAACAAAAGTTTTTTTTAGATAATAGTGTTAGATTCTAAATTTTAGGATCTTGGAATCTTCCCAAAGCACATTTCTAATTTATCGCACAATAAGTTTAAGCAATGATGCTTAACATGGGCCAAGAAGATTTCACTGTCAAAAGATTGAATTAGGAGAGATTATTAATTGAAGGAAAGTGATTTCTGAAACTGACACCTTTCATTCGCTAAGTACGCCCGGGGCATTAATGACTTGTATAGTTTAATAAAATATATTCCTCATAAGATAAACCAGGTCCAGTCTCCTACTGGGTTTTGTCGATGACTAGGATGATTTTAGAGAACCACAGCGTTCGTAAGTGCCGTCTTAGGACATAAATCGAATAAATTATTTATAATTATGATTTTAAATTTAAATATAAATACTCTTCAGAACCAGTCTCCTTTTTTTTATTGACGTATACATCATTGATTACATCGCCCGACAAATCTATGGAAAGAAATCTCATAAGAAAGTAGATTCCCCTAGATTCCACCTTCAATATCCTTGGGGGATCGATTGAATTCAACACACACGGCGCCTAAACGAAACTTCACAATGTCAAACTAAGCGAAACAAATGGCCCGCAACGTCGCCTTTTAGAAAATGAGAATCAATTTACGAAAATTCCGAAGTAGTTAATTAAAAGAAGATTGATTCTGCGGCACAGTTTATTGGCCCCGTTGTCTGTGATAAAATTAATTTAATACGCGGACTGGCTTCAGAGATATGAACCACGGGGGATGATTGTTATTAGATTTCGTGAAAGTGCGAATTGTAGAGATACGCGGGGTTTTCATAAGGCTCAATATATTTTGAAGTGAAAACTTCTTTAGGTGCGTTGAATGGTATTTTTGGCAGGATATAAATTTCTGGTATCGCGTCAACGACATGCTACTAGCGTATCCAACTGTATTACGCTTGTGCTGCTTGGGTCAGACTAGCGACGCGTAGTATATCGGCCTGTGTACATGTAATATTGGTATTTTGTATTGAGATTGTGCAGCCCGTCATATGTTCAATTAATTAATAAACTGTATAAAAATATATATAATTATTGCTCCAAATGCCAATATATATGAAAATCAGACTAATGTTAATAATTTCAATTTAATGATATTATAACAAAAGATACGTTGCCTACATGTTGTTTTGACAAAACAAATGGCACGATAACGCACACATACGATGTTGCTTAGATACGGGCGGATTGACGGGGCAGTCGTCAAAAATAAGCTAACTAGCCAAGTTTTAACCTGGCGCTGTCGAAGCGTTTATAACCTATCTATATAGTAATAATACATTTCTTTTAATACACAAATGATGAAATTTAAATATCGTAATTGACACAATAATTAATTTAAAAATTCATAAGACAGCACAGTTAATTCATTGTTTTGAGTTTTCACTTCTGTCGGCAGTCCTTATGATTGCCTCCATTTTTTTTCTAATCTATTTACTTTGGTATTCCAATAGCAAGATACTGTTGAGAATTTTTTATATAGCATTTTACCATAACTTCGCGAGATGTTTAAAGATGCTGTCTCAGATTGTAGCACGCTAAGCCTAGAAAGAGCTCTTTCTCAAGTATATCTGTGGGGAAGCGCAAGTATGCTTTGCGACCAACCTTTAAATATAGTAGGGGCACACTATGATGGCCATTTTGATAGAATACAGTAGTGAGTTGCGATTTATTTTCGAATAGAATATAATCAAACGCTGCTTTATATTGCATTAAACACTGATGCGAGTTTGTTGGAAATATTACTTGTGCTGGTCAGCATCCTATATATACAGAATATAAATATATAGAATGTTAATATGCATTTTGAAAACTATAAATGCCGAATTGTGTGTATTATTATAATAAGTCACTATACATAATAAAGGGCAGCAATTTGCTTCTTCAAATGTAGATACTAATTTATACGATACTTAACGAACAAACGACATAACGGCCATTATAGCGTGCTGTTATTAATTTATGTAGAAAATAAAAAGCATTGTCATATTTTATTCCATAAATATATTTTTTATAGTTCTAAAGCGACAGTATTTGCACGCGAATTTTGGGTCGAAAAATTCTCAAGTTTATTTTACTCTTAGTCACGACTCGAAGGTCTAGACTAAGATATCAGATTTATTGGAGCTATATTTATTTTATAAATGCTATTTTCTCTCTAAATATGTTTTCTTTCAAAGCCATTTTTATTTCATCTTATCGAGAACCCATTCGTAATGGAACGTGTGAGTGAACGAATCAGAAAGGAATATAGTATTTTCAATAGAGAAACTTATTAAATTATTATTTACTAGCTGAGACCCGCGACTTCGTCTACAATGTATATTATCTTAAGAATATATCGTAACTAATAATATAACTACGAAAACGATTTTGTTTGTCATGCGTTCACGCGTTCAACTACTTAACAGATCATTGGGAATACACGTCGCCAGCGGTACACAAAAGGTCATAGCCAATGATTGACCCATAAAAAAAGTACTGCGAATAGAAAAAAATATCTTTTACTACATTAACCCGAGCGAAATTGCAGGAAAACGATAATCTATACTAATATTATAACGCTGATGAGTTTGTTTACTTGAACCCGCTAATCTCAGGAACTACTAGTCTGATTTGACAAATTCTTTCAATGTTAGATAGTTTTTTTATTGAGTAAGGCTATACATACAATATATATATACAATCAATCTAAGACCAATAGGAGCGGAGCACCAATGAAGAATGTTTCAAAATCGGGTTTTTTTCCTGTTGAAAACTTTTGCTGCGTCTTAGCGTTCGCTCAAAGTAACCATTCCAAGCGGATGAAGTCTCGGGCAGAAGCTAGTTTTACAAACACAAAATACAAAAATATAATTAACTTAATAGTTACAAAATTTATTTCTAAACAATTTATCCGTTCCCCTCTTCTGCGCCTGCATACGCCACCGTTTGCCCCACTTCAAACAACATTAAACGAGTAGTGCTTATTAAAAGTTATAGTTTCTTTAAACTCTAATAACTTTGTATTAATCCTGAAGCTATGGTGATATTTTTTCTTTTAATATAAGTACGTAAAAAGAAAAACTAAGAAAAATATGATCGAAATCTATCAAGCAGGGATGCGCGCACAACGATATACTTTTATCATTTTATTTATATACTAGCTGTGCCCGCGACTTCGTCCGCATGGAACCTTATGTAAAAAACTCTATTCGTGTGGCGCTAGTGTTTAAATCAATTGAATATCATTTTAGTTTATTATTATAAAGGCCATACTAAATCATTAAAATTATTTACATAAATAGAAATCATGACACAAGTGAGTTTCAAAATTTAGTACCCTTCTCGCTTACCGTTATAATATACAGACTTCGTCTCAGCTTGCGTAAGTCTGATTTTTCTACATGGCCAATGGATTGCAGCCACTATACTCCATGTAAAACAATATTTGTATCTAATAACCATAGGTTTTCGGCGGGAATATGTAACCGAATACGTTGCAATTATCTATTCTATACATATAATAAAAATGTACATCTAACGTGTCTGTACTTCTTAGATTTTTGTGAAAAAAATTGGCGGAGGGGTCTAGGAATAAGTAATAAAATACATTTCAATAATTTTTAGAAATGTGTGTCTGTCTGTTTATTTGTAAACTCATCTCTGCTAAAATACTGCTATATGATAAAAGCATAAAGCATATCTTCGAGTAACATTTAGTCTTTATTTCATTAAAATCGCTTCGATATAGCAAAAGTTATTGGAATTTTAATGACGACTCGACTTAAGTACGAGAGAAATGTAGTTAATAATTAGACTTAATACATTTAGACGACTATATTAATTACTGCTTTTTACATAAAGTTTCATGCGGACGAAGTCACGGGCATAGCTAGTTATTTATATGACGGTAAATAACTATCAGGCAGAATGTTATCATTATACCTTAGTTCTGTAAAAAAAACTAGCTGACTAAAATAAAATGTGTGATGAAACAGCTCCATCGACGTTCGAGTCCAAGTCGCATTTCACCGTTATTTATTACGATTCCAGTTTACCTTAAAAATCGAATTGATATAGGCCTGTAACCTTACCTTTAGCTTAAAGGACCGGGGCGGCCGCAACTTCCGAGATCGCACCCTTTTTAACGAGCACAAAGAATTCTCTGCCAATAATATTTAGTGAAACGGCGGAATTGCGTGACACCCACTATTATCGACTCACTGGATGGATACTTTAGGTAGCTTGTGAGTAAATCTCAAAAGGATATTGTTTGCGCTTTGTTTTGTTATTTATTCAGAATTAATGAGAGGAGTATAAACAGTAATTCAAACATCTGTATTCATATTATAGAGCTGAAGAGATTTTTTGTTCGAATGTGCTAATCTCTGAAAATACAATTTAAATTTGAAATATTATTTTTGCATTATATAGCTTATTTATTGAGGAAAGATATAGGATATTTAAAATTACGCTACAAAATTTAGGATAGGAGTATTTATCATTCAAAATGTAGGTTAAAGAGTGAGAGAGAATGTAATAGTAAATAGTATTGAGGGCGAATAATATGACATAGCGTGACGTAACAGGAGCTGAAGAAAGAGTTACGTCCGACGTGAATTGAGACCGAAATGTGAATGCCTGTGAAGCGAGATTCTCTTGTTTCTTCTGCTCCAGAACTATAGCTTTCAATATCATTTGGTGAATATCTTCCGTGCGGTTTATATATATATATATATATATATATACTAGCGGACCTGGCGGACGTTGTCCTGCCTTGATAATAAAAAATATAAATCCCAAAAGTCAACCGCAGCGCCACCTACCGGGTCCAATTGTGAATCTAAACCATTCTCGAATCTCCACGAACACACACAAAAAATTTCATCAAAATCGGTCCAGTCGTTTAGGAGGAGTTCAGTCACATACACACGCACACAAGAAATATATATATTAAGATATATATATATATATATATATATATATATATATAAATATATATATATATAATACATGCGTATTACATTAATAAAATAAAGTACACATACATCTGTGTATTGTAGTTATGCTAGAAAAAAGAAACGTTTTTTATGCGCCTCAATTGATAACACTAGCTAAGCTTTATGAGACACATCATAAATAACATATTACGGGATTGTATATTTAAAAAAAATCCATGCTGATATATGTCTCTCTTAAGAATAACCCATAGAAACCATTTTTATCTTTTACACGTTATAAAGAAATAACAATTAATTATGAAAAAATTTTTAAGGATATAGTATTATTATAAATCCAATTACATGCATTAATTAGAGCATTTAATGTAGATTAATATTACCCATAAAGTACGTAATTTCAAGCAATATCTTAAAAGAATATCACTGATTTAAAAGTACACGCGACATGAAGTTGTTTGCGCGCTGATATTTAGGAACTTTCTTTCGTTATAGCAAAAATCAAAGTGCCAAAAATTCGATCAAATACTTAAAAACCTTATGACACCACATTAGTACATTTATTTACATGAGTTTAAAATATAACACAAAATATAACATTACTAGAACATATGAAGCTGTAACTATAAAAACAAAAAAGATTGTTGCAGAAACAAATATCTACAACGTGAAACTTCATCAGCACTAACGTCACTCGAAAGAGAAGTTTCTCGAACGCTCACAACCGTTTATATTTTACGCTCCAAATTTCTCTTTATAAATATATCCATTAAACACACAATAAACACATTTCTATCGTTTTCTATTATACCTACATGTACAAATAAAACCGGATTAATAATTTTTTGCCATTCAAAATCATCTTTTTTCAGCAGTGGCAAAAGAAATGTTGTCAATGACATCGCGTAATAGCAAAATCGCGTGTCATATAACTATTTGCGTTATTCAGTTACGTTCGCGAGTTATTTCAAATTTGTAATGTACAACCGAATGCGGTCTGTGAGATTGCGAGTGAATTATTAAATTACTGTAACCCATATGTTTGTTTTTCAATTTACTATTTTCTAGAAATACACATGCAATAGTAAAGACGTATCCATAACCGGTACAAATTTCCAGATATCTTATCGTCACTATTTGAAACCACTCTACACATGTTGATTATTTCGTCACAGTTATCAGCATCATGAAACAAAGCACTGCCTGGTGTACCATAGAGTATACAAAATGACCGCTCTAATTGCCTAAGTGTCAAATATCATTGTGGTAATGGAAAGGGATTTTTTTGCTTCTCTTTATTTTATTTACTAATGTGTATTTAATATTTGAATGACTATATTTATACCAAATCCCATATGTACCCTACTGCAATCGAATTTCGCAACATCCTAAAACTTACCTGAGACCGATCTGATAATTGATCCGTTCACAATTCAGTTACATACAACATCGTTTCGCATGTCAATAATCGTACGATATTTGACGAGTTACAAGTGATGTGGTCAAATATGGCGACATTCAAGCCTAAAAACAAAAATAGTTTTTCAAAAGCCGCTATTTAAAAACTGTAGGTATGTCTAAAATGATAGTTTAACAGTTGCTAATCAAAAAAGATACGATATAACGGTGTCGCTACCTAGGTAAGCTCCCTAATTTGTAATCACAGATAATAAAAATTTTCAAATACTAGACACCTTTTGTTATTGTTTTCTATCACAAAAATACTCGGAGAAAACAAGTTGCCATCCAAATTAAGTTATCTGAATTGAATACCGAGTCCATTAAAACGTAGCAGCTGTATTACGATATCGAATTAAAACGAGGATTAATGTTCTTACTACTAATTAACAGACGAATCAATTGATACCTACTTGAAAAGAAAATAACAAACAAAACGTTATAAACGATTGCCATAGAGTAAGTACCTTTTTGCCATTTTTCATAATGGCCGCCACGCTATGCGTCCCGCTCACACACCAGTTATTATTATAATCTGCACAGGTCGGCATTGCATGCTAATTACCATAGAGTTTTCGTGTAGTCACGCGACCTCCTTCGTAAATATAATCCTTTAGGAATTTTTATTTTAATTTTTATCGAACGTCAATGCGTAGGGCTGTTTGAGTTGTTTGGTATATCGGAAAACCACTGTCGATTTTAGATGAAAATGTTTTACTATTGTATTAACCTAAGCATTTTTGATTTATTTCATCACCAATAATTAAAATTCTGGTACATTTTGTCAGTTAACTGTTGAAACATTTTCGATGTGTGAAAACTAGGTAGGTATTTTATTTAGATACGTAAATAATAAGCTTCATAGGATTTGATTATTGTATACATGACCAGATTCCTAGTCAGCATACCAAAACCTTGCCGTGTGAATGAATGAACACTTTATTGCACTTTTCGTCTACATACATACGTACATTGGCGAGCTTAATGCTATATAGCATTTTCTTCCAGCTAACCAGCGTTATTGTTGTCAATCAGTTTTGTAGGTAGTGTATATATAGAAAAACAGAAGTAATAAGAGGATATATATATACGCATATATACATACATATATATAAGATAAATATACTCATATACCTTCATACTTACATGCAAATATATATTCGTATCAGATAATGTAAAAATACGTTACTAGCAGCAAACCGATGTCCAGTACACCTAGTGCTTTATAGAGAACTAGCAACCCCGGCGGACATCGTCCTACCCTGATAAAAAGAACCTTGACAAATTATATACATAAACCTGTCTCATGAATCACTTTATCTATCGGTGAAAACCGAATGAAATTCCAGTCAGTAGTTTTTGAGTTTATCGCGAACAGACAGGCAGACGAGGTAGGGAATTTTGTTTTATAATATATAATAATTTACGTATTTCTGCTCTCGTATTTATTATTAAAAGTGACGTTTTATGCTAGGAAACTTTTGTCTTTACTAATAAAAAAAAAACAGGAAAATTACATTAGTATTTATTGGAATTCCATACGTATGAGTAACTTATTTTTTTAATAATAAATTTGATTATTTCATCAACTTGAATAAGTATGCCATTTTTTGACAGTGTTGCCATTATTTAGATTTCCCACTGATTATTGTTTAGTACTATTACAATACATGTTTATTATGAGGAACATTCCACTGAACTATAGATAAATATATTGGTTGAAATTACGAGCGTAACAGTCTTATTAAAGTTTTATGTTGAAGCCGGAAGGCGGTCACAGGAACTCCATTGTGCCTGAATGTAAGACCGTCGAAATTATTTTAGTTAGGGTTGTCTCGACAAGTACAGCACTAATTAATTAGAGTCTTATGAAAAATTTGTAGGCAAAATTTCATGCTGATCGGCTAAGAAGTTAGCGCGTGAAATCGTAAAACGCAAATAAACAAACTGACATTCACTTTTATGATATTAGTTACAACTAATTAGAATGTATTGACGCTTCTTAGTTCTACCGATATCCTTAATTGACATTTCAATGATCTTAATGGTAATTAACGCGTGAAAGAATAAGAAACAAACAAAGTTACTTTTGCATCTACGAGTATCATCGTATAGTAATTTGTATTAATATGTGGATATAAATATAATTGAATAAACATAAAGTAAACTGCTTTACTGTTTAAAGAAAATACCCAAGTCACTGCTGTAAATATACAATCTAATGAAGGTAGACTACATTTACATTACGTTATTATGATTTTTTTTTATCACTTTACAACTATATAATGATTATCTGGTGTCATCTAAGTACCCATCGAGACAAATGTGACTAGTCCAAATGCAATGGTTTTATATTAGAACATAGTGGAGTTCCACCTTCCCAGTTCATTTTGGGACATTGAAAAATGAATAATCTATTAACCAAGTATTTATCGAGATAAATACCTATAATGGACGTAAAACACTCGAGTGTTAGTATTCAGGTATTGTAATGTATTTCTGTGGTAATCTTCCAGATTTATCATAATGTGACGTCCGGTTTTTGGCGGGATCTTGGAATGGCATGTAGTGGTCTTTATATTTTATCCATAATCTTGTGTTATTTGGCTCTATATTATGTAATGTTGGTGGTGCTTTACGTAATATAGTTTGGTTATTGTGCATAAGTGAAGTGGATCGGATATAATACCACGGAGCATGGATTCTGACTTGCCACAAAAACTCCCAGGAAAGTTCTAGCAAGATGGGCACCATCTTGTTAGTTCATTGAAATTATATAAAGAAATTTGTAATATCGTTACTCACTTGATAATGGCAGTAATAGTCTACTAGAAGACTGGTTGCCAAAAATAAAAAAAAATGTGACGTCCGTGACGCATCACGCTTACCGTACCGTTATATACACAATGCGTAACTACATTATTTCATAATTTTCCCTGATGTTACAAAAAAAAAAAACATCGTTCTTTTTTTCCATAGCTTTCATCTAATAATTTTATTAACATCAATTTTCTTAATATTAGAGGTCAATTTTTGAACTTGTTATCCCTAAACGTCACACAGGTACAGAGGACGTGAGAGTACAACGATGTCTTTACGCACACTAGGATTTAACGTCCGTCGCGTAGATGGCGTAAATGACACCTGTCTCAAGGTGACGCGGTATTTTGTCATGTATATAATCAAAGTTTATAGGCATTTTTTATTATAATTTAGTATTTAAGATTATTAAACAATTCACCGAGGTTAAATGACCTCTGTTAAGTTTTATCTATACTATTTAACCCCTATACAAAAGCATAACGCTGGTTTATAACGTATGTCATACTCTGAAAAGTCCGTTATCTGCCAGTGTAAGTTTTTTTTTCAAAATCGGTGAAGCTATTTCGGACATTAGCTCGAACAAGCTACATATACTTCAATTTTAAATGTTATTTTTTATGTATATTTACATATTTTATATGTAAATAAATATATATATTTTATCCCCGTCCATTTTCTGGGAATATAAATTGAATAACAACATTTGTCTTAGATGTTTTTGGCGGGATCTTAGCCATATAGTGGATTTTATATTTTACAAGCGGGCCCGGGTGACTTCAAAAAAAAATCTCATAATAAAAATAACCTTGACAAAATATATACCTAAACCTTTTTCATAATAAAAAATAAATCGCCTTCGATGTGAAAAACTAATAAGGCACTAAAAAGCGAAAAATAACTCAATTATTAAATTAACCAAATTAAATTAAAAATATAGATATTCGCGCTACCTAATAATATATTTGAAGTCAATGCCAACATAAATTCATATCATCTACATACAAAGTTTTGGTCCACTCTCGTGTCCCATAGTATACATATTTTATTACCTGCTACAAATTTGAAATGTAGGTTGGCATCGACTTCAAATATATTATTAGGTAGCGCGAATATCAATATTTTTTATTTAATTTGGTTAATTTAATAATTCAGTTATTTTTCGCTTTTTAGTGCCTTATTAGTTTTTCACATCGAAGGCGGTAAATTTTTTTTTGTATTTTTTTTATTTCTCCATTTTTATTGTCTATAAATATGTCTGGTTTCTAATGGGTATAATAATACGGTTCCAATTTCATGAAAGTACGTAGAGACGAAGTGGGTGAAAATCAAATAAACGATATTTCACCCCCTTAGGGGTTGAATATTTTCTCAAATTTATATGGGACCATCTCTGAATATAACCAATTCAAATAAAAAAATAATCATTAAAATCGGTTCATAATTGACGGAGATATCGATTAGCATACATAAAAAAAATACATACAACCGAACGTAGTAACCTCCTCCTTTTTCGAAGTCGGTTAAAAAAGGAAGCCACCATCTTGTTAAACATTGACATTATTATAAGACTACTCAATAATGGCAGCAATAATTTTGAAGATTCATTGCAAATAAATATATTTGTTTTAAATTTAAGTTTAAAGATTGGTTTAATAACGGAAAACGTATTTTATTTAGTAGATTCTGATAGCCCTTCCACGTAGTATCTGTAATCGGTGGAAATACAGATTTGGATGCAGTATTGGTTGCAAAGTAATATATTTATTCCTTAAAATCTTAGTTATTAAAAACACGGCAAAATGTTCACGTGCAAACGTGAACAAAATATACACAAATAACATATTTATCTTATACTAGTTATACCTGTGGCTCTGCTCGCGTGAACTATAAAATTATTGTTTATAGTTTTTTTTATAATAAAACTTTTACATATTACGGTTATTTCATCGGTTCAATAATAATTACTTTGATTTTACACGTAAAAGCGGCCATTAATATAAAGATTACATTCTTTTATTAATTGTTATTATAATAATCCTAATTTGCTTAATTTAAGATTTCTCGTCAAATATTCCAACTGTTTCACCTTGATTGATCAAAAACGCAGAAACATTATTTATTTTTTACCAAATTTCTGAACGTAATGCTTTTCATATCCCTTGAAAAATGATCGGTTCCATATACAAAATTTCATCGTTTATTTCACTCCTTTACAATTATATTCTTACGACAAAAATAGCCTACGTCATTCTCCAAGGTGCAATCTATCTCTAAACCAAAATTCATTCAACTTATAATTTGTTCAAGAGTTTAGGCGTGAAAAGTTAACAAACAGACAAAGTTACTTTTTTAGTATATATAATAGTGTGGATTTTAACTTATCAGTGAACATTACAAGTACTTGGATATCTAGTCCTTAACTATTAGTGAGATTATAATTATCTTTTTCTTCAAATAGCTAACCCGAACGTAGAAAGAGACATTTGCCAATAACTCGAGAACACGTTTACATTTTCGAAATCAGAATAACCAAAGCCAGTTGTCATTATACATACAATTATTATATCATAATTATAAAGCTGAAGAGTTTGTTTGCTTTAAGGCGTTAATCTCAGGAACTACTGGCTCGATTTGAATACTCTTTCAATGTTAGATAGCTTATTTATCGAGGAAGGCTGTATATCTATATGTGTATATATCATCACGCTAAGACCAATAGGTGCGGAGCATCAATGAAGAATGTTTTAAAATCGGGGTTAACGTACGTATTATCTATACTATAATAAAACTGTAGCAAGGTCAAATCTGTACATTAAATATTTTTTGAAAATTTTTATCGGGGTAGACTTTGTTATCGATATAGAAGCCAAAAATAATCTTTTTACAATTTTTGTCTGTCTGTCTGTCTGTCTGTCTGTCTGTCTGTCTGTCTGTCCCTGTGAACACGCATCACTCTGAAAGTACTGAATCGATTTTGACGAAACTTGGCACAGTGATAACTAATATTACGAGATTACATCTAGGATACTTTTTATCTCATAAAACGCAAGGGATTCTCCAGGATCTGCCTGTTTGTCTGTCCCTTTGAACACGTACCACTCTGAAAGTACTGAACCAATTTTTACGAAATTTGGCACAGTGATAACTAATATTACAAGGTTACATCTAGAATACTTTTTATCTCATAAAACGCAAGGGATTCTCCAGGATAACGGACGAAAGTCAAAAATTTGTAGTTAATAAAATTTTTGACGGATTTTGGCAAATTTTCATTGTGCTATATATAGCAGACAGATTAGCTAAAAAGATAAGCTATATTTCCCTAAGTTACTTTAAAAAAAATACCAAAAAAAAATCGCCAGGATTCGAACCGTCGGCTCCGGCGGACCACACAATGTCCAGTACGTTATAACTGAGCTACGGCTATATGACGTTTCTATTCGTAATTATCAACCACATAATATATGTGTAAACGAAACTGTCACTTATAGGTTGTTACATTTATTTTATTGTATTGTTTGCTAAACAAAGGTGACAAGATTTTTTCCTAAAACATAAACCAAGATAATAGTTACATTGCATTGTAGAAGATGAATCTCAACTAGAGTTCTATCAGTACGTGTGTTGTTTCGATATTTGATAAAATTAGTTTTCTAAATGTTGTTGAGTCTTGAAGTAGTTGGGTTCAGGTTTGTTAATCTAAGATTAAAATAAATCAGTTAAGGTGTATGCAGTTATTTTTTTTTTCTCGAACTGACCACACTATTGGCCTAGCAAGGTCTTAACAGCTTCACCGGACTACTGTTTGCAGTTACTATGTTGTATTTATACTATTATTATAATGAGTGGTAAAGTTTTGTTTTCGAGGAATGCTTGGTACCCACTACTGGTCCGATTTCAAAAATTTTTTCATTGTTAGAAAGGTATATTATCCCAAGTTCAGTATCTCAGTAAAAAAGGTGGTTTGTATGTCAAAAGTAAAATAAATGTGACCAAATTAAAATTGAATGCAGATTTCACGTATACTTTACAAATTTTTATAAAACAAACAACTAAAACAAAATGGAAATTTAATGTAGATAAAGTTCAACTTTTACAGTATGTTACGTGATGAAGTTACAAGGGGTACTGGGAAGACATTTATCGGCAATATATGTAAGTTAGTTTTGATCTTCACTTTGATGACACTACTTTAGGTAATGCTGCGAACAGATTCTACGCTTATTTTAAAAGATTTCTCACATACCAACTGGGTATATGTTTGAGTGAGTTCCTGGATAGTTTGGATTCACGATTGGAAGTGCTGGATAACGCTTCAATAGGGTTTTAGGTTTTTTAAGATTATTTGCGTTTAAAAATACAATTGAAACCGGTAATAACCGATTTGGTGCAGACGAAGTTGCACGGGTCAGCTAGTATAGAAATATTTTCATGTTCTACGTAAACGAAGTCGCGGCCAGAACCTAGTATTCAAATAAACATGTTTTCAAATGAAGAAATATATTTAAATAATGATGGATGGAATATTTAAAACTGATAAAATTTTCTCTATTATATTTCTCAGGTACGTTAAAAGATTTTTATTCCAAAGAAAATTATAAATTAAAATAGTTTGGAGTATGTATACTTAAGATTTATTTCATGTTAATACAGTTTTATAAATATCTTGTTTTATCTTTTTCCTGTTACTTCACTTGTGTTATAATATTTTCTTCGCGCTTTTTAAAAGTAATGGATACCAATTTTACATATTTCTATTCTATATATACGAGTAAAAAACGCGTTGTTAAAAATCCAGCAGTTATTTTCAATTAAAAATGGTCATAACTTACAGTGACGATAGAGTAATCTATAAATTTTCGACGAGTAAAAGCGCAAAAATATAAGTTTTATAGTTACAATTAAATTTTATACAGCAATATTACAATACAGATCACGGGTATTTTATTACTTCATAATATAAAGAAATGTACTTTTAGGATAATTATAATGTAGTTTTACTAAAAACTATAACAAAGTTTTTATATTTATAAAACACAAAGATTTGTTTAGTAGGAGCACAACTTAAGATGTTAAAATTTCCTATTAATTTCAAATGAAAAAAATGAAATAAATAATAATTTATCTGAATACATTTTATGTTTTTTTTTGGAAAATAATTGTAACAATCATTAATAAAAAGGATCCAAAGAACATGTACTAGAGTATAAAATCCTAAACATGAGAAAAAATACTAATCATAAGATATATCGCTATATTATTTTCCATTTAATCATTATAATTAAGTTCATTTACCTATTTCCATGAAGATTGTCCCGAAACCAAAAAAAAAACACCACTGTTTAGAAACAAACTTTACACAAATATTATTTTAAACCAACACATCCATAATTAAATATCACTTAATACGTATAATATATTATGCGAATGTCAATAACACTAAACTTGCAGTTTTTATACTAATTTTTTTTTAATAATTCTATGCCCGTTTGAATAAACTCGCGGAACGGTGAAGGGCGGACACGTACACCCTCCCTACAAGCTTGTGAGCAACTGAAAGCGTTCTATACATAAGTACATAGTTTGCACCACAATCGTATACATTTCAAAACAAGTAGGCGAGAATTATCTCGAAATAAATATTATTTATGAGTTAATACATCTATATTTATGTAATTTTTCGACCATGATCTCGCCTGTTGTTGAATGACTGTTTTGCCTTTATAAAGATCCCAAGCTTTTGGTCTCAAGTGCCGCAATTGAAAGATAATGTAAGGTGCTCGGTGACAAATTTCTAAAAATCTAAAATTCATCGAAAATATCGTAATAAAACCATAGCCTAAGTAGTCTGTTCTCTAGGCTCGCCTGGCTACCTACCATCCTCAAGTTCAAAATCTGACTGCAAGCACCTGCACTTCCCCTAAGTTTAGTTTGTTTACCATCTAGGACCACGTCGTCATTTAATATCACATGAGATTGTGATCAAAACCTATAGTATAAAAAAACATTTTCAAATGTAGCTGCCGAAAGAAACCTACAGCTGTTAAGTGTCACATTTTCATATTGATGGTGGTAGAATCAGTGCTAGGTGTCATGGAGACACGTTCTTTCGCTGATAGTTATCTTGCAGGGATAATATCACCATATCGCACCTTTAACAATAATAACTCAAAAAATCAATTTTATGAGAAAATGCGTTTAGATTTTGACCATGTTTACACGTTCAACTTAAATTTATCTTAAAGATAAATGAAGCGCTTTTAGCAAATTCTAAAAGTAGAAATAAGTAGTAAAGTTATATTGTTATTTGGTCGTTGTTGAAAACATAGCCATTAGTGTAGCAGAAAGACGTTTAAATGAGCATTTAAAAAAAGCTTGTAGTTAATTCACTTTTATATAAAATATGTTATAAAATAATTTCAATGCAGACGGAGTAACAGCATTACCATAATTAGCATAAAACTGAATTAAGTCGCAATGTTAATGAAAAAACTACGTACATTTCTTAAAATAAAATCACAATAATCTGATATAATGCATTTTTTAAATAAAGTATATAAGATCGAGTCTGTTTAATGAAAATTGAGTGAAAAGTGGGAGCAAATTAAAAAAATCAGTCATGTATCCCCGGTTAACTAGAAATAAACATATTTGATACTTTTATGCTGATAATTTTTTATGATTTTAATGTTGGTTACACTTACAAATTAGTATATAATAAATTATATTAAAGAAGCAGGTCACATTTTTTTTATTTTGCTTGTAATTACGTAAGCTTAGCGCTTACCATAATTCTGACCGTTAACAGTATGTCTTTTGCTATGGAAATATATGTTAGGATTGGAAATGAACTACATCAATAAGTATCCACATTTTTTTATAATAATAATGTTTTTAATATTGATTAATAATAAAAAAAAATACAAATCAATTCAATGTCATTAAAGGAATCGTCTTCACTAATAGTATTATATTAAAACATTGGCTTATTTTATTTTACTTCACTTTATTAAGTACTAGCTGTGCCCACGACTTCATCTTCGTGGAAGCTTATTTGTAAAAACAGTGATCAATAAAGTCATCTGGATGTATTAAGTCCATTTACTTGTCTACTTTTCTCTCGTACTTACGCCGCGTCGTCATTAAAACTACAATAACTTTCGATAGAGTAGACCGATTTTAATGATATAAACACTAAGTTACTCTCGAGGATATGCTTTACATTTTAATGATATAAACACTAAGTTACTCTCGAGGATATGCTTTACATTTTAATGATATAAACACTAAGTTACTCTCGAGGATATGCTTTACATTTTAATGATATAAACACTAAGTTACTCTCGAGGATATGCTTTACATTTTAATGATATAAACACTAAGTTACTCTCGAGGATATGCTTTACATTTTAATGATATAAACACTAAGTTACTCTCGAGGATATGCTTTACATTTTAATGATATAAACACTAAGTTACTCTCGAGGATATGCTTTACATTTTAATGATATAAACACTAAGTTACTCTCGAGGATATGCTTTACATTTTAATGATATAAACACTAAGTTACTCTCGAGGATATGCTTTACATTTTAATGATATAAACACTAAGTTACTCTCGAGGATATGCTTTACATTTTAATGATATAAACACTAAGTACTCTCGAGGATAAGCTTTACATTTTTTTGGGGTTTTATTGTGAATCCCATACTTTAGCAATTATGCGTGTTCATACAAACAGACAGACAGACAAACAGAAATTTCTAAAAATGATTGGAATGTATTCTATTATAAGACACCTGCAACATCTTTTTTCACGAAAATCGAAATAGTACAGACACGTTAGATTTACTTTCTTATTATATGTATAGATATAGAAGATGTATAGATTTTCGGAGACAAAGTTTTACACATGTTTTAAACAAAATCAAAACACTCATATATTTTCGTATTTTTGATTGTGTTGAAGTGGCTGATGAATTGTACGGAGGTATTATTCTCGCAATGTTAATTTACTTTCTGGTGAAAACTCGAAAAACGTAAATTTTGAGTTACTTCTTTTTTTGATTATAGGTGTGATATGTTTGCATTTCGTGTGATAGTAAATACAATGTAGGAACAGTAGTAATCGTCGAGAAATCAAGCTGAGAGCTTCACTCAACTGGCAAGACTACTTTGAAATCTATAGACATAAAGAATCACTATGACAGATAATTTTCTTTAGTTGTATAGCGTCTTATGACCTCACGGGAACTATCACTACGGCTAATGTAATTTGATGTCACACAATGTACTTAAATTAATTACTTTTAATGTGAAACGCCTAATAACGAAGTTCGCGGTAAAATCGATCGTACATGTCGTTTCGGGGTCAAATGTTCAGATTTATTTTAACACCATCTATTACTCATCCGCGATACTACATTGTTATTTGTGTATATTTTAAATGATTGATATTTTTACGTTATCAGTAAATGTGTAGTCAACCCATCAATATTCTTAAGCTCAGAACTCGATCTCCTTTTTTAATTCCGATGATCGGGGGTTATAGTATAGCAATTGTGTCCGAGTTGATTGCGGCTACCATATACTACATGTAACACTCAACATTGTCGCACGTTTAGGATTGTCACATTCCGGGATCATCCGGTGTATACTCAGTAATCAACCAGAGCATTAGGAATCTTTACTCGTCGGAGTCGCGACCACCATACATAGAATAAAAATTTTGACGTGTGGCAATACAAAATAGTCCAATAAACTTGTTTCACAATGGCCAAGCGACACAGACGACGTGTAACATTTATTTTTACTTACCTTTAATTATGTCACAGTTTGATCAAACTTGCAATTTTGGTGTCAAAAGAGTGTAGGTAAAGGATATGTAGGGTGGATCAATATGTGAACGATGGTGATGTCTGGAAATGACTCCTCTCTGTGCATCGTCGTGCAACGATTGTAACGTTGATGTATTTTGAATATGTATATGTTAAAAAGGTAAGCCCGATGGAGATTTCAGCGCTAAGTGTTTCTCATAACACTTTAGCATATGCTGAGCTGGATAGCGTTTCATAATGCTCCGATATGCACATTTTTATTCACTCTTGTATACTCCTGTATTATGTAATGCATTATACATAAAATATTTCTTTCTTTCTTTCATTCAAATTTGTGCCGGATCTTCTCGATGACTGGGTTGTTTGTACGAACCGATGGTAGTTTTGATGTTTATAAGCGCCTACATTGAATAAAGTAAATATTACTGATTTTGATTTTTTCACAGTTTAAAAAAAATCAAAGTTTTACATGCCACCATTATCGTCACATCAGCTTCTGACTTCTGTTTTCTTGCACGCTATACAATCTTTAAATCTGATTTCTTGTATTATATTTATTTAGACATTTCTGATGCTTAGCATTAAACTAAGTAGCAGGAGTACCTCCAGGAGAAGTGACCCGTCAGCTGGAGTTCAGCGCGCTATAGACAAGGACTGCCGTGCAATTCTAGCGTTGTCGAGCAGGATAGCACCTTTGAGACTCGCTATAGTTGGTTGTTGTATTATTTTATTGTAAGAGTACGCGAACATCTTTTAAGGTGTGTATATTTTCTGACGATAATTTCCATCACTATCAATCAATTTTGGTATCACCGGTAGGTTAATCAAATATCATATACATGGAAAAAAAATTATTCGTACTTATACATACAAACCCTATGGTTGACTTTACACCTTACTATGTACCTGTGGTCGCAGTCAGTTTGACCTCTTTCTCTTCTTTCTCTTTGTATTCGCTCCGATGTCCAAAGTAGAACTGAACTTGGACGCCTTGTGGCGATCTTATATACATTATAAAAATGAGGGTAGAAGTATCTGTAAGGTTGAATGTCTCTGGCGTTTATTTGTGAGATTCGACAAAATTAGAAACGCGCTATTTTGAGAATGCCATTATTTCTGGCTCCAGGACCTATTACCCATATAATGTTTATATGTAACAATTTCGCATACAAGTATAAGAATATTGATAATTATTACATTCATTAAAGACAATTTTGAATACCGATACATGCCACGATTCAAACTTCTCTTGAATAAGGGACCTATTATATAAGCTACCATCAGCCAATGAATTTTACAATAATGAGACATCATGAAAACTAAAAACCAAATTTTAGGAATTTATTATCTTAACTTTGCTGTCACAATACATTCTAGATACGAAATATAATGTATGTCAATATACAAAACTTTAGATAAGTTAGATTTTGTAAGAGATCGGCTTGATTTTAATACTAAAAATAATCACAATTCAACTATCCGATGTTTTAGAACGAATAAGACCAATAACAGTTTTTTAGGCAATAGTATCCCAAACCAATGTGCTAGATAGTAAGGTAAAGCGTCATGTCATAGAGGTTTTAATTTCAAAAGTTATGTTTCATATTATAGTGGACATTACTACGTCACTTCTATAATATTTAATGATGGAATTCCGCGAAGTAACGCCTTCTTCAATCAAATATCGTATGTTGGACCAGCAAGTGAAAGACAAACGTCTGGAAACGGCATCTCTCTCTGTGCATCCGTTGAAATACTCAGATATCAAGGATTGGTTATAAAAATAAATGCAATGAAAAGATAACCAGATCTAGTTTCTTGCCGGTTCTCAATAACGGAGTCATTTTTCATTCGATTTAACGTTCTTTCGCCGTCTCAGGGCCTAAATTTAATAAAGCATTCTTGAATTTGAATTAGAAATTGTTCTTCCTGAGATCCCGAGTTACTTAATTCATTTAGAAATTGTATTGTGAAAAGATTGACATATAATAACCCAAGACACACAGTCTCGAATAATAGTAGCGCTTAAAACCGGCCGCAAATACTCCTCAATATACATACGTGGTTATAGTTATGCGATTGACTTATGATTTTGTAAATTCAACCATACCTGAATGATGTAAAGTTGTTTTTACAAAGACGCGAGACTATTTGAAATGACTGCATAATCCAAAATTATGCACTCATTTTTGTGTGCCGGCTGTGAGACATTAAGTGTGCGTCTTGGGTTGTTGTATATCAATGTGTGAAGAACAAATACAGAAGAATGAGCTACTTTCGTATTTGTAATTATTTGTTATGGACTCTATAATAATTAAGAATATTTTCCAAGTAAATTCATGAACATAAATCAAACGGTCTGAATGTGTTGGTTAAACAGCCGACGTCAAGGGCCGGCCGCTACATAGCGATGGCTGAAGGAACCCGCCTTACTTGTACGGTTTTTATTACGTATGCAGATAGCGATTGGTTATTACTATCAATTTTTAATTTACTATTTTAACAACATTCTTAATTAAATCCATCTTGTTTTCTTTTCTTTTCCATAATTTAATTTTAGTTTTTCTATATGAATTCATTTTCACATTTTTATTTATTCTTTACCACAACGTGCACTACATATAACATTGCATTTATACTAAGATAATGTATAGTGTTATCTATACATATAATGAGAACGCAAAATTAAAAATGTCTGTACTTTTCAGATTTTTATTAATAAAATTATTGCAAGTGACTAAGAATAAATAATTAAATACATTTAAATCGTTTTTAGAAAAGTTTGTCTGTTTGTTTGTGCACGTATCACTGCTAAAATAAAACGTCTATCATGAAATCTTATCAAGAAAATCATAAGGGATATCCTTGAATAACCTTTAGTATTTGTTTTCTTAAAATCGGTTCACGCTATTAATAGTTATTGTAATTTGAATGATGGAGCAAAGAAAGTAGGCAAGCGAACGCATTTCATCAAATTTTTGCTCTCAATTTTTTCATATTTTTTCCTCTGTACATCTATACTGTATCTATACTAATATTATAAAACGGGAGAGTTTGGTTGCTTGAACGTTCTAATCTCAGGCTACTGGACTGAATTCAAAAATTCTTTAGATTAGATAGCTCATTTATCGATGGCTATAGGCTATATATCATCTCGCCAAGACCAATAGGAGCGGAGCATCGATGAAGAATGTTTCAAAATCGTTTTTTTTTCCTTTTGAGAGCTTCCGCTGCGTGTCAGCATTAGCCCGAAGTACCGCCACACGCGGACAAAGTCGCGGGCAGAAGCTAGTCAAATATATTGTTAAAAATAATAAGCAAGGCTGACCAAGTCGCGGGTATTACTAGTACAATATAATTATAATGACGATAATGTGTATGACACGTAGTGAAACCCGCCAGTTGGTACAAATCGGCGTCGAAACAAGATTCCAGAAGTTAGTTCGTTAAAGCGCCGCGCTGACCTGTACTCAAATGTGAAAACTTTAATTGTTCGACTTCCAAATTGTGTAATTAAGAATATCCAAGAATCTTTAAAAAAAACTCAGCTTTGCGACGGATTTAACTAAACCCGGTATAATTATATATATGTAGCCTGAAGACACATTTTTAGTACAAAAACCTTAATCACTACATATTATAAAACAAAGTTCTCTGCCACGTCTGTCTGTCTATCTGTCTGTTCGCCATAAACTCAAAAACTACTGAACAGATTTTCATGCGGTTTTCATCAGTAGATAAAATGATTCATGAGGAAGATTTAGGTAAATAATTTGTTAGTATTTTTTTAAATTATCAAGATGGGATAACGTCCGCCGCGCCGGGCCCGCGAGTTCTAAACTACAGAAACTCTTCTAATGGAAGTGTTCACACAAAAACTGACCACTTTGTAGAAATCGAATAAGTGGTAAAGTCAGCACTTGCAATAATTTTGATTAGCATTCAGTACTATGCATAATTCTTAATTCTCTTATTTATTTACATCCGACCCCTGAATTTGCCCGCTGCTGAAGCTTAATATAGATTTAAATTTTCCTTCCAAACCAGCAATTTTTTTTTTGATAAAAAGTACCCTATGTCCTTTTATGTACACCCTGTATGTAAAATTCCACGATGATCCGTTGAGTAGTTAAGACTTGAAAGCGTAACAAACAAACACACATTTTCATTTGTAATATTCGTTGGGATAACCGAGCAATTGCACCCTGCAGTATAAACAATTAAACGAATCCGTTAAAAATATTCCTGCCATATATTTTCAATATCGTTCGCTTAATCAATTCATGATAAAACATTCATTTAGCTGTGTTATCAAACTACTATAAGTCAAATAACAGTATCAGTGTATTTAGCGATGATTCTGTCACATTAAATACAGCTATATCGGGTACGAGGCGTTCTTTATTTCTTCCTTTTCCGCTGGTACACGATCGTTTATGGGTTTATAGCTATATATCGATATTATAGTGAGTATATTAAACTAGTTAAATTCAATAACAAATTAATTAATTCGACTCGGGAATGTATGTTATTTGTTAATTGAATAGATATAAACAGAAGTTTAATTTAAGATAATCGCTCAGAAGCTCTAAAATTCACTATTTTGATCAAATACAATTATTATTAGGTATACTTACCAAAATATAATACAATTATTGCTTACTATATTGATAATATTCATTATCGTTATCATAGTACTCTGAAGGTCAGATAGTTCGTTAAAAGTTCAACAGATGGCATTGTACATAGTTTGCAATATTTGGAAAATATTAGAACTTGTGTTATTCAACATTTCTTATGAAAATAATTGTAGGTATCAGAGCTAAACATGGAAATATAATATTACTGTAATAATGAAATCAAAAAATTTGTTTTTTTATATTAAAAAGTTGAGACAATGTAAATAATTGTTTTTTATAGATTCTTTTGTTTTCACTAATTATTGTGTTACCGTTTAACTTTTGGCCGCAATACGCACTTAGATATTTTTTCTCAATTCATTTAAAATTTTATTCACATTAGGACTTTACAAAATTGATGTAGGCTTTTCTAATAACACCTAAAATGGTTTTTGGAGGTTTTTCAATAAACTAATGTGTATAAGTCAATACATCATCACACTTCCCTTCAAAGTATTTCGATCAATAAAACAACCTTTTAATTGAACGTGAAAGAAATGAAAATAATATACATTTATATACAATCATACTAAACGTTTACAACTATATATTTGTAAGCTCAAAATTAATATAAATACATTAATATTTCATACGATTTATCGGCGTAACGAATAAGCGACAAAATTAAAATGAACCGGGGGTCAATGCGCAAGCGAGACAGATGTCCACGATCTGCAAAGATTAAGTACTTACTTTTACGGACATGAGATTCAAATTGTGTACACGCTTTTACATACATTATTTCTGTTAACTACACCGTACTATAGAATTTTAAATAGCAATAATGGACAGTAAAAAATACACAGTTAGAGTGTTCGTATCAAATTCGATCGTAAACACCACACGACGGATAAAACTCACCAGTAAATCCCTTTAGAGCACTAGGTTTTGGTAGCGATGATAGTAGAAGTAATTTCATAATGAATAAATACTTGTACATGGAGTTCATGACCAAAAAAGGTATCAAGTGATAACTCAAGACCACGATCACTCCTTAGGGATCATCCCCTGGTAATCATCGTTTTGTTAACAAAACGAGAAGAAGGTAACCTGTCCATTTTTAAGTGTGAAGCATCAAAGATATATAATATCTTTATTACATGGATGTTAGTGATTTCTGAAAGTGACACCCTCTCTCTATACATTTATTAAAGTACGACTTTGTATAGTTATAATAAAAATGTCCAAAAGGTAATGATAAGTCCGATTGAATTTCTTACCGATTCTTCTCAATGATCGGGTTGTTTATAAGAACCAAACATAATGTTTTATTTACAAACGTCATCTTAGATTCTCAATCAACTAGAGAGCGTTTTGAATTTTAATTTTCACTCTTTGTGTTGTAACAAATAACGACAACCTCAGATTACATGACTGGATATATAGAATTATTAAAAAGCACTTAATTTATATTTTCCTCGCACAAGGGCCCTCTCTCTTTACAATCGCGCAAAAACTCAACTAGCCAATAACTTAGTTAATCCCTACTCTCCTCTCCTAGCTTCTTTTCTTTCGATCACATCGCATTGCCTGTCTCTTTCGACATCGTCTGATCTACTAGCTCGTCACTCGTAATGGCATCAGTTGTAACTGTTAACAGCCAATAAAATACTTTCTTTTCATTTATGGTCAGATCTTAGTTTTTAATTTGCTTTATTTATCCTATATTTTGTAATGTCAGTAACATTTTACGTAATATTACTTCGTTATTACGTACGTCCATGAGCGAAATTAATGGGAAATAACAAACCAAAATACGAATTCTGAGATATCATAAAAACTTCCTAGAGAGTTCTAACACGAGGGTCACCATTTCTTTAGAGCATGGAAATCATCTGAAATCTGTAGCTCTAAAATATGGGATAGTTACAATGGGTAACAAATGTGATAATGGCAATATTAACTTACAATAATGAGGATAAATTGCCATAGTAGGAAATGAAAATAGGGGCGTCACCGGTACACCCACACGGGCCAAGGTACCTAGCCTAGGCAGTGGACTGTATAGATTGGCTGGAGGTCGATACCCCTTTAAAGTAAATGCCAAAAGTATAATTTCACAGTCGGTATAAAGGCCCATTTACCTGATAATTCTTCTCCGCCGCCGTTACCGATGTTAAGAAAGCACCAGCTTTTCAGATAAACATGTACATGACAATATGTACACCACAATATACAAACCCCTATTCTCGTGCTGCGCCGGTATATTTAGAGCCAAAGAGTGAATCCGAGTCCGAGAGCGGGATACGTGTAAGTGACCGGTCATCTCCGATTTTGACATATATATAACAATAGCTGAGCCGGCCATGCGTACCTGTGGCTCAGTTATTACGTGTTGAATTAAAATTATAAAAATTAAAACGTGGCGCCATCTACGAGATATCTATAACAGTCGATCCTACAGTTTTCAGTCAACAAACTAATTTAAAGCGCCATCTGTTCTAGACTGATGAAACTTACAATTAAAACAATAATCAACATTGACAATCATTGAATTCGTAACTAAAAACTAATGAGGCTACTAATCGCTCAAATTGGACCAAATTATACATAAATATTATCTAACATGAAGATCGGTTGAGTAGTTTCGGAGTTCATCATAGGCAAACATCATAACACTGTATTTTATATATATAAAGAATGTAAATAGAACATGGATTACCCTTCTACGAATTTATACCCGCATAGAAAAAGAGAATGAGGTGTCCAGTCTCCTCTGTACATACTCTATGAGTGTAACGTCTGTAACTTGGCCTCAGGGTGATTATGATAAATGGCTCCGTCGCAAACTTGTCGACTATATCGGCATATCAGAAGGTTGTGTCGACTCACCCGCGTTGGTGTGTACGACATCTAATAAATGACTTGGACACCCGACTTCACTTGCCCTTGTTAAATCTGCCCTTCGTCATCTAATTTTTTTCTTGTCACAAAATTAAACGTAAGCTTGTCCACCATAATTTCCTGTTATACGTGGAAATTTTGTTCAATAAAGGCTTTTTCAAATCTTTACTCTTTTAGGGTTAATATATTCCTATGAGATAACCGTTATTTAAGATCAGTAACAAACAAAAAAATTGTGCGGTCAGAGAACCTGCGCTTCGTCAAGAACAAAGTTTCTTGACATAACATGAAGAATCAAATCAATAAGTTTCATTCAAAAATGAGGATATATATGCATTTATTAACATTTAAATATAAGGTAGTGAAATAAATGCTAAATAAAAGTATGTTTTGATAAAATTATAACACGTTTAATACTGAGAAAGAGACAAAAAGAGAGAAATAAAGTCGTATGATAGAAAGAAAAAAGTTATCTTTATAGCAGCGGTTAGACGGATACTACAGTTATCAAAAAAACAAAGTCGCAATAATAACAAAAAATAAAAAGTTTAACATTGCAAGTAAAATATAACAGTTGTGCTATAGTGCTACAAAAGCACACAAATCAGCATAAATGTCACCTGTCACCGAAACTGGTACCCTCATAGCTGATCTTTAATCGATGGGTGCAATGTACGTGGTTTAGCACTTTATTCTTAAGAGATCATTTCTATAAGTCCTACAAATTTTTATCAAATACTACAGCAAACTCCCGTCTAAAATATTGCGTGCGATGATCTTTGCACTTTCTTATACAATACAAATACTTCTTCTTACTTTTATCCCGCCTAAATTAGGTAGGCACAACATATTTCTCATGTTGTGATGTATCATTTGGCTTAATTTTTACGATCGGCCGCCTGCCTGATATCAACCCGCCTTGGGATTATTTTGTTGTACCTCTATATGTTTATGATTATTATATACTACCTGTACTCGCAGCTCCGCACGCGTTTTTTAAATTGTATTAAAGAAATATAAAATTGTGAGACCATGTACAATTATAGAAATACTCTTTAAATACATTTGTAAGTACGACACGCACGCCACCTACAGTAACATATAACGTATACATTAAATATATAAATACTAATAGTATGTCAAATGAGGTTTATCATCAGCAAAATATTTAGAATCTTAACCCACCATATAACTGCCTCAGTGCTCACTTACACTGTATAAGGAACTAATAAAAAAATGATTTAAAGATAGATAATGAGATAATATGTCCATATTGTCAATAAGTAATATGTTTATGGTCTAATATCATATTAGAAAGACCCCTTCTATCTTTAAAATTACTATTAATAATTATGCTGTTGAATTGTAAACAATGAATGAGCTGACGTTTTGAAATATTACATAAATATAAATCAAGATATAAAACTTTATATCTATCTAAGCAATTTTTAATATTTGAAAATTTAAATAATGCTCATTGAACTCGATACAATATTCTTATACATTACTATGGTTACTAAGTTATGTAGACGAAAGCGCGGTAAATAAAAAATGGCCGCCAAAATTACCAAAAAGGCAATATAATTCAAATTACATACATAGATAACAGATATATGAATTTCAATTATATTTATTCTTAGAGTTCAGTACAACGCACGTCTTACGCACATGTTTACAGTGAACAACATGTTTTTGCTAAATTTCATACAGACGAAGTCGCGGGTAACAGCTAGTCTAAAATAGAATAACCTAAATTACTTCCAATAAGGTCAGTCTTCTATCTATCAGTGGTATCTGCCAGTGAAAGTCAGGTCAGTCTTCTATCTATCAGGGGTATCTGCCAGTGAAAGTTCTGTGAAAATCGGTCTAACCGTTTTGGATAATATAAGGATAATATAAGTTAAAATTACCTAAATTACTTCTATAAGCTCAGCTATCTTACAGTGAAAATCTCATGAAGATCGGTCAAACCGTTTTGGAGATAGCATTGCGAGCAAAGCCACGGTTACGAGCTAGTATAATCTAAAATTGCTTGAATAACTTTTTATAAGGTCAGCTATCTGCCCGTCAATGTTTCGTGAAGACCAGTTGAACCGTTTTGGAGATAAAACTGCGGGTGAAGCCATGGTTAACAGCTAGTATAAATTAAAATTGCTTAAATCACTGTTTATAAGGTCAGCTATTTGCCAGTAAAAGTCATGTGAAGATCGGTCAAATCGTTTTGGAGATAGCACTGCGGGCAAAGCCACAATTAACAGCTATTCTAAATAAAAATAAACTAAATAACTTTTTATAGTGTTCTCTATCTGTTAATGAATGTCCCGTAAAAATCGGTCCAACCGTTTTGGAGATAGCATTACGGACGAAGCCACGGTTAACAGCTAGTCTAATTTAGAGTAGCCTAAGTAACCCGCTGTAATTTTAGCTACCTGCCAATGAAGCCGTTTTGGAAATTAGCCGGAACAAACAGACAGACAGACCGACAAAAATTTTAAAAATTGCATTTTTGTTATCAGTAGCGTGTATACTTTCGTACCCAATCAGTAAAAAATGTTTATTTTCATATTCCATACAGACACTTCATTTTTATTATATGTATAGAACACTAGTTGTCCCCGCGAACTTCGTATCGCCTTATTATGACTTTTTTTATTAGCCTACCTTTTTAGTAGATACATACCAATATATGGTACATTTTCTTATGCGACTTTTCGCTTTTCCGAAATACAAACTGAGCAAGCGAAATTTTTAAAGCAAACTGCAGTAACATTTTAAAATTACATGCGTCAACTCAAAAATGAAAAAAAAACGCTTCGTTATTACGGATTCGTTCACGTTGCTAATAGCGATTTGAGGTTGCGTTCACAATTACAGAAAAAGAAAACTGATTTGTTGGTTTTTCCGTGCAATTTTTCCAATTTTTCTCTCCATAAAAATCTTCCTCAGAGTTCAAGAAATAAATCAAATCAAAAATTACTCGCATTGGACCTGCCGTCTTCTAGTTTTGCGCTTAGCAACATATTTTGTGAATCATTTTTATTTATATAGATAATTACGGAGTCTGATAGGTACATTTTTAAGCTTTACAATTTTTCTGTAGACTTTAACTTGGATAGGCTATTTATAGTTTTTCTTGGGGCGGCACTACTGTTCGGCTTGAAAACGAAGTTGTTCAAGATATATGGTTTGCTTACTGGTTGCGCCGCTTTATGTATGTTTGAAAATTCCCGCATTATGGATTAAATTTGCGTCACTTTGAATTTTGACCAATTAATGCGATCAGGTCACGCCATCTAGTCTTGCCCAATCACATTTCCCTTTAACTATGGCACATGCTTATTCGCCGCGAGCGCGACGCTCGCGCCGCCAATAGTTTCGATTGCCGCCGCCAGTGTTCGACTGTTGCCGCCAGTGTGTTGTGTTACTTCGCTATCGTCGAGTAGTTTACGCGGCTTGCACAGTGTCCGTGCCGAGCCGCGCCGCATGCTTACATTTTGAGTTTTTGCAAGCTCGAGTGAGAAATAAACGCATCGCTACATACGTACCGACATTTATTATGAACAATAAGTGTTGTGTGAGAGAAGATTCGGTGGAAAGAAACGAGGAACACCTAGCCGGCTAGCCACGTGGAGACTGTATCGCCGCATGGTATGTGCCAGGTTTCCATCCTGCCCTTCTCTCCTTAATCGTAACTGATCGCAATAGTTGAATATCAATATAGCACCCCCGCATATACAGTCCACTTAAATTGAACATAGATAAACCCGCACCGCGCGCGCCCTCCGGCTCGTCGACCATCGCCGCGGCGCCACCATTTATTTAGTTGGTCCAGTCGAGCCGGATTATACCACCACTTACTATATTGTCATTTTTAGGTAACACAAAACTAAGTAACTTTAGATTGTTCCCGACAACTGCATTTTCAGGTTTTTTCAGTATTCGTGGTTTCTGGGTATTCACAATACTTCCAACTACCCGTTCTATTTTGCCACTGTTTTCTTACAAACTTTCCAAGTTATTACTCACTGATGTCTGTTTAACATTGGCAGCTGTTTTAACAGAATTCGACTACGTGGCTTCAGAATTTTATATCACGTAATATCCGTGAATATTGACTTGAATTA
The DNA here is from genome assembly GCA_036509395.1 of Antheraea yamamai. Taxonomy (NCBI): domain Eukaryota; kingdom Metazoa; phylum Arthropoda; class Insecta; order Lepidoptera; family Saturniidae; genus Antheraea; species Antheraea yamamai. The sequence goes on along the minus strand of AP028437.1, from coordinate 690,980 downwards.
ATAAAGTTTGTATCTTTCGGTTTTAACCATTGTCGAATAAATTAGATACAATAAACCATTCCATTGATATCATCACCATCAGCCGGTGAGAGACTCACTGCATGGCCATAGGCCTCTTCTTGAAGGAAGGTATGAGCATAATCACCACGCCAGCCCACGAGGTATTGATGATTTCAAACTGTGAGGAATCCACAGTTCTATGTTTTCCCACATATAGTAGTACTACAAGAATATTTCTCAGGTTCATGTACCCTCCCGATGTTTTCCTTCACCGTCAGCCGTTAGTGTTACCAATTTAAATGAGTAAATATACGCGAATTCCGAAAAATTCGTTGGTACCTGCCGGGGTTCAAACTTGGGTATAAGATATTAAAAGTATAATAGTCACGTACTATAGTAGCAACACCAATACCATACTATATAGTATAATACCATACCATACCATACTATACACCAACACCTGTGTCTACTATACCGAAGTAACTGACGACGCGGTTAGTAGGTTCATCCATCGCGCCGTGGACGCTCCGGCGCGGGACTCCGTGGTTTATAACTTAAAAATGCCCATAAAGCATCAACATGCAACCGCCATAACGACAATAACGTCATTAAACAATCCGTCCCAAAACAGCTAATAGTTAAGTAAAATTATAATGATAATCTATTACTATAATAAAACTGTATCAAAGCCAAATCTGTACATTAAATATTTTTTGAAAATTTTGATTGGGGTAGACTTTGTTATCGATATAGAAGCCAAAAATAACCCTTTTAAAATTTTTGTCTGTCTGTCTGTCTTTCTGTCTGTCTGTCCTTGTGAACACGCATCACTCTGAAAGTACTGAACCGATTTTGACGAAACTTGGCACAATGATAACTAATATTACGAGATTACATCTAGGATACTTTTTTATCTCATAAAACACAAGGGATTCTCCAGGATCTGCCTGTTTGTCTGTCTCTTTGAACACGTATCACTCTGAAAGTACTGAACCAATTTTGACGAAATTTGGCACAGTGATAACTAATATTACAAGGTTACATCTAGGATACTTTTTATCTCATAAAACACAAGGGATTCTCCAGGATAACGGACGAAAGTCAAAAATTTGTAGTTAATGAAATTTTTGACGGATTTTGGTAAATTTTCATTGTGCTATATATAGCAGACAGATTAGCTAAAAAGATAAGCTATATTTCCCTAAGCTACTTTAAAAAAAATACCAAAAAAAAATTGCCGGGTTTCGAACCGTCGGCTCCGTCGGACCATACAACGTCCAGTACGTTATAACTGAGCTACGGCTATATGACATTTCTATGCGTAATTATCAACCACATATGAAAAAAATATGTGTAAACGAAACTGTCATTTATGTTGCTACACTTATTTTATTGTATAAAAAACTAGCGGGCCCGGCAGACGTTGTCCCGCCTTGATTATGAAAAAATCCTTGACAAATTATATACTAAAACGTTCCTCATTAATCACTCTATCCACCGGTGAAAACAGTATGAAAATCCGTTCGGTAGTTTTTGAGTTTATCGCGAACACACAGACAGACAGACGCGGTAGGGGACTTTGTTTTATACTATGTAATGTTTGCTAAACAAAGGAGACAAGATTTTTTCCAAAAATATATACCTAGATAATAGTTACATTGCATTGTAGAAGATGAATCTCAATTACAGTTCTATCAGTACGTGTGCTGTTTCGATATTTGATAAAATTAGTTTTCTAAATATTGTTGAGTCTTGAAGTAGTTGGGTTCAGGTTTGTGAATCTAAGATTAAAATAAATCAGTTGAAGTGTTTGCAGTTACCATACTATGTTGTATTTATACTAATATTATAATGAGAGGTAAAGTTTTGTTTTCGAGGAATGCTTGGTACCTACTACTGATCCGATTTCAAAAATTCTTTCACTGTTAGAAAGGTATATTATCCCAAGTTCAGTATCTCAGTAAAAAATGTGGTTTATATGTCAAAAGTAAAATAAATGTGACAAAATTATAATTTAATGCAGATTTCACGTATAATTTACAAATTCTTATAAAACAAACAACTAAAACAAAATGGAAATTTAATGTAGATAAAGTTCAATTTTTACAGTATATTACGTGATGGGTACTGGGACGACATTTATCGGCAATATATGTAAGTTAGTTTTAATCTTCACTTTGATGACACTACTTTAGGTAATGCTGCGAACAGATTCTAGGCTTATTTTAAAAGATTTCTCACATACCAACTGGGTATATGTTTGAGTGAGTCCCTGGATAGTTTGGATTCACTATTGGAAGTGCTGGATAACGCTGCAATAGGGTTTTAGGTTTTTTAAGATTATTTGCGTTTAAAAATACAATTGAAACCGGTAATAACCAATTTGGTGCAGACGAAGTTGCACGGGTCAGCTAGTAAATAAATAAAATCCCAACAGTGGCTCACAGATACGATTTTTAACGTATATAACAGATTAAACGAATGCAAAAGGAAAAAAAAGGTGCGACCAAGAGTCTGCAGAGGAATAATAATAAAAAAGTATAATAGAAAAATAAATGCAAGTAAAATGACATGTCATAAAAATAATCTTCTATATCTTCTTCTATACATATAATAAGAATGAAGAGTGAACGATTGTGACGTCTGGAAATGACGCCCCTCTCTGTGCATCCACTAATAACGAATGTAAATATTTTGTTTTGCAAAAATATATAAAACTAGCCTCTGCCCGCGACTTCTTGCGCGTGTAATAGTTATTTTGGGTTAATGCTAACACGCAGCGGAAGCTCTCAAGAGGAAAAATACCCCGATTGTGAAACATTCTTCATTGGTGCTCTGCTCCTATTAGTCTTAGCGTGATGATGTACAGCCTCTTTCTCGATAAATGAGTTATATAACACTGAAAGAATTTTTCAAATCGGACCAGTAGTTCCTGAGATTACCCCCTACAACGTCACAACGTCACAACGTCACAAACTCACAAACTTTATCTCTTTATAATATTAGTATAGAAGTATAGATGAAGAGATAAACCAGATCGAGTTTGTTGCCGGTTCTTCTCGATAATTGGGTTGTTTGTACGAACCGGTGGTAGCTTTGTCGTTCATAAGCGCCTTCTCAGGGCCTAAATTGAATAAAGAATGTTTTGATTTTGAATATAAATCTAACGTTTCTTTGTTTCATTAAAATGGGTCCACTCTATCAATAGTTATTGTAATTTGAATGACGACGTGACTTAAGTACGAGAGAAAAGCAGATAAGTAAACAGACTTAATACATTCGGATGATTATATTAGTCATTGTTTTTGTAAATTAGGTTCCACGCGACAGAGTCGCGGGCACAGCTAGTATAAGATAAAGTTGTTATACGAGTGTCTGTGTGTTCCGTTAATTTTTCAAAAACTACGCAACGGATTGTAATACGGTTTCTACTATCGTACTATGTAGTAAATAGATAGTAGAGAAAAGTCGATGTAATGCAATAAAGTTACTAATATCAAAATAATCTACTGTGTACCCGTTTAACTTCAAAAACGCTTATAACAAAGTTCTCGGTGGTACATGATTACCTCCTACGAATAACTGTCGCTGTAACCACTTTTATCTATTATTATTGAAATATTATGGATTATTTGTAAAGCTGTTTGGCTAATCACTACATATTATAAAACAAAGTCCTCTTCCAAGTCTGTCTGTCTGTTCGCGATAAACTCAATAACAACTGAAACGATTTTTATGCGGTTTTCATCAGTAGATAAAGGGATTCTTGAGAAAAGTTTAAGAATATAATTTGTCAGTTTTTTTTTTCTTATCAGGGCGGGGCAACGTCCGCCTGCTCCGCTGGTATAATATAAGTTCTTGATCAGTTACATTTATTAATTACTTCGGAGATTTAAAGTACTCGTGCGTTAAGATTGCCTTTTATAACGTATCATTATTATACTGAAATATTAGACACTAGTTGATACCTGCGATTTTATTTGAGTCACCCCTTACAGCTTTGGGCACCGGTTATTTGACCTAGGTTCACTACGACTGTGTTCATACTTTTGTAAGTCTTAGAACAAACTTTAACTAAGGTTCTCTTTGTTCTTTATTAAAATTTGTTTTGATATTATTATTTTATATGTTAAATGTGACCAGGGTATGGCCGGATTGTGTAAAAAACGATATGTGTATAAAAAGTGTGAATACTGAGATGACATCTGACAGGGGATAGTGGACAAGGAAAACATACTGTGCCTACATTACTTAGGTGGTATAAGGGTAAGAAGATGATGAGACGAAATTTACGAAGTTCAGTTGATACACGATGGCACACGAATAACTACGTTGCACCCATGCGAAGCCGGGGCAAGTCGCTAGTATATACTAATTTAGAGGTTTTAGAGATGGAGTTCAAATCTCTAATGACTCATTTTTATTTAAATGAATTTTATTTCAACTCGAGGGTATGGAAGCAAAAATACAACTTTGGCGTACGACGATTTATTACTCAAGAGAGTGTACTTTTTTTTTTCGAACTGACTACGCTATTTATCTAGCAAGGTCTTAACAGCTTCACCGGACTACTAAGGCGAGTGCTTAAAGCACTCAGCCAATTTATGTTTGGCAATTAGCTCAAGGGTGCACGGCACACCTCGGCTTGGCTGTTGCCTGATTCATGCAATTCGCGTCCTATCTTTTTTTTTTTTTTTTAGCGTGGGGAAATCCCTTATTGTTACACCACCCTCTCGGGGGAGAGGGTGGGTTATGTCCGACTCGCACGGACTAAAACTCCACGGTGTACGTCTGCCGCTATAGTTGGGGCGGCACGAGATCTCTATAGACTTCATCGTGCCGCCCCAGCGGTTGGCCCAGCAGCGAAAGCGCCGCCGCCGGGCCCCGTCCTGTTAGGAGACAGCCGGGTACACACCGGCCGTCTCCTCCGTCCGCCGGATCTGTGCAATGGGAAGATGGGCCACCTGACCCATCTTCCCTAGATCCGGTTACCGTGGGAGGAGGCGGTCAAACTGCCGCCTCCTCCTGCCTGTCCTCCGTTGGCGGAGACGACTTCCTCGCAGAAGGAGGCCATTGCGTTCCATACATCCTCACTGCCGAGCATGGCAGCAACCACGCTCGGCAGTGAGAGGTCCCGCCCTACCGCCGCAGCCAGAGTGCGACGCTGCTCCTCCCACGCAGCACACTCAGACAGAGTGTGCTGCGCGGTGTCCGGGTCAACGCCGCACTGATGGCATACGGCGGTCGGCTCCCTGCGTGCCATCCGATGCAGGTACCAACCGAAGCACCCGTGCCCGGTCAGCACCTGCACCAGACGGAACGTCAGGGAGCCCCACTTCCTCTGATTCCATTCCGGCAGGACCGGACGGACGGCCTCGATCGTGTATCGACCGTAACGCGCGTCCGCCAGGTCCTGCCTCCAACTCTCCATCCTCGCTTCTCTTTCTCTCCTTCTCATTTCCTCTATTTCCCTGGGAGCCAGAGGCTCCCTCATCCGTTTCTTAGCCGCCGTATAATTATATATGGCGGCAAGCACCTCCGCCTCTAGCTCCCAGGGAAGGGAGCCAGCCAGCACCATGGCCGCCGCCGAGGACACCGTTCGGTACCCTCGTATCACCCTCAACGCCACGGTACGCTGCGCAGCTCGCAGCGCACGGATATTGGTGGCGTTGAGGGCGTCTACCCACAACGGTGCCCCGTAGGCAGCCATGGACCGAACGACCCCCATGTAAAGGCGGCGGCAGGCGGCACCCGGCCCCCCCGTGTTGGGGAGGAGTCGTCCGAGTAATTCGCGTCCTATCTGAGCTAACCTAAGTTAAGCTAAACTATTCATACATATATGAGTTGCTGAAACATATATGTGTACCAAGCATACATATCTCAACAACTCTTATGTGTATTTTGTATCGGAAAATTTCTAAACTATTTCAGTTCGATAAGGAAAAAAAAAAGTAAAACGCTTCCACTTTTATGTATAAGTGTGTATGCGTGCACGTGTGTGGAGGTGATATGTGTAATGTTCTTGCAGTGATGTAAATCTTTGTGTCACTGTATCGCGCGAGCAGCGCACTCGAGGGCTCCACGCCGAGGGATCGGAGCTAGAATGAGAGTGTGCGGTACAGTGCATTAACTTATATAAAAAAATAATTATTAATAATAATTATGTCGGTCAACGGATTATGACGCTGGCGCGTTGAGCACGGCGATTAGCCATCATGTGTGGCCATTCAAAAAGGGTGTTTTAGCTCATTGTTCTCTAATGACCTGTTATCGCTCGTTCGTTCTTTCGTTCGTTTGAACAGCCTAACCTACTATCCTATTCCTTAGGATAGTAGACTACTCATACGCTCGCTACACTAATATTATAAACAGGTAAAGTTTGTGAGTTTGTAATATTGTAAGGGGTAATATCTGGATCTACTAAACCGATTTTGTAAATTCTTTTACCAATAGAAAGCCATGTTATTTGTCAGAGTCATAGGCTATATATTAACCCGAAAGATGAAAGGACTTTTTTGTTAAAGTCGGATTTGCAAAATAAGTCGGAGTAAAAACGGTCGAACGAAAACGTTTCTTACGAACGCTGCCTTAACGATGAGGGATATATGATTGAGTTCCAGAGAAAAGTTGTAGAGCTTGATAATGTCTACAAAAAAGTCAGACAGCATATGTCTAACTTTTATATGTAAATTCAAAAAGTGGTTTTTTTATAAATGTTTACAGCTCAACGAAGTGGGCACGGGTTAGCTAGTATTTAATAAATGGAACTTACTTCCATGTACAGTTAAGTTTATCACAGTTTTACTAGGTGATAATGCGTTTAAAAATAGCGTCACAATTTTAAAATTTCGCAATACGTATGTGTTTGCTCGCTCGACCCCCTTATCACGGGAAACGGAAGTCATAAACCATCCGGTAGGGAGTTCGATAAGCCTTAATGTCATACTAACTGGTACGTAACCAGAGGGGCACAGTCAAGACCCCCTATTATCTATGATTGAGAAGAAAATAATCATGACTAAAGCTTTACCTTTACCTATAATCAAGTGTCAATTATTAGGTACTTATATATGAAATTAGAGTTACATATTATAAAACAAAGTCCTCTGCCACGTCTGTCTGTTTGTTCGTGATAAACTCAAAAACTACTGAACGGATTTTTATGCGGTTTTCAAGAGTAGATAAAGTGATTCACGAGGAAGGCTTAGGTATATAATTTGTCAATGTTTTTTTTATTATCTGAGCGCGACAACGTCCGCCGTCCCCGCTAGTACGGCATAAGTAAAACAAAAATATGTTATGATATTATATTTGTAAAGAAAACGTATTTCTTGACTATTACATAGAGTTTCATCAAATTTCGGTTACAAATTAAGTATGAAAAAAAAAACATAATAAAATAAAATAAAATAAAAATAAAAAAAAAAGCCTTTATTCTACTTTTTTTTTGTTTTTATTTATTTCTACTTCCTTATCTAAATTGTAGTCGCCTCGTCGGCGTAGGCCTCCCCTAGTTTTTTCCACAGGTCCCTCTCCCTTGCCTTTCTCATCCAATCTGCTCCACATCTTTGATGGAAAATATACCGCCATCTTTTTTTTGGTCTTCCTGGTTTTCTCTTGTAACCTAGTGGCACCCACTCTGTTACCCTTTTTGTCCACCTGAAATTATCTTGCCTGCAGATGTGACCTGCCCAGTTCCATTTCAAATGTCTTATTCTTTTCCGTATGTCTGTTACTTTCGTTCTTTTCCTTATACTTTCATTATCTATTCTATCTGAAATCTTTATGCTTAGGATACTTCTCTCCATTTTTCTTTGGCACACTGCAAGTTTTTCCTCATCTTCTTTCCTTAGAGACCACGTCTGACATCCATATGTTAGGCAAGGTAGAATTGCTATATCATGAACTTTTTTCTTTATGTGTAACTGGATTTCTTTATTCTTCATAATTTCTTTCAGCCCCCAGTACTTTTTCCATGCTAGTGCAATTCTTCTTTGTATGTCTTTTTTGGTGCAATCTTCAAAGGATACTAGCTGTCCCCGATACACGTAATCCTCTTCATATTCTATCTTTTCATTCCCTACTTTGATCTCTTCGTGTGCTCCATTTGTTAGTACTTTTGTCTTTGAGATGTTAAGTGATAGGCCCACCTTCTTACTTTCGTTTGCTAATTCATTTGTCATTGCTTCTAAATCTACTGCGTTTTCAGCAAACAGGACTATATCATCAGCAAAACGGAGGTGACTGAGAAGTTCTCCTTCTATCTTAACTCCTCTTGCTTCCCATTTAAGTTTCCTAAAAATAGTTTCTAGTACTGCTGAGAATATTTTCGGGGATAAGGGATTTCCCTGCCTTACCCCTCTTTTGACAGGAAATTCTTTGCCCTCTCTTTCTAGCCACACTTTTGCATAACATTTGGAGTAGATACTTTGGATCAGACGGATATAGTTTGTGCTTATACCATGCTCTGTCAATGCTGTCCATATTGCTTCATGATTCAAGGAATCGAATGCCTTTTTATAATCTATAAAGCACATGTATAGAATTATACCATATTCGTTGGCCTTCTCAATTATTTGGGTCACTACTTGTATGTGGTCAAGTGTGCAGTAGTTTTTGCGAAAGCCTGCTTGTTCTCGCGGTTCGTTTTCTTCTAGGAGTTTTATAAGTCGATGCAGTATAATTTTCGAGAATATTTTATACATGTTTGTCATTAAGCTTATCGGTCTAAAGTTCCTTAGATCAGTTCGATAGCCCTTTTTAAAAATGAGTGTGATTATTGACTTCGACCACTGTTCTGGTGTTTCTGCTTTTTCTAGAATATTATTGAAAAGTGTTTGAAGAGGTTTCTTTAATGAATCACAAAGAGATTTTAATAATTCATTTGTGATTTTGTCACTGCCGGGTGTTTTGTCGTTCTTTTGTGCCTTTATGGCATATTCAACTTCTGACTTGAGTATTTTTTCCAACTCTATTTGTATGGTGGCAGGGGTTTTAGTTATACCTGAATCACGTTGGTCTGGCTCGGCATTAGATGAGTAAAGTTCTTTGTAAAACATAGTTGCCTCCTTTAATATATCTGGGCGTCTAGTAAGCACTCTTCCTTTTTTATTTTTTAGATTAGCTGTCCACTCCAGTTTGTCGCTTAACATTTTATAGGCTTTTTGTATTGCTCCAGTTCTATTAATAAGTTTTTCAAAGGTATGTCGCCTTATTGTTTTCTTTTCACGTGCTATGTTTCTGTTTATTTCTTTACTCGGTTTTGTTATGTCTGCCTGAGCTTCCTTTGTTCTTTCCTTCTTGTATAGCAGTTTGCGTTCTTCCAAAAGTTTTCTCGTGTCTTTGGTTATGTATTTTCTTCCTTCCTTTTTAGTTTGTGGTAATTGTTCTAACACAAGCTTAAGCTCTTTCTCCAGTTTGTTGTATTGGCCTTGGGCGTCATTTCATTCGATGATCGCTTCCATGAATTTACCTTCCAGGTATTTTGCACTGTCTTCAGATAATATTGGTAGAAGTCTCGCATTGCATGTAGATTTGATGTGTTTTCTATTTCGTTGTGATTGGGAGAGTATTTTGCATCTGATCATTCTGTGGTCTGTATTGAAATTTAGACTACCTATAATATCGAAACTTTCAATTTGTTTGGGTTGATTGGTAAGCATGTAGTCAATCTCATTGAAGGTTTTTGAAAAAAAAAAACATAATGTCATATCAAATTTGGTAGGTGGTAGAGCCACGCTGAAGCTATTACTGGTTTCAGCATGAATGGGTCGGCTCGCCCGGGGTACTACCACTCTCTCCATCACCACCGTCCATAAACACTAACAACACCAGAGGAGTCGCAAGTGCGTTGCCAGCCTGTGTTTGGGGGGAGGGGAGAGGGAGACGGGACGGGGAAGGGAAGTGGCCCTCCGGCGCTCTCGTTGACCGAACGAAACGCAACAATGCAAACACTGTTACTTTACGTCGATTTTCTATGAGAGGGTGACACCACCCCGGGCGAGCCGACCCATTCGTGTTGAAAGTAGTAATAGGTTCAGCGTGGCTCTGCCACCTATATAAAGATTGTAGGAAGTAAAACTTTAAAGATAAACTTGTAATGACGTTTGTATGTTTACAGGCGAGTTTTTCTTTTAAATTATGTAATTTAGCGTGGTTTTAGGTAATTGATTATATAATTAACCAACTTCCTCGATGTTAACAGAGCGCAACACATACAAGTTTGATCCTATAAATGTTTTCTTCTTACAATTTTTTTTTACTATTTTATAATGCACTTTGCCAAGACATTACGTTTCCGTTTATCACACTCAATTTATAAAAGAATTTGTAACCGAAATGTGACGAAACTCCATGTGATATTTAAGAAATATGTTTTCTCTATATATGTATAATCATGTATCATTATTATTTATGCACTTTTACCATTCTATGGGTTGTTCATTGATTCCGTTGTTGAAAAAACTGTGGAAACGAGAATCAATAAAATTGGAATTGAATTTCTTTCCTCTCAAGATATTGTTCAAAATCCAAAAAAAAGTGGTAATCTGTTGGAACAAGGTCCGAGGAGTATGGTGGGTGTCAGTAACATTTCAACCACAGGTTTAATTTAGTAACCGTCTTGGAGTCTAACGTTGATGTGAAACCGTAGTGGGCTAGAGAGATTGACCAGTGTAAGTAGCTTAACGGCTTGCTTTCCATCAATTTGCAATTGTTAACAATACATATCCGCCGTAATCGTCTGCTCAGATCTTAGGAAGCTGTTGTGTAAGCACCAAACACTCACCAGTACCTTTTTCTGAGTCAACTTCCGCTTGGGACCGGATTTGACCGGATTTGACCGGTTTTTTTACCGATTACCGATTTGCCGGATTGTGAGTTTAAACGCCATGTCAAGCCGGTTTTGGTGTCAAAAGGCTATTATACGAGTTTGTTTTGTCCGAACCAATGGTAGGTTTGACGTTTATAAGTGCCGTCTTAGGGTATAAATTGAATAAAGTATTTTTTTATTTTGTTCTCTTGGGTACCAACATTGTAACGCACGTTTCCGATTGTTGTATGTAAAATAAAGTAGTGCGAAACCAAATGAAGCACTAAATTCTAAACACATATCTACTAAAAGTTTAAATGTCTAACTAGAAATAGAGCGAAATATTAGTAAATAAAACAACAAAAAGTAATTTAAAACATATAGTTACGCTGTAAAGTACATAAAATGAACGTAAATACTGTACTAATTTGTTTTCCTGTTTTTCAGGCATAAATAAATAGGCTGGGAGGTAGTTCAAAATATTTTTCAAAAATTGTTATTGGTTTGGTATTGACCAATCTTACTTTTTTGTATCCAATCGCAGCTTTTTCTATTCCATATTTACAAATACTCCTATATTCTTATCCTATCTGATTTACAAAAATGTATAAGGTCATTTGACAAATATGTAATACTCTAGTAACAGTTTTTATTTTTCTACCATTTTTAGTAATTACATCTGTAGCTTATTGTGTTGTTCTAGTATAAGTTCGCATGCTGTAAAAGAAACAAAAAATAACACATTTCCGGTACACTTGCAATGAGGCTAATTATTTCAGGGTCATAACGTGTCCTTAGCGCCACCAATATGCGTGTGTTGCGAAGTGCGCATTACACTGTGGCGCTGAGGGAGATACGAGAGTATCGGACGGTGTCTTCGGTTTCCACTCTCTCTCCCTGGAGATCTATCTATATATCTATAATGCATTTCTCCACGAAATAAATAAAGGGTCACTTAATATAATGGTACAATATAATGGTTTATTAGAATATTAGGTGTATAAATAAAAAAGGAGGGGTAGAAAAACTTTGGACTAAATGTAACTAATATAAAAGTTTTATTATTTTTATAGTTAAAACGCTTGTTTATTTTCAATTTTCATTTCAATCATTCTATTTGTTATATGTTCGTACATTTTGTATTTAAAAATCTATAAGTTACAACTTTTACACCGAGTCTTTTTAAAGTGTATAATACAATTAGATAAATATAATTATAAGACCTCTTTTAGTATTCTTAATGCTGCCCTGGCGTAGATAAAGGCAAATCATAAAAATTAATTTTGGTGTTTATTTTATGTTTGTTATAATTTATTAACTGCTACTTTATAGTTGTTATTTGTAGTTTCAAACTATCTTTCTCAAGGTACACAACATATACAGAACAATCCCGTGGTATGTATATATTTTATTTTATATGCTGATGAAAATTAATCTCTACGGGTAGGTCTTTTTATACTGGTTTTTTGTGAATAAGCAACATTATCCAACGTATCTTGAACCGCAGGCAACACCAGAAACTAATTTTGCATAATATTAATAAAAACCAGGCCAATAAAAGAATATAAAATTATTAGAAATACTTGTTAAATTATTATTTCTTAAATACGCTCTAGTGACTATAATTTTATTGTTTCATGATAATTATGCCTTTTATCTGCATTCATGTTGGACTCTCTTTTTTATCTAAATTTCTCATCACTGCTCAACGCCTTTAGAAAAGCGTAATAATATGTAGCTTAAGTTATACTGAGAAATGTCAATTATCTGGCCACAAAGTTCTCGTCAAATATTTTTGCGAACAAATAAACACTTTAATTTTATTTTTATGTATAGATTACATATATACATCCATCTATACATATAATAAAAATGAAGTGTCTGTATGTAATATCAAAATATATTTTTTATTATTATATAATATATAAAATATATTTTACTTTAAATTAGACTAGCTATTAACCGCGGCTTCGTCTGCAATGCTATCTCCAAAACGGTATGACCGATTTTCACGGAACTTTCACCAGCAGATAGCGGACATCATAATAAATAATTTTGTCTATTTTAATTTAGACTAGTCGTTAACCGTGGCTTTGCCCGCAATACTGTCTCCAAAACGGTTCGACCGATCTTCACAAAACTTTCATTGGCAGATAGCTGACCTTATAAAAAGTAATTCAAGCAATTTTAATTTATATTAGTTACTATCCGTGGCTTCGCCTGCAGTGCTATCTCCAAAACGGTCAGACCGGTTTTCACAAGACTTTCACCGGCAGATAGCTGACTTAACAAAAAGATATTTAGATCTTTTTTTGTCATCATGGATACGTTAAAAATTCGAGTAATTATGGAATATGAGTACCGTCGTGGCAGCAACGCGGCACAAGCGGTATGCAACATCAACGACGTTTACGGAGCTAACACTACAAACCAACGCACCACCTGTTATTGGTTTGCTCGCTTCCGTTCTGGGAATTTCGACCTGAAAAATGAACCTCGCGGTCATCCGAAGACTTTGGTCGATAATGACGAATTAAAGGCGATTGTAGAAGCTGATGATACACAATCTACGGCTGAATTAGCAGCAGCTTTCGACATTAGCGTCAAAACAATATTGGTCCATTTGCTTCCAATTGGCAAGGTAAAAAAGCTTGACAAATGGGTGCCCCACGAATTCAATGATCGCCAGCGCGAAGTACGCGTCGAGACGTGCCTTGCACTACTCAACAAACACACAAATGAAGGAATTTTGAACCGCATTGTTACCTGCGATGGAAAATGAATTCTGTTTGATAACCGCAAGCGCTCAGCAAGTTGGTTCAGCACCTAAACAATGCCCTAAACGAAAACTTACCCCTAGAAAAGTGAAGTTGGGGTTGGAAGTTCTCCGTCATCCGCCCTACTCACCAGACCTTGCGCCTACAGACTACTACTTTTTCCAGAATTTGGATAACTCCTTGGCGGGAAAAAAATTCAATACCCGAAAGGCAGTACAAAATGCCTTTGAAAAATTTGTTGCCTCCCGTCCAGCTGATTTCTTTAAGAAGGGCAGTAATAAACTGCCACTGCGTTGGCAAAGATGCATTGATTGCATGGGTGATTACTTCGATTAATACAAATAAAAAATACATGAAAAAAATTCGTTTAAATTTTTTCATACAAAACGGCAATTTCATAGGTAAAGACCTAGTATATCTGGAGCATTGTTTATCCTTTTAGCAGAGAGCATCTATACAAAGAAATCAATAGAGGCATTCAATTAGGGTGGTCAGTGGCAGTACCTTGTAGAGACATCCAGATTTGTCATTGTTGTTTATAAACAGTGTATTTTTTTGTTGAATTCATAAATCATAACAAAGCAAATAATCAAAGTAATTTTTGTGTCCAGGTAACAACAATGGATACGTGTTCATTATCATCACAATTTGAAACTATCCAGGGTGCTCTGAATGTTATTTCAATGTTGAATTTGACGGAGTATCTATGGCCACCAGAGGCTAAAGTTAGAGGTAAATGCATAATAAAAGACCTGTTAAAGCTATCGAACCAGTGTCCAACTGTAAAGCAACTGTGGAGGATAACACACACTCGTACGTTCAAGATTAATACACAAGAATAGTTTAAAATGAACTAAAAAAAGGTTAGGTTTTAGCGTAGAACTATACCTCATATGATGTTAAATGACCGCGTGGTCTAAGATGGTAGACACAGTAAACCTAGAGGTAACTGGATCTCAAGTGCAAACGCGCTAAGAATTTAAGGAATGTAACAAACTAATAGGTGCTTCGCGGAAGTTTTTTACTTGAAAGTGGTAGCTAGTCAGGCGAACTTAGAAAATCGTATAGTTTCATAATGATGTTTTCCTTTACGGAAAGTTCCGACTCAGTTGCAAGGATTCGCACCTAACCTGTCTGAAAACGCTATCAATTAAGCCATCATCGCTTAATATAAATATAATGTTCGACACTTTTTCAGATGGGGCATCATTTGACTTTATTATCATAGGTGCTGGGACAGCAGGATCCGTTATAGCAAATAGATTAACTGAAATTAAATCAGTGAACGTATTACTTATTGAAGCAGGGGGAGATCCACCAATTTATTCTCTGGTGAGTGATATAATATAAGTATAGTACAGCAGGCAGAAAGAGATAAAATTGTTGCGAAACATTGTTAACTAACTATTGTACCTAGTTCCTACGGACCAAGCACCAATTAATGTGTTCTAGTAGACGTCATTGCACAGATGTCTGGTAGTAGTAGTAGGTCAGTAGTCTTGTAGTTCCTATGTCTTAAAAAGACAAAAAGACAATCATAATCCAATAGTATTTACAATGTGCAGTAAAGTTTCTAATAACAACTGCTTCTTTTTTTCCCATCCAGGTTCCTTCTTTGAGAAATTATTTGAAAGGATCACCTTACGATTGGAATACTTCACCAGAAACCAATTGTGTCCTTGCGAAATGTCACACGAGTTCAAAGCCAAACTTAGTTCTTGGTAAAATGTTGGGCGGTTCAAGTTCACTAAACTATATGGTTTACACAAGAGGAAGTCGCAAAGACTATCGAAACTGGGCAAATATTACCAAAGATAATTCCTGGGCCTGGAATAGCATTCTCCCCTACTTTAAGAAAAGCGAACAACTCCTTGACACAACAATTTTAAACTCTCCTGATGGACCTTACCACGGTACCTCCGGAAATATTAAAGTAGAAAAATACAATCGTCCTGAAAGTAAGAATTACTTTGAAGCTTATGAGGAACTCGGCGTCAAAGTTGTGCTTGATGTGAACGGTAAAACATCCTTAGGGGTGACGGAACCTTTGTATACTATTGCAAATGGCATAAGACAGAGTACAGCATACACTTATCTTAAGCCAATTAGGAACCGATCCAATTTATATGTTCTCAGAAATACGATAGCTACAAAAATTATAATAGATTCAAATAAAACAGTTATCGGAGTAAAAGTACATACGAGACACAACAGAAGTATTATATTAAAAGCTAAAAAGGAGGTAATCGTTAGTACAGGGGCTATAAATACACCTCAGCTACTAATGCTATCGGGTATCGGTTGTAAAAAAGATTTAGAACGCAAAAATATTAAGTCAATAGTTGACTTGCCTGTTGGAAAAAACTATCAAAATACTATATCAGCTACGTTGTACATCAGTTTTAATCAAACCCGAAAGACTTCACAACCGATATTGCCTCAGGAAACCAGCAACATAGGTATATTAGCCTTCATAGCTGTAAACAAAAAACAAAATTATCCTGACTACGAGATTTATAGCACAGTTGAGGATACGTCGAACAAACTCATTACATACTCTAACGATATATCACGATATCGCAAAGAAATATATGATGCTCTTTTCAAAAAAACCAAAGATAACACTTTTTACCATGTTCTTCTTATGAATAAATATCCCAGATCACGTGGACAAATTTATCTCCGTTCAAAAGACTTCAAAGATGCTCCAGTAGTTAGACATGGTTTGTTTTCGGATGAAATTGATTTAAACAATCATATCCGTTACATAAAGCATTTCTTAAGAATTTTGAACACGACATCTTTTAGAGAAATGGGAGCCGAGTTTATTGATCCGACACCGAATTGTCGAGGAATGCGATATGACAGCGATGAGTATTGGCGTTGCTACCTGCGCTGTATGGTCAACCCTGGAACCAGTTACTCCGGCACTTGCGCGATGGGATCGGTGGTGGACTCGCGGCTTAACGTTTACAATGTCACAAAGCTGCGTGTTGCTGACGCGAGCGTTATGCCGAGTCCTATCAGAGCTTACATAAACGCGGGGATTGTTATGATCGCCGAAAAAGCTGCAGATATGATAAAAGAAGATCATCAGTTACAATAATTAGATTCAATAGCACAATGAAGAGATCAACACTTGTGAACGATTTAAGATCAATGTACACCACGAATTTCAACGTTCAAATTTTATCAAAGTAAATAATACGTATTACGGATAAAATGTAGTATTGACAACTGCTTGTTTACTCTTTTATTTTATTGTTATTGCAGATTGTCTTTTTTTCAGGTCACCTTATTTTCCTTTAGTGTAATGTTCAGAATACTAATAAAATTTTAACACAAAAAACGTTATGTTATTATTTTTATTTATAATCTCACTCTCAGAATACGGCGTCGTACTCAAAACAATTAACGGTGCTTCAGACACCTGCTTCTTTTTATATGATCGACATTGTAAGTCCTCGAAAATATGAATTTAAATTAATAAAGGATGTAAATCGAAATTAGCGTTTCCAAGTTTCTTTGGTGTGTGTAAAAACCGCGAGCCCTGTTATCGTGGTACGTCTATCGGCACGCAGTCCGGTAGTTCGTAATGCATGACAATAATGTCTTTCCACACCTACATTTATCACGACTATGGACAAAATTTCGATGCGATACACGGAGGTATGGGAGTAGCATAACTCTAAAACTCAATTAAACAACTGTAAAAATTATATTAAAACTCTACTCTACTATATTACTATAGTATATACTACTATATTTAGTATCAATCCAAATTTAGGTAAATTATATTTCGAAATAAACCTAAAAAATACAAAAATAGTCTCATTATTATCCATGCTCTTCCTTGTAATATTCTTAGGACAGTAAGCCAATAAAACAATACATTTAGTGTCATTTAATGTCGTTAAAAAACACTTTTGAAATTATATTTACTTAACTAAAAGCGCATGACAGTAAAATAGTTCGGATTAATTATATTTCATTTCGATTGAGTCCACGACATATCGTGCAACATCTTATCGAAACTGCTGCGATTCATAAAAGGACACTATATGTCGAGCGCCATCTATTGGCAATAATACATATTAATTAACTACTAAAATTCATTTCTACTCATATTTATTGTTATTTGTATGATAATTGTTCTTTGGTCTACTTTGTCTTAGATATTATTTATACATTATGCATTTACTTACCTACTCTTCTCTCGTACTTCACTCGAGCAGTCATTTAAGTTACAATAACATTTGATAGAGTTGACCGATTTCAACGAAACAAATACTAAATAATACTGGTGGATATGCTGTATAATTTTTATGGTGAAGTTTTCTCTATACTCTTAGTATATATGAAAAAAAACATATGTTTTAAGCAATATTTAATCAATGGAGCGAGAAAATACCCTCAAGAGGTCTACCGCCATGCGCGTATTGCGAAACAATACTCGATACGTTTAGATCATTTTTTTATTTTCACTTCTTATATGTTTGGTCCTAATCTAAAGAAATATCACGATATGTTTATGTAACATAAAGCTATCATACTCTTAAAACTACGATTTTTATAAGTGATCTGCGTTGCGTTCCACGATGTGTGTTTTCTTGCCGTGGAGAAGCTAGGTATGCATGCGCAGAACAAGACACAAGAAGTCGCGGCTATCAGCTAGTCCTTAATAAAAAGTATCGGTTGTCAACGTAAAAAAAAAAGAACATCTTTGGACTAAATAATGTATATGCAATGTATTCTGATGACAATCTGATTTTTCTGCAATCCCCACCAAATACATGGACACATCCTATACTTACAAAACAAAAGTAAATTTTCGTTTTATTCTCTAGTTAAACCACAGAATATGTAATCCTTTATATTAGGTACGTACTCTGTATGTGACCCTATGAATATAATTTATCTATGCCTCTGAATTGTTTCTGTCCGCTAGGAGTATTAATTTTCTGTAGTTTTTGTTGTTTTGCGGTTTTTCAGCAAATATTCAATTCGTATATATTCTAGTAACATGTATTGAAAAGTTTAGTATAAACATTTATTTAGCATTTTCTATTACAGTGTACACACTATATACCTAATTACTTTTTTTCTGAACTGTGTATACTAGATACAATGGACTGCTAAAGGTGCTAAACCACTATATTGTGAGGAAAAAACCTCAACAAAGTTGAGATGCCGCGGCGGCCGTGTTACTGGACAAGAAAACTAGAATTAGAACTTGTGGAGTTTGTCAAAAAAAGGGAATTCATATGGAAGTCAGTCGGAAACACGAACCATCACATCCAGCAAAAGTATAAAGCGTACGCCGAGTTCGCAGCCAAATTGGGACGTGGTTTTACTGGTATATAGATTAATTTAATGTTTCTACATTTATTATCCATAACCGTTGACGTATGTATCTATAATAATTATTCAAATCACCTTAAAACAAAATACAGCATTAAGTTATGGTACTCTACATTATTGTTGTCAATTAATAATTAACCACTCTAGTTTTGTAAAACCATAAGGGTTTAAGCTCCATACAAACGAAAGTAGACCTTATGTAGCACAGGTCAACAAACATTTTGGCAGCATAAGTTTAAAAAAAATACTGGATTTATTACAAAATTTGAATAATAACAAATTATGTAATGTAAAATTACAATTTTTATATAAAATGTATTACTAAATTATTCTTTCATTCCTAAGAACTTTTTTTTTACTTAACCATGAAGTTTACAATTTATTTATAGTATTTATACTTTTAGGTTAGAAAAAATATTATACATTAAATATTTAATTAAATAAATATTAAATTATTATTATATAAATATTTAAAATTAATTATTTAATCATTTAGACATATGAATAGGATAACTTTACTATTAGTATACTTTATTATTATAGTTAACTTTACTATTTTTCCTCCCTATTTATTTCATATAAAACTTATTGTAAGAAAATATACTAAGACCTAGCTAGCTAAAAGGTTATACTTAAGATTAAAATAAAATCTATACCTATCAATTCAGTGGTCCTAATACCAAAACAAAAGCATTTGTTTTTCTAATATGCAAGGATAGCAGTTTTTTATGAAATACATAGCAACCTTCTTAGTCATGTTACATTGTAAAAATTAATTGATATTCATGTGAAAAAATGCATAAATATCATGTGTTGAGAGTCTTTCTCCTATAATGGCCCTTTGTATACTAATCAGCCATACAATAAGATTGTTACAGTATATGCAGAAACCAATGAAATTCAAAAACTATCATTATACTTTTGAAATAAAGATAAATTTCAATAATTTATACTTATTACTTTATAAAATAATTTTCAAAACTGATTTAGAAATAAAACAATTACATACAATTATATTTTAATTTCAAGGTATCATAAAAGAATGAACACAAAATGAAGACTTATAATAACTAAAGATTATAATGATATTTGATGACCACTGCTCTGCATATACAGAGCACCTAAAACATTACAGAATTATGGTTTTGTTTTATAAAATAGAATATGAAAGTAGTAAATAAAATACACAAAACTATGTGTCGCAATACTCTGTACAACATATAAATAGGGACATCTTTCTAATTATCTACTGGAAACGACCTTCGAGTTTGTGAACATAGTGAACTGTATTAAACCTAGATAAAACCAATTTCAATTGTGTTAGTGTTACAATTATTGATACAACTGAAAAATATTTTCTATAAGACCCATAGGCATATATAGGGTACATATACTAAATGTCTTTGCCGATGGCGGGAAATTTAAAAATTTTTAAAAAAGCGCGCGCGGCCGATCTGCCGGTCCGAGAGCTAACGGATTAAATACTAAAAATAAGTTCACTGTCAATGATTTTTTTTATTCTAGAAATATAACAAAGTTATGATTGCATCTCACAATAAAACCACTAACCAAAAACAATAAATAGTAGAATGTAATCTTTGACCGAAGAGCTACTACTCCAATTCTGAAAGTAAGAAAGATCCGTGTAGCATTCAATATTCAAAGACAATCCAACACTCACCATACTAATTATTAGGATCTACAAACACTATTTCTCCATACTTTTATTATTTATTTATTCACGGTTTACGGTTAAAATTGTAAAGAAGATTTAAGAATTTTTATACAAATCAGAGCTCAGTCAGAATGATATCCATAGTACATGAAATCAAATTTAAATCTAATGGTGATATAAAGATTATTGATTCATTTGAGACTATCTCTCACTGTATTTGTAGGCTTTTATGGTATATATATAAGTAGATAATAAATACTTTCTGTAGATATTCTGTACATGTAAATACTGTTGACATATTACAGCACGATCAGTCCGAGACAGATGGGTTAACATTCGGAGTACATTTAATCACAATTTACGAAGGGTAGACAAGTCGAAGGAAACAGCAACCTCACCAGCAGAAGTCTACATACCTTGTTGGCCTCTCTGGAAACCATTGCAGTTCTTAAGAGATATGCCAAAAAAAGAGGACAATAATTTTGAGGTATTTATCTTTAACTTTATATCAGTCTCTTGTAGCAATTAAGGGATTAAGATCTTTATAAATTTCTCAAAGTAAGAGGGTCACACCTCACATCACAGAAGGTGCATCTAATTATTTTTTCTAGATGCATTTATGTATTACACTTATTCTAAAAATAAATTAGAAACACTTTGTTAACAGTAAAAGCTACAAACTTAAAGCTTTCTCTAGTTTTTGTTATATATTCCCCTTTTCATTATTTGGGAAGTATCTTTAAAACAGCATTTTGATTGTAGATTTCTTTACATTTGTGATTACATCATAAATGATATATGTTGGTAGCTAATTCAATTATATATATATTTTTTATATTTGGCAATTTCAAATGTAAAAATCCCTAATAATCAGTCAGCAAACATCTATCATTGTATTTCCTTATACTCCATATCTCCACAGTTATATTCTTCACTGATTTGATATTTTAATTTAACATCAAGTGAGAAATAAAACTATTATCTATTGTTAAAGAGGATAGATTAACAAAATGTTTCAGTGATTGCAAAAAATATCAAATCAGTGAAGAATATAACTGTGGAGATATGGAGTATAAGGAAATACAATGATAGATGTTTGCTGACTGATTATTAGGGATTTTTACATTTGAAATCACTAGTGAAAAGCAAAAAAGGTGCATATGATTTATTTCCAAATTGTCAAGTTGTAGATATTTTGTATTAAATGAAAAGCCGTATTCCATAAAATCCTATATAATTACTGTGGTATACCCTTTTTGCATTTGACTAGTGATATATGTGCATATATATTAATTGCAGATTATACTTTTATTTGATATCTAATTTTTTAATTTATTAAAATTATTCCAGAATTATCCACTAAAACAATCAAATTACATAGACATCGGCAAAACTCTTGAAGTAAAAGAAGAGGTCAGATCTGATGTAGAAGACACAGGGCTTCTGAATATTAGAGAACGAGGCCAACGTACAGACAGACCTCGACGTAAGACATTCAATACAACATCAGCAAAGGATAATAAATGTATTAGGGTACTTGATGACTTGATTCAAGCGATGAACCCTTTATGCGATAGTGTTCATAGTGAAGATACAAATTACTGGTTTTTTGGGAAACATGTTACAGAAAGACTGAACTGTATGAGACAAGTAGATGCAGATTGTGCGAGCCGAGATATCCTTATGCTGTTAGATGATTCTCCAAGTGATTTGCTAGAATCAGATGTTATATACAAAGATCAGTGTATCACGGAATAAATGGTATGTGTTTTAACTTGGAATTAATAAAGTTACAGTACGGCACAGACACCAGCTCAGGGTATATGCTTGATTTGAGACTTCAGCTTTACAGGAAACACAATAATTAGGATCACTGAAGTTTTTGCTTCTCTTACAGCTGTGATGAGGTTTAGTGAAATGAAAACCTGTAGAGTTCAATGAAAATGATTAATTTTTTACTAAGACATTGTGAAACAGTTTCTTAGGATAATAAAGTTTATTAAAATAATTTTAGAAGGTGCTATGTATAGGGGGTTAAAACGATTTAAAATGTTTTACACAGAGGTAAATAAGTAGTGGCTCGCTAATCTTTTCATTAAAAATTTATACAAAACCTAACTTGAACTTTTATTTACTCCACCAAAGTAGTATGGGTCTCGACAAATTTATAATTCACTGTGAGGTTGCTCGCTGCAAATAACTGCACACTAATGCACACTAAATATTTTATATATATTGAATGATCTGAAGCAAATAGAGTTTCATGTTCTGTGCTGTTATTTCAAGTTCACTTTTATAACTTGTAATTCTGTTATTAAAATTCAAACTACAAAATACTGGATTTAACTCTTTATTTTATGAAAAATCATTACATAGTATAAAACAAAGTCCCCCACCGCGTCTGTCTATCTGTCTGTTCGCGATAAACTCAAAAACTACTGAACGGATTTTCAAGCGGTTTTCACCGGTGGATAGAGTGATTGATGAGGAACGTTTTAGTATTTAATTTGTCAAGGATTTTTTCATAATCAGGGAGGGACAACGTCTGCCGGGCCCGCTAGTGAAAAATAAAATAACTAAGCAAAAGATTAATTTTTCGCGACCGGTACTATTGAATATTGTACACAAATAAAATAAAAAAAGTAGAGGCAGTTATAAGGACTGCCGACAGAAGTGAAAACTCAAAACAATGGAGTAAATGTGTTCTCTTTTGAATTTTCATATTAATTATAGTGTAAATGACAATATTTAAATTTCAGAATTGATTTATTAAAATTATTAACGTTAGTGCGGTTGTCATATCTACTGGCACTCGGACCAATAATTATATACATTTTATAGTCTATTAACAACAAAACATGTAATGAGCCGCAAAATATGAATATTACAATAAAAATAAAACAATTCAAATTCATCACATAATTTTTATTATTTGTATAGCATAATAATAATTAATTACAGTTTATTTACTTAAAATTAAATTATATTAGAAATTAAAACAATTTACAAGATTTATTTTGTTGCAATGTCAATTATTATAATAAAATCCCAATTTGCGTGGCCATTTAATTTAAATATAAACTTTTCTTATACATATGTAAACAAAATCCGTTACCTGTTCTAACAGCCACCAATTACAAATATAAAAAGAAAAATGAATTAACAGATTGAGAATGATAAATAACTGATAATGACATGATAAGATAAATGACGCTTTTTAATTTAGAGATCGTATCGATAAAAACGACCTTTGGGGACATTTTCTGTCCCGTACAGTGCGAGTTCTTTTGGAGTAATTGTGATTTGAGACATTGTAAAACCTCACATATTATAATATTGTTATAAATTATATACACATTCTTGGTAATTAAAATATGAATCACATATTTTAATTTTTTTTCGGCATCCAATCTTCTACATTATTACTGCAATTGTCGAGTAGGTACTCAATATTACAAGCGTCTTGTGATAATTTTAATGTTCTAACAGATGGTGGCTCCCTTGTTAGAACTTTCCCGGGGTTATTGTGACTTCTCAGAACACATGCTCGACAGTTTTATTTTTTACCATCCATTTCACTTCTGCACACCCAACTATACTACGTAACATGCCACCAATATTACAAAATATAGACTGCAATAACACAAGATTATGTATAAAATATAAAAGTCTATAACTTATACGTTACTGTATTAGTTGATTTTTTTTTTCTTTAAATAATACACAGAGGTGCAGTCGGGATGGCGATTCTTCGCATAAACAAAATCGATGTTTAAACCGATTCGAATCATTAATTAGTAAGAACCTGTAGAATTGGTTAATGAAAAAATCGAGGTTTAGAGGCTCGATAATCCAGAAATCGATCTGTTCAATTTTGTTTTCTCTTTTGATAAGCTTTTTTTTAATTATACATTACTTTACGGTTTTATTTTTAATGTAGTCTAAGTGGTCACTGGAACTATGTACAGAGAGGTGCGAACCCGAGAGTTGATGGGAGGGTATTTGGTTAGAAATAGCGATGGGCTAGTGGTTTAACCGGAGGAACAACAATCTTATCTCCGCAGGTTCAAACCCCGACATGTACCAACGAATTATTCAGAATTTACGTACAATGTTAAATTGGTATCCGCTGGAACCTAAATCTGAGAAATGTTCTTGTAGCAGTAGTATATGTGAGAAAACAAAGCTTGAAATCGTGGTGTTTATGCCCATACGGCATACCTTCCTATGGCCCTGCAGCCGGTGATGACGTGCGGTTAGGAGAGGTCGGCGGAGGGCAGCGGGTTCGGTTCCGCGGCGACCTCTGCCGCGAGGTCCGCGAACTTGGCCACGTAGTCGACGCTGGACTCCGCCATCAGCGACTCCACCTGGACACCGGTAACCCGCACTACTATTATTACGAGCGTCAGTTTGTTTCTGTAACTGATTCAATAAAATACGTGTAAATGTAATGGTGACACTAAATCATATCGAAAAGAAATACTTTATCCAATGAAGGTACTCAGAAGACGCTTATAAACGCCAAAGTACCCCCAGTTCGGATAAAGAACCCATTCATCGAGAAGAACCGGCAACAAACTCGATGCGGTTTATCTCTTAAACGTACGAGTACATCTGTACTATAATAATTAATAATAATATTATAAAGAGGTAAAGTTTGTGAGTTTGTGACGTTGTAGGGGGTAATCTCAGGAACTACTAAACCGATTTTTACCAATATAAAGCCACGTTATTTGTGAGTGTCATAGGCTATACATCATCACGCGAAGGCCAATAGGAGCGGAGCAACAATGACCAATGTTTTAAAATCGGGGCTTTTTTTTTCCTTTTGAGAGCTTCCGCTGCGTCTTAGCCCAAAATAACTATTCCACGCGTGCGAAGTCGCGGGCAGAAGCTATTAACTAATTATATTATCTATAATCTATACTGATATTATAAAGAGGTAAAGTTTATGAGGTTGTAGGGGGGTAATATCTGGGGAGTCGGAGAAAAATGGTCGAACGAAAACGTTTCTTACGAACGCTGCCTTAATTATGAGATATATATGATAGAGTTCTAGAGAAAAGTTGTAGCTTGATAATGCCTATTACCGCCCAACGAAGTGGGCACGGGTCGGCTAGTGTGGGTGGATATATGTACAGTACATGTTACAATCGTTTCAATATTGCATTCTTTATATTAATCAACATCATTACAGTTCAAAGTAAGTACAACAAATCAAAGAGATATTTTTCTCAGATCATCAGTTGTGGTCCATGGACCATGATAAATACTACGACATCTATTATTTAAAAATCGCATTAATTTTCTTTAGTAAACAATTCGCATTTTAGGAATAACTCTCTTTAATTAATTATAATTACAGAATTTTGTTTACAAACGTTAATTACTTATATTTTTTATAATAATTGTAGATTAGAATAATCGATACTCTATGGGATTTGTTTCGCTATGGACCTCAATGTCTGTGTCTTTTGAATTTGTGGTCCATGGACCTCAATGTCTGTGTCTTTTGAATTTGTGGTCCATGGACTTCAATGTCTGTGTCTTTTGAATTTGTGGTCCATGGACCTCAATGTCTGTGTCTTTTGAATTTGTGGTCCATGGACTTCAATGTCTGTGTCTTTTGAATTTGTGGTCCATGGACTTCAATGTCTGTGTCTTTTGAATTTGTGGTCCATAGACCTCAATGTCTGTGTCTTTTGAATTTGTGGTCCATGGACTTTAATGTCTGTGTCTTTTGAATTTGTGGTCCATGGACCTCAATGTCTGTGTCTTTTGAATTTGTGGTCCATGGACCTCAATGTCTGTGTCCTTTGAATTTGTGGTCCATGCACTTCAATGTCAGTTTCTGTTTAGTTTGTGGTCCATGGGCTCAAAGATTGTTTCTTTTTAATTTGTTGTGAAGAGAGCACAAAGGGTCAATATGATGAAGTGTAGTGTAATGGTGTAGGGGAGGAGTACCGCGAGGTCGGGCTGGTGGCGGCCCTCCAGGTGCGAGAGGAAGCTGCTGAGCGAGAAGTCCTGCACCGCGCCCTCCACCCACCCCTCCGCGCCCTCCGCCTCCAGCAGCAGCCGCGACGGCGACAGCGACAGCGACTCCGTCGGCAGGAAACCTGCAGCACTCTCACCGTCTTAGACCACGTCGTCGTTTAACATCAGGTTGGATTGTGGCTAAACCCTACAACCTATCAACTATCTAAAAAAACTTCATTTCATTCAAACCCTAAGAAGACGCTTATGGATATCGAAACTACCACCGGTTCAAACAAAACAACCCACTAACGGGACGACCGTATACTCTACAACAGCGTCTACATTGTCGCTATATCAGAATTATGAACCGACATGTTGATGCCGCTCACCCCTACCCCCTCCGACCACAACCCCTTCATAATTCCTTACTGTCCACGGACAGCTCGTGTATCAAAAATACCACCCCACCCCCTTCATCCCATACCTAGGACATAGTTTGATTTTGTCCAAGCACACGTCGTGAACTAAAATTACACTCCCCACCCCTTAGATCTCCCCTTTCTACTTCATAATTTTGATCTATCCACACGCACGTCATGAACCAAAAATACAACCATTAGACTGTACTCTGCTTAATTAGGTATAGTCAACGATAGATTATATACTGTTATAATCGAGCAAAAAATAGCGGGGAGTTACATCGCGGCGGTCTATATAAGGAGCGACACTCGGACTGCTCCGTCCTCCACACGCGTACAGAGGTCGCTCGCGTCTCCCTACGCGACGATGCACCTCGCTAGCGACGCCTCATCGGCTCCGTCCATTCGAAGTAATAAAAAAGGCCCTTTTCTGAACCAAACAGATCCCTCTACGTCCTCGCGGCATACGACCACAAGCATGCCTACCCCATTGGTCGAGGAAGCAACCCTCTTATGCGGTGATCACAGCGCCACCTACAATAACAAGCCAACTTCTGCACGAAATGCGGAACCTCAAAAAGGCTATACCGTGCGACAGTGCTGCCGAGACCACTGAGTATAGCCGATCAGAAACGTCCGCGCCGACCGGCGAGAAGGGTCCCCGATATTCTCCGATTGTTGTGGAGAGGCTGCCCGACTGAGTTCAGCACTTTCAACATCTGATGACAACACTCGGATACGCACCGAACGCCCTTTCGTACGGACAGGGCATTTGTTTTATACCAGCGGATGCAAATGAACTCCGAGTTCTACAGGACTACCTCGACAAACAAGAGGGTGTGTATTGGTCCACATACACCCCCCCGCAAAACGAAGCCTATGTCCCCATCGAGACAGACTCAGTGAAGGGGTTCACCGCGGAGTATGTACGCCCGATACAAGAACGCGGAGGTAGACAGGGGTGCATGTACCACGCGGTTCTACAGAGTACGCCTCGCCTCGTACCGGCCATTTATGAAGTGCGTGATTTCCTAAATATGACGGGAATGTGAATAGAGGCGTGGCGAGGCAAGCGCCGGCCGGCACAGCGTCACCGGTGCCAGCAGTCCCGGCACGCCTCGCAGAACTGCCACCGACCGATCGCCCGTGTGCGGTGCGGGGGTGCCCACCCCGCGAACAGTATGACCTTCTACCCCCGCGTTCAAACGGGAGCTCCGAAACCGCCGCCCGGACCGGTGATGCCAGGCGCACGGCGGACCCGAACGCGGCCTCAGAGATAATCGAGGAGTCAGCCGCGGGCAGCCTCGTGGCCCCCGCAAACGACGCACCTCTCCGAGGAGCAGCGGCGCAAATAGCCTTCGCAAAGGGTCAGAAGCAGAAGTGACGCCAAGAGACGAGATGATCTCAATCAGCAGACGAGCCGCCGAGAGTGAAGGAGAGTCCACCTAGGTCCGCTGTGCAGCAGCCGGCCGCGCGGGTGCCCTCTGTCCGAACTTGTATCGATCATATTACTTCAAGTCTTGGAACAGTTATTAATCATTTATTGTTTACATTCTTTTCTTTTAATCAACAAGTGTTTCTACTTCTTACAATACATTGTTTCTGAATAATTCAACAATGTAACAACGATGTACCACGACGATGAACAGAGGGACGGCGTTAAAACAAGGTCCCCGTAACGACATGTTTCCAGAGTTCATACTCTTTAATTACAGTATAACCCGAACATAACCTTCCACCGGTCTAAAATATTTATAACTCGAGTATTTTCCCTACAGAAAAATACGATACCTGTGTTTTCTTTCTAAGGTAAACTAAAAACAATACAACATTCACCAATAGATGATGTTATCCTTAAAAAAAAGTTAAATTTCTCACTTCCGATATCAGAGTTCTCCATCTTCTGATTAACGGAGCCGCTCGTGTCGGAGCTCGAGACCGACTCCTTCTTCAGCTCGTCCAAACCCAACTTGGAGGTAGAGGAACTCTCCGCCTTCACCTCCACCTTCACCACTCTACCGTCATCAGCACTCGACTCTTCCTCTGTTTCTGTAAGGGTTCTTAGAGTTAACACTGTATCGGTGCAAACTCTTCGTCCACATTCTTTTTCTGCTTTTTTTTAATTAGTCATATTAAAAATCGTTTTATATGTGAACAACTATTGTTCTTATTTTACTTAACTATCATACATCGGATTTTTAATTGAAATGGTTGCCTTTATGACGGCTTCATTATCATCTTTTCTTCCCATTTTTAAGGTATAATCGACGCTTTATTTAATTTAAGCCACATAACTCGTCCTACATATAACTATATGTAACAAAATAAACACTAAAACCTTGCCAGCGAACACACTTATGATTGATTATCTAAATCCGTTCAGTAGTTTTCCAATTCAAATCACATAAACGTACAGACAAACTTTGCCCTTTAATATTTAAAGATAACTTACCATCATTGTTATTGTCGAAGCCGTTATTAGAGAGAGATATAGGTATCCTTCTGTCTCCTTCATGGAAGTAGAACTGTCCGTTTGATTCGCTCAGCACGTAGAAATATGGTAACCTCGAATGAGAAACGTTCATGGTATTTTCAATATGTCCGCTACAGGTTTAAATTATAGAGTAAATAATACTCAGTAAACACGTTAGTCTTTGTCTGACACCATAAACTGATCAGATGCCTAATCTTAATACATAAAAATCCAATGTTATGATGTTTGTCCACGATGAACTCCGAAACTACTCAACCGATCTTCATGAAACGCTGGTATCTATGTATAATTTGGTCCAACTTGAGAGATAGGATAATTCATATTTTGAGTACTGCCCTCAATATTTTTTAATTACAAGTTAAATGATTGTCAATGTTGATTATTGTTGTTAATTATAAGTTTCATTTTTATATAAACAATTTTGTAGTACATTATTTTGATGAATCTCACAAGGTTACTCAGCTCCATCTAACTTTATTAAGCGCCCGAAAACTCATAACAAATTCATAAGAATACATCATTTTTTCTCTACTTTTTATTAATGTAATATACCTTCCGGAACAAATTCTGTGAACAATGATGAAAACTTTATCAAATTTTATTGCATAATTTACAATGTCTAAGAGAACGCACACGAAGAAAAAAAAACGACTTTGTTTTACAATATCTCTACATATGACATTTTGTGATGTCAAATTTATGTCACGTGTCTAGAGATTTGGATCGACGATCTTGGTTCTAGTACGTTGTCGCTAGAAGCGCTGTCTATACAACAACACGGTAAACTGAAAAAAAGAAAACCACTAGAAGATTCGACAAAGGAAGCAGCATTGTCATACTTATTTGTGCCAAATCTTATGAAGTTTGTTCTATAAAAAAATACTCCATAATAATAAGAAATATTTTAAAAAGGAGTCTGGCTGTCTAGATCTACGATACTTACTCTGCTGTAGCTCTGGGCGAAGGTTTGGGCAGAATTTTCGGTGGAACATTAGCTGTCTCCGGCACCGACTTCACTGGTATTATATCTAAAGGCACACAACACCCAGTAAGTACGAAAACAACAAAACTAAACGGATGCAGAACAAATCTTTCACACTCCTTAAAACTCAACAAACACATGACTGGAATTCGACATCACATACATCATATGACACAAATGAGACGCATATGATCTGTGTGATGTCGAATTAAGGTCATATGTTTACTAGGAATTTAATACAAGTAATAAACCAAATGTTTCTGTAATAATTTATATCTTACTAGCGGGCCCGGCAGACGTTGTCCCGCCCTGATTATAAAAAAATCTTTGACAAATTATATACCAAAACGTTCCTCATGAATCACTTTATCCACTGGTGAAAGCCGCATGAAAATCCGTTTAGTAGTTTTTGAGTTTATCGCGAACAGAACAGACGCGGTAGGGGACTTTGTTTTATACTATGTAATGATATACGTCACAATCTGTGTTAAACGGACTTTGATGAGAAATGGATTTTAAATGCAGCTATCGGAAAGGCCCTAGGGGCATAAATATAGGAAGTCGGTACCAGAAAGATATTTAAATGATTCTCTAGGATATGTAGACACTAGTAAGATAATAAAGTTTTGAAATATTAAAATTCGAACTTATTTGGATTTTGATAAATAGGAAAATATGTAGAAAACAGGAAATATTTTTTTTTTAGTATTGACTGTGGTAGTTATTATATTGGGCAGTGTGGCGCGCGAGGGCAGCTCCTGGCTTCCCTATATACCGTTAACTGCGCTGAGACGCAGTGGACTGCGATTATCGCTAATGCACGGACGGTAGTTCGCTTTGTTTATCGCTGGCGCGCGAACGCATCGCGCGAGGCAGTCCGCTATTATACGTACCGCGAGAGAGACGTACGTGAACTCTCCGCTGTTATATGTGTGATGAACGGGACGCAAATCGGCTAGTGAGTGAACAGTGAATACATTTGATGTGACCCGCCAACTGACTCGATACGGACACAAACCTGCCGAAGCCGGCGATCGGTCTCTGTCAAGGAGGTGTGTATATTTGTATTCTATCCTGAATCAATCGGTATACTCTCGGATCCTCTGATTGAGCATATTTCCATATATTCCCTCCAGACTGAAGTGATTAATCTAAATTGACATGGACATTTAGAAGGAATGGTTTATATGAGGAGTGCGTACCGGCGGGCGCGGCGGGCAGCTTGGGCAGCAGCGGGAGCAGCCGCTGCACCACGACGCGCTTGGGGGCCGCGCGCGCCGCCCCGCGCCGGCTGCCGCGGGGGAGCCCCGACAGGTTCAGCGGCCGCGACACCTGCACCACGCACCGCCACTACTCATGTATACACAACTACGCTTCCCGTTATACCACGTCTTAACTCACTCGCTTACAACATTCTAAAACATGTTTAACATGCAATGACCGGCGCCGAAACCTACAAAGACAGTACGCCCTCTTGTTTTGTTCATGCCGTTCCCACGTTCACTTACATGTCAAAATGAACTCACCCGACGGTCGTTGACGCTGTACTTTAACACAGAAGCGTAGAGAATTGCGTACATTTTTTATACATAATTAGGTTAAATATTAAGCACCTATTTTTTAATTGATGTACAACGAGAATCGAACGCAGAATATCCTCCATAAATATTGCTACTGTCTAAGCTTTCAGCCTGTATATTGCTGACGTAATCACCATCCCTGGATCCGACCCCGATCCCTTATGTCATCAAAAATCAAGGACCCCCCATCAGTGCTTAATGTGTGAATAGCGTATGAACACGATCGAAAACACAATACCCACAACAGAGTTTTAGATCACAGCTTAGTCTGTTGTGTAGTGAATTATATATTTTATTCACAATCCTGTGTTATTTGACTTCTTATTCTGTAATATTGGTGGTATTTTATATAATTTAGTTCGGCTATTGAGCACAAATGAAGTGAATGGGAAATAACTTCACCAGAAAAACTCCCTAGAAATTTCTAACAAAACGGCGACCACCTTGTTAGAACATTTCAATTGTTATAAAACACTTTTAGTATTACTTTCTGACACTGCGAAATAGTATTCGATTTTTTTTTATTTAGATAAAATTATAACCATAATATATATAAAAATAAAACAAAAAAGATCACCAAGAAAAAAAAGAAATTACGTAATATTGATTTTTGGGTTTTTTTCATGAATCGATTCCACAGTCCATAAATTGGATGGATTTAAAATCGACTGATTTTTTTTAAATCATCGTCATCATTTAAAAAAATCCCCATCCCTAACTCAATGATGGGAGTCAGTAGAGTAGGTTGGAAGAGTGAAACATATTGTAAAATAAGAATAACGAGTGTGAAGGAGAATGTTATGTTAGTTGTGCGAGTCGGCGTACGTACCTCTGCGGGGGCTCTCGGCGCTATCGGCGAGGGGTGCCGGAACACGGCGGCGGGGGCGGGGGCGGCGGGGGCGGGGGCGGGGGGCCTGTGCTGCAACGTCACGCGCCCGTTCACTATCTCGATGGCATATTGCTCGAGGGTACACGAAAATGTTAGCGGCTATCAAGCGACCAGTGTCGAGATGTTTGTCCACGATCGACTCCGAAACTACTCGACCGATTCTCGTGAAACATTGCCATTTATGTATAATGTAGTGCAGCTTGAGATATAACATATTTATATTTCAATGGCCTATGGATAATGACCTCAATATTTTTTAATCACAAATTAAATGATTCTCAATGTTGATTATTGTTATTAACTGTAAGTTTCATTAATCTCGAACAGATGCCGCTTTAAATTAGTTAACTGAAAACTGTAAGACCAGTTGTCATAGATATCTCATAGATGGCGTCACGTTTTAATTTTGAATTTCTTTTTCAATAAGTAAGGCACAGCAACACGTGGCCAGCTGAGCTAGTTAATATACATATACTAGCGGCGCGCTCGGGCTTCGCACGGGTATAAAATATATAGCCTATGTCATTCACTGAAAAAAATATTAAAATCGATCCAGTAGTTTTGATTTATTCATTGCTGCCCGTGGCCCGCCTGCGTTTGTTGCAATGTAAGCGGAAAAAATGTAATTATTTACAACATCACATTAGAAACCTCAAAAACAACAGTATTTCTACTATTTAATGGATATTGTTATTAATGGATGTTATTATAGATATAAACCTTCCTCTTCAATCACTCTATCTATTAAAAAAAACCGCATCAAAATCCGTTGCGTAGTTTTAAAGATTTAAGCATACATAGGGATATAGGGACAGAGAAAGCGACTTTGTTTTATACTATGTAGTGATATATATATAAGATACTGACTTGTTTCCGTTGGTGCGCGCAGACGTGGCCGCACTTGCAGCCCGCCGCGCCCCCCGGACCTCCCGCACCCCCCACACCCCCCACACCCCCCGAACCCCCCGACACGTGCGGGTTGCCCACCAGCGCTAGCAAACGCCTCAACCTACAAACAACATTACTATTGTCATTATTATTATAAAACTCCTGTATGTTGTTGATATTCCCGTTTTCTTCCACCTCAAATCATGAATACAATGGCAATAGTGAGTTTATTTATTTATATATCATAAGAATCAACAACAGTAACATAAACATAATAAGGTAAAAACATACATGGAAAAAACTTAAAATTATTTATGTCACTAATTATAGTTGACTACAGCATTAACCATCATAAGATGCGATGTGGAAAACAATAAAAGTAGAAGAAAGAATTATAAAAAAATTAAGAAGAAAATAAAATAATACAATTCGATAATGAATAACTTAAAAATTAAGGAAAAAAAATCCTGCAGGGATTAATTAAATAAAAAACTAATTTTTGATTTGAAATTAAATAGGGAATTACTAAATAAGTCTATACTGTAATCTTTTTTAACCAGGTCATTATATTGTCGAGATAATCTGGGAACAATGGAGAAATGTCCTAAATTGGTTCTGTAGCTTTTGTGACCAAATAAAGAGACAGGAAATCTAGGTAGCCTGGAAGGCACAATAATGTTAAATCGATTCAAAAGTTCTGAATTATCAATGTGGTTATTGAAAAGTTTATATAAAAAAGTCATGTTCAGCATAATTCTTCTATTGTACAAAGATTTAAGTTTAACTTCTTTCAGTCTATCAGGATACGGAGCAAACGCTATAGTAAAACGTCTTTGAATACTTTCGATACGGTTTATATATAGTTGATAATGAGGGCACCAAACAATGCTGCAATATTCAAGTTGGCTTCTTACAAGCGTGCAGTATAGAAGTATCTTATGGATTTGTTTTTAAAAAGCCTACTGTTTCTAAGAACGAAACCTAACATTTTACGTGAAGATAAACAAATATTATTAACATGAATATCAAACTTTAAGTGATTGTCAAAGATGACTCCAAGGTCCCTAATATGTGTTACTTCTTGAATAGGAATATGGTTAATGTGATAGCTAGACAGTATTAAGTTTTTCTTTCTGCTAAATTTTATGTGATAACATTTGTTTATATTTAACGACATACCATTTATTTCACACCAAACAAGCAATCTGTTAATGTCAAATTGTAATAAGTTAACGTCATTAATAGTGTGTATTTTTCGTGCAATCTTGAGATCATCAGCGAACATGAAACATGAAGAGTTAACATACACTGAGTTAAGTCATTAACAAAGATATTGAACAAAAGCGGGCCAAAAATAGACCCTTGAGGTACACCAGAGATTATGTTAAATGAATCAGATTGGAAACCGTCAATGACAACAACTGATAGACGATTAGTAAGATAAGAAGAAAACCACTGTAACAGTGTGCCACCAATTCCATAAAAAGATAGTTTCTTAATAAGTAAATTATGATTAACTCTATCAAAAGCCTTCGAAAAGTCGGTGTAAATAGCATCAACTTGAACACCAGAATCAACAGAATCTGTTAAATAGGCTACATAGTTAGAAAGATTACTATTAGTAGATCTTGCCTTCAAAAAACCATGTTGGTGAGGAGAAATGTAAATTTTGATGTGATTACTTATATGAGGATATAATAACTTTTCAAAGACCTTGGCCAATACAGATAGTATAGAAATGGGTCTGTAATTTACAACAGAATGGATGTCACCTTTTTTAAAAATAGGTAGTAAATTAGCTTTTTTCCACGTCAAGGGAAAAATACCCTTAT
Source organism: Antheraea yamamai (assembly GCA_036509395.1). Lineage (NCBI taxonomy): Eukaryota > Metazoa > Arthropoda > Insecta > Lepidoptera > Saturniidae > Antheraea > Antheraea yamamai. Next base: position 655,297 of record AP028437.1, on the reverse strand, counting down.
TAAGTGAAGTATTGTATAATATTGTTAAAGGGAAACTAAGGGATATAGCACAGTTCTTAATAAAAAAAGGTGGTAGAGTGTCAGGCCCTGGCCCCTTATGTATGTCAATATTATTCAAAGCCTTCAGGACTTCTTCTTGTGTAAAAGATATTTTGTTAAATGATCTACAATGGAAAACTGGGAAGGTGTCAAGTTCCACTGAAGGAGAGTTAGTACAAGAGGAAGTCGAGTTAGTACAGACATTAATATCCGATAATACGAAATGTTTAGCGAATAGGTTACAAATATCATATCCACTGGAAGCAGTTTCAGCTTCTAAGGTCATAGAACTAGGATAATTACTAGTTCTTTTTCACATATTTTTAATATAGGTCCAAAAGAATTTTGGATTTTTTAATAAGGTAAGCTCAGCTTTATCAATGTAAGATTTAAAGTCAGATTTGATGAGTTTAACACTCTCAGCTCTCAGTGATTCAAAATCTAATTTATCAAGAGGATTGTTATACTTTTTGATTTTTAAACGCAATTTATACTTCTTTTTCAAAAGTGATATTAGCGAACGGGAAAACCAGATAGGGTATCGTTTGCGGGGATATGAAATTTTTGGAGTGTGTTTTTCAAGAATTTCAAACAATATATTATAGAAGTTAATAACCATGTCATCTATACTATGTTTGTCAGACAATACTTCTGTCCAAACAATATTATTCAAATCGAAGTTAATATTATTATAGTTAGCTTTTAAGAAATTCAAACGGGTTAAGACATTCGGTTGAAGATTAATAGTTCTGTATTTGTATAAAGTAATAAGTAGTGGAGGGTGATGTGCGTCAATATTGCTAATAGGGTGACTGCATTTATTAACGGTAAGAGATGATGTATTGGAAAGCACTAAATCTAAAATTTTATTGTTCAGATTTAGAACGCCATTGTGTTGAACTAGATCATTCTCTGAACAAAAGTCAATCAAAGATGTAGCCAGACAGTTGTAAACACAGAGACTAGGATTGGTATTTAATTGTAACCAATTAATATCACTAATATTAAAATCACCAATAATTAAGACTTCAGAAAAATTTTCAAACATAGTATCAGCACAGGTTACAAAGTTCTCAAGTATACCTTGATTAACAGGAGGTGGAATATATACTGCGCATATGCATAGCTGTAAACGACGTGCATCAATAGTAACATCCAATTTTACCCATAGATCTTCACAGTGACTTTCACAATTATGTAACCTAGTTGCACACACAGCATTTGACACTGCTATTAAAACTCCACCGCCCTCTTTATCACTATGGAAACCACTGGACGACCTGTCACGTCTGAAAACTGTGTATCTGTTGTCAAAGATCTCACCATCATACACACTATCGTTAAGCCAAGTTTCAGTAAGAACATAGATATCGTAATCGTTATTTAAGACATTGTTTTTAACTTCATGAGTTTTACTGCGAAGACCTCTGACATTCTGGTAGTAAATGTTTAATTTATCGAATGTTAAAAATTAAAAACTAATGCTAAAGCAAAAAACACAAGCAATAATGAACAAAAAATAAAAATAAAATAAAATAAAAAGTTTATAAAAGTCTATCAAGAGTCTCTTTATCGCGAACGAATATATGGTCAAATTTATACCCATTGTCTTTTGCTTTAATTCTGGCTTGAGCATGAAGAGCTTTCATATTAGGTGTCAAATGTTCGACTACATATATAGGTTTTTTATCACCACTAATACCTATATGACCAGAGTTGAGTTTGTCTTTAGGATTCGACTTATTAAATCTGATAACACCAGCCATGAAAGCATCGCGAAACTGGGGTCTGGAAAAATTAACAATGACCGAGCGTGGTCTGGTACTTTTAGAATCAATTTTAGCAATACGTGTACAGCGATTTATATTATCCTCCTTTATATTACTGCCAGTAGCTCTGCTAATTTGAATAACAGTTTTCATAAGATTTTCTGTTTTAAACTCAGGTATACAATGAATTTCCACGTTATTAGCACGATTATGTTGCTCAATAATAGTTAAGCGCTTATTTAGGTCACTTAATGATTCCTTTAATTTTGCGTTTTCATCTTGTATACTCTTAAGTGAATTAAATTTTAATGTGATGTAACTTTTGAGATCTTCATATTGATTGTTGATAAACGCCATTGAATCATTTATACGGCTAATTTCATTAAATAAATTCATCGATATAGTGTTGACAGAATCCAATATTTTCTTTTCAATATGTTGCAATTCAAACTTAATAATATTCCTGATGTCATCTAAAGTAATCTGTGTTGGAAGAAATGGACTAATTAAATCTTCTTTATGTAATGAAATACTTGGTGTAATAAAATCACCTGGATTGTCAGTTGAACTGCTTTGAGTAATCCGCGAGGAACAATTAATTGGAGTATTTGCATTACTGTTTATGAGTTCCTTGCTGCTACAAACTTGACATATCCACGAAGTTTTGTAAACTGAATTATTGGATAAGCATTTACTTTTGTCCGTAATGACACAATCAAAATGATATATCAATGAACAACGTTTACATTTCATTGTATCGCTGTTATTTATACTGTTTGAGCATGCGGCACAGTAGGAAACATTTTTAGATCTTGTTTTAGACATTATAATATGAGAAGGTATTCGACCGTAACACAGTTTATTGAAATATCCTTTTATAAATATGTAATTGTGAAAATGAATAATGACACTGTCAAGGCAGCTTCTTTTCAGCTCGTTGGTTTAAATTAAAGCGAAACTTACGAGGGAATATGGAAATGCAGCTAAAAAATAATTACACCATTCACACACAAACGTGACTATAAATAGTATAATAATAACCAAATATCACCATTTATATTTAAAATTATAAAGAGAGCAAAAAAAATTGACACAACTAGACAGATGACATGAATAGAGAGTTCGACATAGGTTCCAATCCTGTGACAAGCCTAAGCTTTCACGAAATGAAAACATCGTGATGAAGCCGTAGCACGACATGATAGAACTGTTTCTAGCTAGCTTCTACCCTCAGGTTGAGAATCTATCGTCAGACACGTGGGTGTGTTCCAACAGTTGCACTTGAAAGTCACTTCTCATCCAAGTTCAACGTGTTGCAATAGAAAGAAACACAGCATAACGCTTTTTCCGTACGTGACGATTTCTAGAAATGAACTACTACCGCAATACGCCTTTAAGAAGCTCGTTAAATGTTGGATTCGATTTAAATACGGTATGGTTTGGAACCTGTCGCTGAGTTGCGCGAACCCGTCCGGCGGAGGGCGCTGCGGCTGCGGCCGGTTGATCAGTTTGCTGACCAGCTCCAGCGTGCTGCTGCTGCTGCTTGCTGACGACGAGAACTTGTGGTCTGGAGACGCGTGCTGTTCACCTGACGGGTAATTCACATTTTAAAAAAATAATGACAGGCTTAACAGATCTGAAACAATAAATATGGACTCATATAAAAAAAAAAACCGTTATCGGCAAAGGAATAATAACTACACGATAACGCTTAATAAATAGTAACATAAATCAATGTTTTGTTATGTCGTTCCCTTTACTAAAGCAATATTCTCCATGGAATATAAAGTATTATATTATAGTTAACAAAGTAGTGGAGAGATGGCGTTAAAATCATTTTCAGTGATTAAATAAAATAATCTTTCAGAAATAACAATGTAGTAAGTAAAATTAATGGATAGATGGCGTTGAACACAACTTTGTTAATAAACATGAGAGTCCAAGGCAGGTAATAACGTTGCGCAAAAAAGTAAATTTAACCACTATTAATGTGAGTTTTTAAAAATTGGTTTTATTAATATATTGAAAAACATAACTTCAGAATCAATTTTAAAAATTATTTCAATAATACGAACTTATAATTCAGAGACATATATACTTCTTTTTATTATACAAACATATATAAGAGAAATCCAGATTTATTATTATCATGATTAAATGACATCGACATTGACAGGACATTAATTGACAGATATGAGACAGAACGTGTATACCAGAAATTTTATAAATCCGAAACCAAGTATTTACCTGTTTGATTGTCATCTTTTATAACTAAACCACCGATCACAATGTAATATAGCACAGAGATAACCGGAGACTTGGAGAAGGACGATAACCACTTTAAAATCCTGAATATTTTTGATATCTCTCTATTTACTATTGGAAAACCCTTAATTATTCTAAGAAGTGGAAAAATGCGCAGACACCACTTGTTGGCGACGCACACGATAAGTAGTACATAGTTTTATACGTAGGTTTATTGATATTTTATAGAGAACATATATATAGATTTATTGACATTTAATATAGATTTATTAGATAATTCATGCGAATATAATAGAATAGAGATATAAATTGGATATAGAATTGTACGTTTGTTATGTTTGTATTGAGTTATTGAACATGGAATTATAGATGTGATATTTATAGTAATAGGGATTGAATTATGGATATGTAGAAGCATGTGTAGAATTATTGAATATAGAATAATGTATGTACTGATTTATAGAATAAGTGAAGTATAGGTAGAATCATGTAGATTAATAGAGAAATAGGGACTTATGCATGCATATAATTACTGAATTATGGATTATATAGAATTGTGTGCTAGTAATAATAGTAATAGGGTGACTTATAGATTACATTCGCATTAAGTAGGGAATTACATGATAGATGACATTAAATTATGCCGTAAGGAATATATAGCGTGTGTGCATGGAAACATTCGTAGAGAGAATACGATAGAATCGATTGCACATCTCATTGAGATAACATCGGTAGTCTGATTCAAAAAGGCATCACAGTAACATCGAGTAGTTCGATTGCACATCTCATTGAGATAACATCGGTAGTCTGATTCAAAAAGGCATCACAGTAACATCGAGTAGTTCGATTGCACATCTCATTGAGATAACATCGGTAGTCTGATTCAAAAAGGCATCACAGTAACATCGAGTAGTTCGATTGCACATCTCATTGAGATAACATCGGTAGTCTGATTCAAAAAGGCATCACAGTAACATCGAGTAGTTCGATTGCACATCTCATTGAGATAACATCGGTAGTCTGATTCAAAAAGGCATCACAGTAACATCGAGTAGTTCGATTGCACATCTCATTGAGATAACATCGGTAGTCTGATTCAAAAAGGCATCACAGTAACATCGAGTAGTTCGATTGCACATCTTATTGAGATAACATCGGTAGTCTGATTCAAAAAGGCATCACAGTAACATCGAGTAGTTCGATTGCACATCTCATTGAGATAACATCGGTAGTCTGATTCAAAAAGGCATCACAGTAACATCGAGTAGTTCGATTGCACATCTCATTGAGATAACATCGGTAGTCTGATTCAAAAAGGCATCACAGTAACATCGAGTAGTTCGATTGCACATCTCATTGAGATAACATCGGTAGTCTGATTCAAAAAGGCATCACAGTAACATCGAGTAGTTCGATTGCACATCTCATTGAGATAACATCGGTAGTCTGATTCAAAAAGGCATCACAGTAACATCGAGTAGTTCGATTGCACATCTCATTGAGATAACATCGGTAGTCTGATTCAAAAAGGCATCACAGTAACATCGAGTAGTTCGATTGCACATCTCATTGAGATAACATCGGTAGTCTGATTCAAAAAGGCATCACAGTAACATCGAGTAGTTCGATTGCACAAGTCATCAGAGTAACATCGAGTAGTCTGATTGTACATCTCATTGAGATAACATTGAATAGTAAACTCGAGAAATCTACATCGTCAGTAGTAGTGCTCTGTTGGCTCGGGGACGCGGTCATTATACGAGAACCACGGTGTTTTCTTGCGACCACCCCGACCTCCGCTTCAAAATCTACCACCTTCATCGGCTGGCTCGTGCATCACATTGCACATCTTCGAGGCCCCTTCAAGAAATCACTGGCATCCGACTGCCGTCACCGAGGCGGGCTACCGGCGCTCTCGCTACCACCTTCGAGAGTATTACGCCCGCCCACCGTCGGGGAACGTCGCGTCGCCTCACCTCACCTCATTTCCACCACACCCCGCCTAACCGCGGGCCGGTGACGTACGAGGGCGACATGTGTCGCCATATTGACAGGCGGCGGCCCCAACACCATTCGCTACATTAGTGTCGTTAAATTTCAAAATGAGCCAAATTCAATTGTAATTGTATAAACCATGTTTAACATGTTTAATTATTTTAAGATTTCCTGTTTGGATACACTGAGAACGAAGTTCAAATTTTGCCGTTTATAAGGTTTTTAGTAAAAAAATATTATGATCTTATATAATATATATTTGACATGTACAAAATTTGAAGATTTTGAAAAATAACGTAGAATATTGGGAACGGCCAACATTCGATTTAGTTCACTTTAAAGTGTGACGATTCATTATATTGTTATTAAGTTTTATACTGAAAAAATCTTTGGATATGAGACAAAAGATGGTTGACATGTCTTACCCTTCCGTTCATCCCCGGAGAGTCCATCGTTACTGTCCTGACTGAAGTTATTCCTCGGCGAGAACACGTTGTCGTCACTCTCCCTCGCCCCCCTCTCTTCCTCCACCGAGCTGTCCCCCCCCTTGTCCGACTTCTCTCTCTTATCCGTACACTTATCCTTCTCTATCTCACTCCTGCCGGGTCTCGCCGGTCGCTGTATGGGGGGAGTCGGCTCCGCCCACCAGTACTCCAGCTCGAGTTTCGATCGCGAACCGAACTGAAGTATCCCAAACGTAAGGAAGAAAGAAGATATATAAATATACACACACACACGCACGCACAAACATGCTCAACAACCACAAATAGTAAGAGCTCGTAATGATTACAATAATGCAATCCTTATTAATAATTAACCCTCATTACTAAACATTTTTTTATAAAATAAGGGGAGTTTGCGCTGACGTCTGTGAATTGTGATAAAGTTTCACGACGAATACAGATGTCAACGTAAGCTTAAAGTGATATTGTCAATGACATTTTAATTCTGTAAATAATTCATGTAATTTTTTTTAGAATAAACTTATAATTACTATTCATCGTAGCAAATACACGGACAATACAATAGTGACAAAATATAGTTACAAAGATATGTATGAAATAAAATAAACGTTGCAAGATATTAAAATGATGCCCGGGTAATGCTACAACGGCGCACAACTCGTCAAGTGCTAGCCGCCACTTGCGAGTACCCCGGAGCTCTCTGTGTACTCTATACCCTTTTATCGATCCTATGCTACCTCTGTTAAATTAAAATGATGCCCGGGTAATGCTACAACGGCGCACAACTCGTCAAGTGCTAGCCGCCACTTGCGAGTACCCCGGAGCTCTCTGTGTACTCTATACCCTTTTATCGATCCTATGCTACCTCTGTTAAATTAAAATGATGCCCGGGTAATGCTACAACGGCGCACAACTCGTCAAGTGCTAGCCGCCACTTGCGAGTACCCCGGAGCTCTCTGTGTACTCTATACCCTTTTATCGATCCTATGCTACCTCTGTTAAATTAAAATGATGCCCGGGTAATGCTACAACGGCGCACAACTCGTCAAGTGCTAGCCGCCACTTGCGAGTACCCCGGAGCTCTCTGTGTACTCTATACCCTTTTATCGATCCTATGCTACCTCTGTTAAATTAAAATGATGCCCGGGTAATGCTACAACGGCGCACAACTCGTCAAGTGCTAGCCGCCACTTGCGAGTACCCCGGAGCTCTCTGTGTACTCTATACCCTTTTATCGATCCTATGCTACCTCTGTTAAATTAAAATGATGCCCGGGTAATGCTACAACGGCGCACAACTCGTCAAGTGCTAGCCGCCACTTGCGAGTACCCCGGAGCTCTCTGTGTACTCTATACCCTTTTATCGATCCTATGCTACCTCTGTTAAATTAAAATGATGCCCGGGTAATGCTACAACGGCGCACAACTCGTCAAGTGCTAGCCGCCACTTGCGAGTACCCCGGAGCTCTCTGTGTACTCTATACCCTTTTATCGATCCTATGCTACCTCTGTTAAATTAAAATGATGCCCGGGTAATGCTACAACGGCGCACAACTCGTCAAGTGCTAGCCGCCACTTGCGAGTACCCCGGAGCTCTCTGTGTACTCTATACCCTTTTATCGATCCTATGCTACCTCTGTTAAATTTCACCATAACGTTTACCCTCTACGGAATAGCGTGGTGACGTAAACCTATATATAGTCTATATCATAGGTTTGAAATCTATACTAAAAACTAATAAACACATGCAAAGATAAAAAGCGATAAAATAATTATTCATAGAGACAAGTCCTTTTTTTCGTGGAAAGTATCGAAGTATATTAAGTATCGAATTTTTTATTGAGATTATAACTTTTATGGCGGCATCATTATCATCTTTTATGGGCATTGTAAGTTATAAATAATATAGAAAAGATTATAAATGTAAACACATAAAAACCCAATGTTATTATGTTTGTCTGACCTCCGAAACTACTCAACCGATCTTCAGGAAACGTTGGTATCTATGTATAATTTGATCCAACTTGAGAGATAGGACGAGTTATATTTCGATTAATGGCCTCAATATGTTTAAATAACAAATGAAATGATAGTCAATGTTGATTATTGTTATTAATTGTAAGTTTCATCAGTCTCAAACAGATGGCGCTTTAAATTAATCTGTTGACAGAAAACTGCAAGACCGACTGTTATAGATATCTACCTCATAGATGGCGCCATTCTCAATTTCTTTTTCAATAACTGAACCACAGCAACGCATAGCCGAATCAGCTAGCAACTATTAAAAAATGAGTGTCTGTGTTCTCTCTGTTTAACCTTACCATGAGATAGAGGTCCCCGATGGTGAGTTCCCCGGCGTCGTGCACACTCCAGCCCCGCCTGATCTGCCTCAGCGCCGTCTCCAAGTCGATGTCTGGTTTCGGTTCCTCTTCAGCCTTCGAAGGCTCCTCGATCTTCAACTCCTCGGTCTTGAGCTCTTCGGTCTTCAACTCCTCGGCCTTTAACTCTTCGGTCTTCAGCTCGTCGGCGTTGTGGTCGCCGAGCGCGTTGTCCACGACTACGGAGTAGACGCTGCCGCCGCGTTTCTTCGGACGTATGCGGAACTTTACCTGTACGTGAGGAAATTTTCTTTGGACGCGACGAGTATAAACTCCAGAGTGTAGAAGTGCAAGGACCGAAGCCAACAAATAATAAAGTTCTAGAAGACGGATACCCTTCAAATGTATAAGGGCGCAGAACTCATAGAATGATGTATTTTTATATTAGTTCGGTAAAATGAGTGCACAGACATAATGAAATGTACGTAAGTAAGTGAGTTCAAAAATAACGGCGAATGTCGGGTGATGTGCTAATCCAGTTAAAGTGGCTCTGTTGTACTTTGACATATTTCAGAATCAGCCAGTGCATGCAGGAGACCAATAGCCGGGCACGACAGTTTCGAATGTATATAGATAGTACTTTCTCGGTGGTCAATATTATTAATGTTTTTTTTTTGTTTTATCTTTTATTTGTGACAATGAATCTTCTACGTTCGTTCGACATATTTCTGATTTATCGAAACGAGTACGAAAATTTATATATACATTAAAGTTAGTTTGTGATAGCGCGCCATTCGAAACACTACAACTGGTCTACGTATCTGTTTGCCGGTCGATTCTCCAATAGTGTGTCGGCATCTGGGGGGAGCTCACCCAACACACATGCTAGAACTCGAGCGAGCGCAACGTGCTGTTTTAAAAGTAATGCTAAACAAACCCTACAGGTACTCGACAGAGTTCCCGTATGAATAAGCTTCTGTCTTAAGCGTTCGTAAGCTATTTATACTAAAAACCACTATTATGATGCACGAGTGAATAACAAAAGTTGATAATCTTAACACTTTGCTACAAAAACGCATATTTAACGTTCCTATTCCAGCTGCTAAATCATCTTTTGCTCAAAGAATGCCTAGATTTCTTAGTCCTTATGTGTACAATAAAGTTGCTAAAATCGTGGACGACTACAACTTCATACGTTGCTCTCGCTGCCATGTGAGAACTGCCACCAAACGATGGCTTCATAGCATTTCCTATCAACAGACGGAAAATTTACTTCAAGTACTCTGTTAGCATTCCGAGAATTATACATATTTATGACACTCACGTTTACACACACACTCATCGTAACTACACGCACCCGCTTTCACACTTTAACATTTATTTAGTTATTATCTATATGATCTTTGTTTCTTCTTTGACTCAACATTAATTCTTAAAATGTAATGTAAATTCCTCTAAATAATATAAGCCAATACGCGCCACCATCAATTAAGGGAAATTTGTAACCAGGCATTAGGCTTCCATGATACAGGCATTGCCTAGTTTAGGGCCATAGTTAAGGCTATGTTATGTAAAATATTCTAGTAAATAAAGATATTCGTATTTGTACGTTATTACTGCCACCGTCCAGTAGGTAATAATATTACAAGAGTCTTCCGATAAACTCAATGTTCTAACATTATGATGGCTCCCTTGCTAGATATTCCCGGCAGTTTTTATGGCATCTCAGAATTCATGGTCCGTGGTATTGTTTCTCATCCACCTCACTTGTGCACAATAACAGAACCATATTACGTAAAATACCACCAATGCAAAATAACAGCATCAAATAACAGAAGATCTACTACGCGATAGATTAAAACGGCAATGAATTGCACTCTGGTCTCTCTGCTTCATCAGACACAGTAACGTCACTATGTCATAAGATTACATTCAGACATCAGAACTGTTCAGTATATATATCCTATAACACCGTACTTTAAGTTTTAATACCTTCAAGTTTTTAAACTTGTGCTCTTTCCCCTTATCGGCCTTTCCCTGATCGCTCTCGTTGTCGCTGTCGCTCTTGTTGTACTTCTCATCATCCTCCATCTCCGAGAAGCTGTCCTTCTCCCGTTCCGAGAAGTCTTTGTCACCGGCGACGTTATCCGCTTCTTCTTCTGCCGTCTCTTCCGACCTGAGGTCCTTTTCGTCTTCCGCGGGCTGCTTCTCCTCGTCTCCGAGGTGGTTCTTGTAGGAGGCCATGAGCTCGATGCCGTCGATGGCGGTCTCCTCGATGTTCATGAGCCTCGGTTCATCGTCCGGTTTCAACTTCTTCTGTTCGTTCTCTTTGTCCGTTGCGCTGTCTTTCCGTTGACGTTTCGGTTGGCGTATTTTAACTGTAAATATTAATGTGTTGTTACATTTCAAAATCAGCTAAATCCAATTTAAGCCGCACCTAATCTTTTACGCTATCTTTCAAGATCTTCAAAATGTTGTACATATAAATTAGGTACATATAAAATATAAAATATGAAGATCATAAAAAAAATCTTATGAACGACAAAATTTGAACTACGTTCTCGGTGTAGAATAATTGGAAATCCTAAAAAAATTAAACATACCATTTAATCCTTCGTTTGATTTTTCAAAACCGCGATCTCAAAATAACGAATCATGTTTTTAAATATCTCGCCAATTTTTTAAAATCATAATTTTATAATTACTCGCTGTTGTTCTAGTTTTTAAAATTTTCTAATAAATACGGTATTCCTTTAAAACTTACACTGCTAACAATATGTTGTCCTGTACATCGTAAAGTCTTTTGTGAGGAGTTTAAACCATTATGGGTTTGGACATGGGTTAATCGTGCACTGACTATATTTATTTTTATTGCTAAGAGATGGCGCCACAGTCGAGACAGCTCTCGCTTTCTTTTATATGAATACTTGTCCCCTCGTATGCTTGTTTTGATAAAAAACGAAATGTTTTTAGGTTGACAAAATTTCCGTAAACAACAAGTGATAAAGTGTTTAGTAGTTGAGAAACCATGCTAACTTCCACTATATATTTTATAGTTTTCTCGACAAAAAAAAATTACAATAAAGTGGTGGTAGTCTATTTGATGTATTACGCTACGACATAAGTTAATGTTACTTAAATTACTTAAATATTTGATAAAGATGATTACTTTCCTCGTGTTTACCAAACACTTTACCGATCTCCGTCTCTCCTCCAAAAGTGTTCAGAAATATAGGAAAAGAAAATCCACGTACTGAGACGCCGTTCTTTAGTCCTGTATTTACTGTCAGTTGTTTCGTAAATAAGAAAAAAAAAGTAGGTGTCAAGATTTATGTCCTGGCTACCCACCTGCGTCCTTGTCTCTTCTCTGCGATCCCATTCGCTTCAAGTAAGATGAGAAGCAGATATTCTGGCTAGATAGCTGTTCACTCGGGCTGATCACGGGCAGGTGGATTTCTGCTTCAGTCCGAGGACCCACGTGCAGCGATAGCTTCCTCGAAGACCGCAGTTCTGGATAAGTAAAAAATCACATTGTACTTGATTGTAAGTACTGTGCCATCGACTAATAACGGACATCCATGAGAGATTTATAATCCGTTAACAGTAACCACTTTGAAGTTAAAAGGCCGGGTGTACAAGTGCATCATCCGAGCGATCTTGTCCAGCAGCGAAACCGGACCTAGAACAGGACAACCTCACACAAAACGATGCCGAAAATCGGGCAAAGTGGAGGAAGTTATTTCGGAAATCGGATCCAGGCACCATTTCCGGAACACGCTAGAAAGAACAGTCACTACTGCCATGGCAGCCTGCAAGTGTCACGGTAGCAGAATGTATATTCATAATTCCGGGACGCAACAACCTAAAGAGAGTCACTGTGTCTGGTTTTTTACCATGGTGTTAGTGACTCAATCGGGAGTAAGTACCATGTCCTACCACCCAAAAAAATAACTTTTCTCTTACGTGAACTGAAAACGTAGGTAACACGCTACACTAATTAAAACCCGTGGCTTTTTTATGACTGAAATACTTTACAATAAGGAGATGTGGCCTAACTAATCTTATCTAATCGCTCATACATTCCACTAATAAGAGATAGTATTTAATTCTTCGAGCTGGTATAGAAACATCAAGTTATATTGTAAAGCCTTAGTTCCCAACGCGGTCCAGGGGTCCACGGGAGGCTCGACGGGGGTCTACGTTGGCGTGAGAAATAAAAAATGGGGGTTCACAATTCGTAAGCGGAGGCCTACGAAAATGTTGTCGGCTTTCGATAGTGAAGAACTAAAATGTTGGCTGGACTTCACCTATCACCGTAGGCAGATAATATTTTAAGGAGTAACAAACCAGCTAAATTTTGAATGTGGTTTATGAGAAAAAAATTCTGGCAAATTGTATTGTAAAGCCTCACCTTGTACGAGCATTCGGTCAGGTTCCATGTTCAGATGATCCTCAAGCTCTTCTCTGTCATCATCCTTCTCACAAGGACAGGTTCGGACCGACTCCTGGTAATTATCTTCCACTTCTCTGGTCTGCAATTCTTCAGGATATTTCGATTCTCCAGCGTCGATTCTATTATGTTTGTAGTTCACCTGAGACTGTGTTAAGGAACCCTGTGCTTCTTTGCTCACTTTTAATTATTTTTTTTGTTGTTAACGCTATGAACATTGAATTTAGTTATTTATTTGCACTGTTATACGACATGTGATTCATTACGACCAGTTATATTGTAGATGTGGTGATTAATAATGACAGCGAAACATGACCGGGCATACGTACGGTTAATATACTGTAAGTGGAATAATTTCTCACACAAAGTATTTTGTAGGGGTGAAGAACGAGTTCTTGCCTTACACGTTTTTGGGATGACCGTTAGTGGGAATAAAGTTGTAAATTTAATGGTCACAATTATATTGTTTAATGTGTTACAATGGTGTTTTTGCGTAATCTGAGTGCTTGGACGTGAATAACTAGCCAAGTTAGTGAGGGCAACATGCAATGTACGTAACCGTACTTAATTCGACTATCAGAGTTGAAAATAAGATGCAATTATATAACACTGAAATATTATTGACTTATTTCTATTTTGCGCATGGCTCTGCGCTATCTATGGCATATTATAACGTAGCTTGGTTTGTGTGAATTCAAGTCATGCTCACGTTGGAATCGGAAAACTTTAAATTGATTTATTTATAAAGAAAAAATATGATTATGATAGAGAAATGAATGCGTTCGCCGGCGCTCGGTGTAAATGCTCTGTTACACTTCCTCAGATCTAAACAAATATATTACAAGACCGAGTCAACGCGGAAACGCAGCTGGAATATATGGGTTTACAGTTGTAAATGACAGATAAAGGTCGGAAATGCAAATACCGATAAGATTATAATAGATAAGATATACTTAGAACACGCCCGAGTACAATGCATGTATCGCAGTAAAGAAAAGGAATGGCAAAATAACAGTTTTGGCACATAGGTTATTTTATTGGAGGCTCAATTGCCTCTGTTTACAAGGTAAGTTAGAAACGAGTATTATGTGAGAGGTGTTTTGTTAATAATGTCATAGTTTAGTTTACGAGATTGCGTTTAGAGACGGTAAAGGATACCCTGCCCCTCCAGCGGCGCTGCAGCGCTTGCAGCAGCGCGCGCAGGCGGGTGCGCAGCGAGAGCGCGGCGGCGGCGCGCGGGTTGTGTGCGGCCGCCTGCACGCGCGCCCACGCAGCGCTGCAGCGCGCGCGCAGCGACACGTGCACGCGCGAGCACACGCGCGCCCCGCACGCGCGCTCTGCACACACCGACACCCGCGCTCATATACATATCTCGGCAACCCGAAAACTAACCTACACATATATAAGTCGCATCGTGCTGCTATTGTAAAGACATTTGCATAATTCAAAAATTGTGAAATATAATCTATACTTAATATTATAAATCTGGAGGATATGTTTGATTGGACACGCTAATCTCAGAAACTACTGGTCCTATTTGAAAAATTATTCCAGTGTTATATAGGTCATTTATCGCGGAAGGTTATATGATATATGTCATCACGCTAACCTATGAAGAATGTTTCAAAATCGACGTTTTCGATTTTTTTGAGAGCTTCCGCTATGTGTTATCCTTAGGCCAAAGTAACTATTCCACGCAGACGAAACCGTAGTAATATATAAATCGGTAGTAATATATAAATGAGCTTGCAAGTAATGGGTAGCTGGGTAACCGGGGCGAGGCGGCGCGGTACCTGTGATCTGGTTGAGGCGCCTGAGCGCGCGGCACGTGGGCGTGCGCACGCGCAGGTTGCGTCCGCGCGCGCGCAGCACCAGCGAGCCCGCCGCCACGAGCTCGCCGAGCCGCGCGCACGTCTTCTCCTTCACCGACACCAGCTTCTTGCGGAGCTCGCCGTAGTTTATCAGTGCGTACAGCTCCTGGACCACTTTCTTCACATCTGCCAACGTACAAACTTCCTATACCGTGTTAATAACAATTAACGTTCCTATATTACAACACTTCCAGTTTTTATACATCGAGAACGACATTCATATTCTGCTCTACATAAAGTTTTTAGTTTTCTTTTATGCTGTTGATATTTTAAGTGTACAAAATTTGAAAATCTTGAAAAATATCGTAAAATATTAAGAACGACTAAAATTGGATTCAACTCATTTTGAAGAGTAACAATTCAATTTAATCGTTTGTCTCGAACTGACTACCTACGCTATTAGCCGAGCAATGCCTTAATAGCTTCACCGAACTACAAAATATAAATAAATAAATAAGCCTTTTATTATTTCTCATTTAAATGCAATTTTATAATGTCTATTTACAAAATATAACAGTTTTTTTTTCTTCTATAATTTTTTTGTTATTATTACATTACATATTTATAATGTTCTTATTACATTTTATTTTGTTTACTATGTAATTAATTAAGTAGCAATTTTTGTCATTTACATATAATTCATTTTTCATTAATTGAATAAGAACCCCTCTGAAGGGTAAAGGACTCCTCCATTTTTGCCCATTGTTTCCTGTCTGTTGCCTTTATTTGCCAATTGTCTCCTGTTATTTCTTTGATGTCATCACACCATCTTTTATGTGGCCTGCCTCTTTTTCTTTTTCCTTTGGTCATCTCCATAGTACGACGACTCGTTTTGTCCATCGAGCATCCTTCGTTCTAACTATATGACCTTTCCATTTCCACTTTAGTTTCATAGCGTGTTGTAAAAAATCTAATTGTTTTGTTCTTTCTCTTATCTGGGTGAGACGCACTCATTCACTCCTTCGTATTCCTCATATGGAACATTCCATGGAGACTTGACATCTCCTAATTTTGTCTTTCGCTAGATTCGTGTATGTCCAGGTTTGTGAGCCGTATATTAGACAAGATGCTATTACCTATTACTTTCTTTTTCAATGAAAGTGACATGTCTCCTTTCATTATTTCTCTGTGAGTCCAATTTTCGCCACGTTATGTTTATCCTTCTAATTATATCTTCTAAGTTATTATTGCGGTGAAATGAGACTTTTTTACCTAAGTATAAATAGGTATCTACATATTCTAAGTTTTCGATACCTATCTTTGTTGGTGATTTTGAGGAGTTGGTCATCGATTTAGTTTTTTGCAGGTTCACCTCTAATCCCACTCGTGCGCTTTCTTCCTGTAAACGTTGTACCTATCATGGCCATATAAAGGCTATATATCACCATATAAAGGCTAAATAGAGAGGTCTTTGGAATTCCTTGTATTTCTCTATTACGTTCTCCAAGGTTTGGATATGGTCAACGGTAGAGAATCCTTTACGAAAGCCCGTTTGCTCTACAGCCTGGTTGTTATCGATTTTTTTCTGCTATTCGGCTTAATAAACATTGTGAGAATAACTTGTAGAGAGTCGGTAGAAGGCTGGTGGGTCGGTAGTTTCCAATATCGTTTGGGTCTCCTTTTATGTATAATAATACTGTTTGACTTCGTCCATTGCTCGGGCATTCTCTCCTCTTTAATTATAGTGTTGAATAGTAAGGTTATTATAGGTATTAGTATAATTCGTCCCAACTATAATGCTTCGTTTGCAATACCGTCTGGCCCTGGACTCTGTCTAATTTTAATTTATTTATTTCTCTATTTATCTCTACTTCGTTCCATTCAATGTTCGTTTTATTTTCAGGGTAAAAAGTTATGGATTCAGAGTTTTTATGGACTTTTTGGTCGTAGAGGTTTGCGTAGAAATTTGTTTTTATACTGTCTAGTATACATTTTTCAAGTTTATCATATAGGGATTGACCTGTATACGTTCCGTATAATTTAAAGGATTTTATATTTTTTGTAACAGTTCATGGTAGAAATTTGCTTCATTTTGGTTTTTTATGGCATAAGTAGAGGGTTTGTACTTTATACGACTTCTTTTCATTTGTTGGAGTGATATTTTTAATCGGACCATTCTGTGGTCTGATGGGAACTTGATCTTATTCAAAACATATACATCTTCGAATCCGTTTAGATAGTTAGTAAGGATATAACCTACACACATCAAAAAAGTCTAAGCAACATGCCTGATATTACAAATTTTACCATTATATTAATTAATTTCTAAGTATTTACTCAAACAAAGTGCGTAGGTAAGTAAACTTTTTTGTTATTGATGACATACTGGCTGGTTGTAAAAAAAAATTGATTATGTTTTGTTTTTTCATAAAATTCAAATGACTGCGAATTTGTTTGAATTTAAGTGCGTTTTAATTGCTACGTTTAGTCTTGATTTTATAATTTTACCAACCATTTAAATAAAGTTAGCGACAAAATTGAATTGTTAGATATTCTTTACGTCATGAAGCGACGTCATTTGATGACAGATGAAATGCAAAGAGCTGTAGGGATGTTGCAAGCGGGAAGTAATCAATCTCAGGTATCTCGACATTTTGGCATTCATAGAAGTGTTATTTGTCGTCTTTGGCAGCGCTACAATAATACAGGAGAACCCGCTGAACAGCATCCAGGCCGTAAAAGGAGTACAACCACTCGGCAAGACCGGTACATACAACTGACTGCAAGACGCCAGCCGATGTTAACCGCTCGAGAGATAAGTTTGAGGCTACAAATTTCAAGTGGCATTGATGTAAGTCCTCAAACTGTGCGAAATCGACTGCATGAGTACGGCCTACGAGCTCGACGCTCAATCAGGTGCCCACCGATACGTCACGGGAATCGCGCTCGTCGATATGAATGGTGTAGAGAACGCATAACATGGACCCAGGAACAATGGGATAAAATTATGTTTTCCGATGAGTCGCGATTCGGGTTTAAGCCTGATACAAGAAGGGTGCGAGTGTATCGTCGGCCCGGAAATAGTGAAAGGCTCAGGTGCGTTCAGGAAGTTCATCCATACAGCGGCTCAACAGTTATTTTATGGGCGGGTATTATGAAGAACAGGCGAACTGAGCTCGTTTTTGTAAATGGAAACATGAATGCTGAAAATTACATTGAGGATATTCTCAGACCTTATGTCTACCCATTTGCACAAACCTTTGGCTCCGATTTTAGGTTAATGCATGACAATGCGCGTTCACATACAGCTCGGCGAACTAGTGAATACTTTGCAACGGAGAACATCCGGGTATTGCCCTGGACTGCACAATCGCCAGATCTCAACCCCATCGAGCACGCATGGGACATGCTCCAGAGACGTGTTTTGAAGGACTTGGACGGAGCGACAACAACCCAACAGCTGAAGGATTTGCTACAATTCCATTGGGAGCGAATACCGCAAGATGACATAAACAGTCTCATTAATTTAATGAATAATCGTTGCCGACAAGTTCTGAATAGCAGAGGAGCCCATACTTTGTATTAAATTGTTCTATTTTTTCACAATAAATACATTTTCTTTAGAAATTTCATTTTGTAAGAAAAAAGTTTAGTTTCTTATGTATCTTAGTTTCTACAGTATATTCTAATATTGTTCATTTCTGTTATTAAAAGAACTTATAAAGACAACAGCTGTTATTTTTATATCATAGAACCCTAAAGATATTATTTTAAAAATAAAATACAACGTTATAATGTGAAGAACCATCCTAAAATTTAAATTAGTACATGTTGCTTAGACTTTTTTGATGAGTGTATATAAAGAATAACAAAATATACGTTACAGAGGATTACCCACAAAAAGTTTTAGAAAAGAGAAAACAACTAAAAATAGAACTATTACAATGTAAAGCAAATTGTAGCAAATCCTTCAGCTGTTGGGTTGTTGTCGCTCCGTCCAAGTCCTTCAAAACACGTCTCTGGAGCATGTCCCATGCGTGCTCGATGGGGTTGAGATCTGGCGATTGTGCAGGCCAGGGCAATACCCGGATGTTCTCCGTTGCAAAGTATTCACTGGTTCGCCGAGCTGTATGTGAACGCGCATTGTCATGCATTAACCTAAAATCGGAGCCAAAGGTTTGTGCAAATGGGTAGACATAAGGTCTGAGAATATCCTCAATGTAATTTTCAGCATTCATGTTTCCATTTACAAAAACGAGCTCAGTTCGCCTGTTCTTCATAATACCCGCCCATAAAATAACGGTTGAGCCGCTGTATGGATGAACTTCCTGAACGCACCTGAGCCTTTCAGTATTTCCGGGCCGACGATACACTCGCACCCTTCTTGTATCAGGCTTAAACCCGAATCGCGACTCATCGGAAAACATAATTTTATCCCATTGTTCCTGGGTCCATGTTATGCGTTCTCTACACCATTCATATCGACGAGCGCGATTCCCGTGACGTATCGGTGGGCACCTGATTGGGCGTCGAGCTCGTAGGCCGTACTCATGCAGTCGATTTCGCACAGTTTGAGGACTTACATCAACACCACTTGAAATTTGTAGCCTCAAACTTATCTCTCGAGCGGTTAACATCGGCTGGCGTCTTGCAGTCAGTTGTATGTACCGGTCTTGCCGAGTGGTTGTACTCCTTTTACGGCCTGGATGCTGTTCAGCGGGTTCTCCTGTATTATTGTAGCGCTGCCAAAGACGACAAATAACACTTCCATGAATGCCAAAATGTCGAGATACCTGAGATTGATTACTTCCCGCTTGCAACATCCCTACAGCTCTTTGCATTTCATCTGTCATCAAATGACGTCGCTTCATGACGTAAAGAATATCTAACAATTCAATTTTGTCGCTAACTTTATTTAAATGGTTGGTAAAATTATAAAATCAAGACTAAACGTAGCAATTAAAACGCACTTAAATTCAAACAAATTCGCAGTCATTTGAATTTTATGAAAAAACAAAACATAATCAAATTTTTTTTTTACAACCAGCCAGTATGTCATCAATAACAAAAAAGTTTACTTACCTACGCACTTTGTTTGAGTAAATACTTAGAAATTAATTAATATAAATGGTAAAATTTGTAATATCACACATGTTGCTTAGACTTTTTTGATGAGTGTATTTCTTATTTTGTAGTAATAATTTTTTTTTCCCATTGTTGTAAAGGTGACTATTATAGGTCTAGCTTTTTCTCTATTTTTTCCTATTCGTTTCACCGATACGATATCATTCCGGTCGCAAGGAATATTAATTTCGTTTATGAATGTTAAAATTTTATTTTCTAGGTCTTAGTATAATTTTCTCCTTCCTCGATACCAAAAAACCAGGTGTTTTATTCTAATATATCTTTCAACATGGTCCATAATGTTCTTTTGACTTTGTACTTCGTCATATATTTTTTTATAATTTTGATCTATTTTTTTAAAATTATCGGTTATGTTTTTATTTATCGTATTTATACTGTTCGTAATATTTATTTCCATTTCTTTTCGCTCTTATTTTTTTCTGCTAAGTCCATTTGTATTGATTTTAACATTTTCGCTATGTCTTCCATTGTTCGTTATATGCCAATAGATGTCGCTACTTACTGTACGGTTTAAAATTTTAATTGATGGTGTGTACGTTGATAGTGGATGTTTTTGCTATTTGATCCAAGATGGCATTGATTTTAAAATTGTATTATAAGTTTTGTTGTTGAATGACTAATTACTTTTAAATGTAGGTTATGTTAAGGATGATTTATTCTTTTCTTACTATTTTGTATTAGCTGTGGGCTTCTTGGTTTTCGTTTTTATCGTATGATTTTGGCAAATTTTTTGTTTCTACTTGATGTTTCTTAATATCTAACTGTATACACACTTGTTTTTGTCGTTCCACCCAATTATTGTTAATTTTCACAAATTTATATTTGACTAGCGGGTTCGACTGACGTTGTCCCGCCCTGATTACCCCCCCACAACCCCCCTTGTGGGTGGAATTTCGTAAAATCCGTTCTTAGCTGACCTCTACTCGGCGAAAGGAATATTCCTACCATATTTCAAGTCGCTACGCCTTATGGTTCCAGAGATATCGTGATGAGTCAATATATAGGTGGGAATCTCTTATATATATATAATAATAATAATAGAAGATTACGGTATTTCAGCACTATTTTTCTTGCTTATTATGTTTTTCTCACCTTATTAGCACTTTTAATTATTTTTATTTTCACTTTTATTTCAGAGCTTTCGGAATAGCTGTTGACAGCGCAAAGCGCCCTCTACACTCCAACAGACTAATCGGACTACAAATTAATCGCTAATTCGTCGAGAATTTATTAATCAACAAATAATCTTAACACCGCGATTTTACAAACTGTAATATACCTCCATCCATCGAGTACTAGTGGTACTAAGCAGAATGGTTTAGATACGGTTTAATTTCTTGTTACCATTGTATCCGTGTAATAATAGTAATGTATGCAATGTCGATCAAACAAGTATTATTTTTTTTTTTCATTTTACTGACAACCAATAAAACCACAGTCAGCAGGTTTTATTTCTAATCGTCACCAATTCTTCAGTAACTAAGAACGTGATATCTCTTGATAAATGATAGATCACAATAATATAATAGGCGAATTAAATATCATATGTACGTAATGCGACAACTCGCCACAATATGTAGTAATTTACTGCTGACCTTGTTCTTACATGACCATCATTAATAGGAGCATTGTTACTTATCGTAGTACATGTTTCAGGGTTTTAAACTATAAGTATATTGTTTATTATAACTAGCTGTGAACCCCGTATTCTTTCGCTTTTATTTCGCACCCTCGGCACCTGATAAGTCACGCCGCACTATTAGCTCGTTTAGGGTATTTCGTATCTCCAATTTGAATGGTAATTGCTCAACTTCTGACAGTCTTAGCGTGATGTTTGATAGCATTATAAATAGATAATTTATTGAGTTTTAATTCTTCTTCAACTTTAAGTCATTAAGTAATTCTTTTTGTATTTTATAGTATACTATCTGTGTCTTAGTTATGAAAAAGAAATTTAAAATTAAATCGTGGCGCCATCTATGAGATATCTATAACAGTCGGTACTACAGTTTTCTGTCAAAAAACTAATTTAAAGCGACATCTGTTCGAGACTAGTGAAACTTACAATTAATAACAATAATCAAGATTGACATTTAATTTGTAATTAAAAAATATTGAGGGCATTAATCGAATAATAAATTATCCTATCTCTCAAGTCGGACCAAATTATTATACTTAAATGCCAACGTTTCATGAAGATCGGTAGAGTAGTTTCAGAGTTCACCGCGGGCAAACAGTATGACCGTGGATTTTTATATAATTAGATAACTACTTTAAACCTTCAGGTAAATTTGACGAGTGAGATCATATCATCATCGATATAAGTTACCAAAGTTTGACACTGTTCAAAATTATTAAAATTTAACTTATATTTGTTTATCTTACGGCCGGTTTTTGAGGTAGTCGATTAAACAGCCAATAGTTATTGACTCAACAAAGTTATCCATAACTGGCAAATGCCCGTTGAGTTTTACTGACATTTATAGTATGATTGTATGTTCAGAAACGCAATTTGACAAGTTATCGAACCGATAACGCTATTGAACAGATAAACTACAATTAAAGTACATCAGAAACCGGGCATTAGTCAATCTTGCTTTAATTTACTTGTTTTCTGCATTCAATTATATTATAATTATGTTTATAAATAAATGTATTCATCATGATATGACAGTAAAATTAAATACGTTCAATATGTTAAGAATGTTCAAAGAAATCAGAACTTAAGGAGTTAACTCCGACAGAATTCCCATCCAAAATGTCCACCGCGAGGTGCGGCGAGGTCTAACCGCGAGGTAGTTAGTGCATGCTAATTATAAAAAAATTGAAAACACTCACTCTCATCAAACTGAACGTGCTTCGAGAGCTTATGCCAAGTTCTGTAGTAGAAATGGCTGACTTGAGTCTTCGTCTTGAGATTCACGTCGGGCATTCCCTTCTTCTTCATTTTCGCGCAGATGTACGACGTGATCGCGTCGAAGTCCTTCCCGTACTCGTTTAAGGCCTCGAAGAACAGACTCTTCTCGTCCGTCGACCAAAGCGCTTTGGGCATTCGCTGCTTCACCGTTGGGAACTTTAGAGGTTCCTTGTCTTCTGGTTTGTTCGGTGTTTCACAGTCCGGCATGTCTGTAAGGCGACCGCTGCTTTTTATGAGTACATAATATATGAGTTGTTACATTTCAAAATGAGCTTATTATTTATAATTTATTTTATTTTTAGGGGCTTATATTCCACCGAACATATCAGCCCTTCTCTTCTCCCAATCTTAGCTTCTCCCGAATAGGGTTTAGCCAAGATGCTTCGACCAAAATGACCTAAATCCAATTTTAATCGTTCATATAACATGTTTATTCTTCTTTAAGATTTCCAGCTTTTATGTACCGAGAACGAAGTTGAAATTTTGCTGTAAATAAGGATTTTAGTTTTTTTTATAAACTTCATTTTTTACATGCAAAAAAAAATGGAAATCTTGAAAAATAACTTAAAACATTAGGAACGGTTATAATTGGATTTAGCTCATTTCGAAACATAACAACTCAAGTATGAAAGGAAAATAGACAAAATAACTCTCGGAATTAACGCGTTACATAAAAATAGCAAACAAAAGTTAGTAAAAAACACGAGTAATAGAAGAAGAAGAATTCTAAAATGGCACTGCGCGGAACGTCCAAAGACTAAAAACGAACGATGGACAAATAGACGTGGCAGTATAGACGTGGAGATAGAAATCGATAGATCATGGAAATGGCACGATATTTGTAAAGAAATATGTGATTAGAATGGCCTAGAATAGCGACAAGGATAATTGGAAAGATTAGACCGAGGCCTGCGCCCTGGAAACAAGTACTAAAAGAGTAGTACAAATACTGCAACAATAATATTACTATTGAAAAATAAATAAATAATCTGTAAGGTAATAATGAGTAAATTGTAGTAAATTAAAGGATTTTAATTATTTTTTTTTAATACAGAAATGTTTATTAAGAATTACAGAAACATGGGTGAAATTAACTGTATACAAATGTTACCTTCACATTCATTTGATACTAAACTTATTGCATTTTGTGTTTAAATTGTTGAATTAAAGTGTAAAAAGTTAAATAACGACTTTCGGTATTAATCATAGTATATCAGGTCAATAATAGAACTTCTTGACAGTGAAGCTATTGACTTCCGGCTTTAAATAAATTGTGTTTAGCCTGGAACGAAAATCAATTGCCAAACTCATTTACGCGGTATAAAGATTTTTAGTAATTAGTGAAAGATGACAGAAAACTTGATTAAATTGTGAGAAAGAAAAGACTTTTATCAGCTATATTATACTATATTATATAATGTTGCCAGATACAAAATAGACTGTATTTTTAATTTACATTACCTATTTCAATGAAAACAACTATTTCAGCTTGTCTTAAGAAATAGTAATAACAATATTTTTATTTAAACTAAGGACTTATACTGGAAAATAACTTATGTGTGAGTTGTAGCAGACAATCTTTTTGAATCTCTTTTCATTCATCCGAGTGGGGATCCTTGCATTTGATTTTTTTAATAAACATGTGCGCTCCGCATAATACAGCTGTATGAAAAAACTATAATATATTAAAATTGGCCTGAATATTCCCGCCGTTTACCGTCTGATACTCCATCAACCCTTTTCCCTGATCTCTTGTCCGCTGGCGGTTCAAGTCTCAGTTTCTTAATGACCCTGGCGCTGGTCCGCTGCTGCAACTCCGTCGTTAACGAGCCAAGCAGCTCCATCCTCTCGTCTTCGACGGGCCCTGCTGCTGATGGAGACAGAGTCACGTCTTTGATCGCCACCTGTAAATTAAAGCAAAACATTAGCCTTTTTTATACATCATAGATTTTAGCAATTGACCACAATCTAATCTGATGTAAATAACATATCAAATCAAAAATACTTTATTCAGTTTAGGCCCTAAGAAGGCGATTATGAACGTCAGAACTACCACCGGTTCGGACAAACAACCCAGTTATCAAGAAGAACCGGCAAAATACTCGATCGGATACATCTTTTTAACATATACGTAGTCTTGCCATAAATACTGAAACAAAGAAAAAAAAAATTTCTATTGCATTTATTACTTTTACAGTGTGTTAGTTTAATACATAAATATAAAACAATTTAAAATATAAAAAGTTTATTCGAAGTGGTCTCCATTGGCTGCAATACAGTCCTATAAACGTTGAGGTCAGTTATCAATAGAAGCACGCACTCTTTCCATGGAAATATTCTTCACTACCAATCGTACGGATTGTTTTAGGAACTCCAAATTATCGTGGCGTTTAGAGCAAGCGTACTCTCTAAATCTGACCATAAATCATAATCCAGCGGATTAAGATTGAGACTAGACGACGGCCAGTCTTCAGCTCTGATGAAGTCCGAAACGTTCGTTTCCAACCAAGACTGGGTAGACCGAGCTTTATGACCTGGCGCCGAGTCTTGCTGGAAGGATCATTCTTGGTTATTGAACATGGTGTTGCTAAGGGGCTTCACTATCTTCTTAAGAATGGTATCTTGATACACTTATGCCGATGTTTTGATACCTTTCTCACAAAAGTATGGCTCAGTCACACCTTCATAGCTAATACCCCACCAAACCATCACTGAAGTCGGATAGTGCCCACGATGCACTCTGTCGACTAATTGGGAAGCTTCCTTAGAGCTTTGAGCATAAATACGGTCATTTTGTTTGTTAAAATGTTGCTCAATTGTAAAAAAAAATCTCATCCGTAAACAAAATTTTTCTGTGGCCTCCCTTTGCGTAGCGCTTCAGTAGTTGTTTCGATTTTACCACCCTATTCTTTTTTAAATTATCAGTTAAGAAATGACCAGTACGTCTCTTACAGGCTGCGAGTCCTAAGTCATCTTTTAAAATACGCGACATGGTTCTAGGTGCTATCTTCATCTCCCGAGATAAAATCTTTTGCCTTCGGACAGGATTTCTTCAAATTCTTTCCCTCACTGCTTTGATCACCTTTTTCGTACGAACACTACGTGGACGGCCAGATCTTTTTCTGTCACAAACAGAGGAGGTCTCATTGTACCTATTAATAGCCCGGTAAACAAACATATTACTAATACCAAGCGTATGGAGAGTTTTAAATATTGCGTTTGGCTCCATACCTACTTTGTGTAATGCAATCACAGCGATTCGGTTCTCTTTATCATACCACTCCATTTTAATATCGCAAAATATTGTACAATGTATAGGCGCCAAAATGAGAAAACTCAATGAATAATCATATAAAATTGACAGATTCCAAATATATGTAATATTTTGTTTATTTTTAATTGTAACAGTATTTATGGCCAGACTAAGTATATTTCCAATACATTATACGTTACAATCGTTTTTAGTGGAAGCACAGAGAGGAGTAAATTCCAGGCATCACCACCGTTTACACATTGATTCACTGTGTAATAGTCTTTTGGCACCAAAACCCGTACGACGTGGAACTTAAACTTATAGTCCGGCAAATTGATAATATGCTTTGGGACTTCAATGTAAAACCTAACACTATTACCTAAAAAACGATTACTGGTTTAACTAAGTCTGAAACATGGGACGACCAGTTTGTGACACTTTCTAGTATTCAGATCATGCCGGTCCTTTACAAAATGCAGCTTTTCAAAGTTTTTACGGACATACATTAAATTATCATATCAATTGATACCCGCCATTCTGATAAACCATGAACCGTTAACATGATCTTCAAATCGGCTAGTACATATAAAAACCAATTATGGAATAGTTCATAATTGGATACTGTGATCCGTCCATATTTGGATTTTCCAACGACTTCAAACTAACATTCATATTTTATATTCAAAAAGGAATACAATCAAACATCGCTAAAATCTACAAAATAACATCTAAACGATCTTTACAAGCTAGAAAAAACAATACTATGTAGTTTTTGTACGAAAAGTATGTATTTTTATCACGCTTTTATTAGCTTCACCTGTATGTATGTATGTAACCGACCCATTTGAGCTCGATTTTGTCCTACTTTGAACAATGAGATTTAATTCAAACTTTGCACACCTGTCAAAGGTCGATGACAATGCAATAATCCGAAAAAAAAGTTAAAAAAATTTAACTAAAAAATGAAAAATAAATAATAGTTTAAAAAAACACGCTTTCATAAAAAATCCAACTAAAAACAGAAAATACTATTAACAGTGACGCATCGCATGTTAATATCAGCACCTCCAGATATCAGTATTTTTATCATTTTTTTGTCACTTTTTACAAAAATAAACATTTATTTCTAATTTACACTATTCTTAATCCAAATTTATTAAATTTTTTTTTTTTTTTTTGTAGTTGGATTTTTTATGAAAGCGTGTTTTTTTAAACTATTATTTATTTTTACATATCTCAGAAAGTTATGCGACAAATGAAAACATTGTCACAACGACGAAAGGGCTTACTCAACTGACATGCTACAACTTGTACGCGCGATATAGAAAGATAGAGACAATCGTTATTTGGACCGTTTATTTTGAAAGTGGTGTAAGTCCATTTTTGAGAAAAATGAGCTATCACGTAATTCATGCTTAATTTAATGTAAATTTTTTATATATAACTAGTCCATGTTTAATTTCTCAAAAAAATCCCATGTTTTGTACAACTTAAAATCGGTCGGTAAATGAAATTGCATAATCATTGATTTTGAAAGTGGTGTAAGTCCAATTGACAGAGGTAGGTGGCATAGCAGATGGATACCGACCAGTGTTTTGTTATTTTTCATTTATTTTATACTAGCTGTGTCCCGCGGTTTCCCCCGCGGACGATTTGCATTGTTTCCCCTCCGTGTTTCTACTACTCGTAAGTTAAAAGATAGATATTAAAAAATTGGAGAAATGTATTAGAAAATGTACAGCGCATAACCTGTGAGAAGAAAATACGACAAGGCTGTATGACTCCGTATCTTTGCCCGTATTTTGGCGAATTAAAAAAACAACAAAAACAACAGTAGTAAAATTATCAATTTATTACCTCTACGTCCTGGAAGACCGTTAAAATTTGAAAAAATCGCCCTGGAGCCTTTGTACCAAAATGCCAGACCTATTACGTACGAAAAATATAAAGACATGAAGCAGCTACTACCCTATATACCTCCGGTGCATCATGCATATTTTGAAACACTACCACATGCAGAGAATAAGTAAATTCTTGTAATCAGTATCTTGTAATGACAATGTAATTGCCGTCTAAAATAAAATTTTATGTGTTGTTATGCGTATTTGTAAACAAAATTATATTAAAATGAAGTATATTTTAAGCGATATTTGATTTTTCAAAATTGAAATTAAACGATTTTTACAATTGTCTAATTTTGAAAGTGGTGTAAGTCCATTTACAGCACATAAATATGTGTTATCGTAGTCTAATTAGCCAAAAACAAATTTATATAAACAAATTAAATGTTCATAAAACAATAGAAACAATGCCAGACCTCATATGATTTGCCTGTATTTTTAAATCAACAAATATAGTAACCTTTAATTTTCTCGAAACAAAAGAAAATGGACTTACACCACTTTCAAAATAAACGGTCCATTTATTGCGTGTGTGATTTTCCGTTTTAGAGAAATGCTGGTATTCCATATTAGGGATACTATCCCATATTTGTTCACTTTCCTCTACTATCATATATGTATATTAGGTGGTACCAAAAAAATCAACATTTTTTTATTCGAACGATCGTGAAATGTTGTCAGAGGATACTTTAAACAAAGACTTTGTCAAAATCCGAGCCCTTGACATTGAAGTTTAGAGGTCACAAGTCGATTTTTTTTAATTTGTCATATACTTAACACAGGAGTTTTTTAAACTTTGGAATATTTTACCTGGGCCTTCAATTCAATTAGTGATAAATACTGTTGATTTGGGAAAATTCGAAGTTAATCAAACGATTTCTGCGTAAAAGAATAACATCACACGATAATCAACATACATATTAGATTAATGAGGCGATGTGTCCATTTGTAAGGTTTTAACTAATAAATTCCTAAATTAATCATCGGTTAATCGCTTTTTAAATGATTTTAGGTACATGTTAATTGGTCTCTCGGACACGGACGAGGACATATTTTATATGCATTCATATTTAGGGAAATCAGAGTTCAGTAATAAAGACACTATTATTATTCATTGTAATTAGCTAAATATGGACGAAATTACTTAAATAAAGAAACCTTCAAGTATTTCTTTGAAGTGAGATCTTCTTTAGGCGTGTTAAGCAGTGTTTTTGACATTAGATAAATGTATAATTTCACGTTACGACATGCAACGTAAGCATAACCGGCCTTACTGCACTTAAGCGGCTTACGTCAAACTAGAGACGCGTAGTACAGGGGCCCGTGTACATGTTATATTAATATTTTGGAGCTCATCATACGTTTCACGAGTTAATAGACTTTATAAAAATGTATATAATTGTTGCGCCGAGAGCCAATAGTTATGAAAACGACACTAATGTTAATAATTCCCATAAACAAATTGTTAAATTTAAATATTGTAATTCACACTATGATTAATATAAAAATTCAAAAGAGTACACATTTATTTCTTTGTTTTGAATTTCCTCTTCTGTCGGCAGTCCTTACGACCGCCTCGACTTCTTTTTACTTTGTATGTTTTAGTATTTAAACACTAATCGTCATTTTATCGTCCTATGACCTAACATGGTAAACACGCTGACCATAAACAAAGACCGACTCTAAATTAATGCTGCCAGAATACATTAACACGTGCTTTGGCACATTTTCGACTGCAAGGTGGTAACTAATCAGATGAGCTTAGAAAATAATATGTAAAAAAATGTTTGTGGACCATCCCTTTATTGTTGTAACTTTGTTAAAGACATTTTACATAGAGCATCAAAAGAACCACAAAATTATTATTTAAGTTTTTATTCTATCTTTGATAGTTTAGCCGCAAAATAAAAAAACATACGCATAATAATTAAAAGTTCAAAGATCCGTAAAACTTCAATATTAACGATAGAAGTTTGACTCAATAAAATATTTGCCGCTTCATGAAACCAATCCATTCATGTTAACAAAAAAAAATTTCTTCACAGTTTGCAGGTGGGGCATTTCACGTGAAGCGGACAACGAAAAAAAAGGTGAGGTTCTGAAATTCGTTCATATTCAGCCTAATTGGACTTCTAGTAGGTATGAACGTGAGTTCATAATTTTTTTTTCTATCATGTTTATTTGTGAAGTTATGGGCTTCTAAAGAACAGTCACATCTGAAATTCAGATTTTTTGGAAGTAGTTTTTCGAATTGAACAATTTTACAATAAAATATTAAACGCAGCGATTTATATAGAAGAATTATTGCTCTTTTTGAAAATAAAATAGAACTTGAAAAAAACTTTTTTTTTAATGTTCAAAACCGCAAGTAAATTTTTCGAAACAAAATTTTAGTAACTTGGGCCTTTTTTTACGTCAAAACGTAGCTAAAATACACATAAAATATACTATAACTTTTAAAGTAGGCACAGAATTGATTAAGGAGATAGATCGATTAATGTACATGTATGTCGCACTGCACTAAGATCTGGCACTAGCATATTTGGGCTATGTTCCGTGAAAATAGACATACTCAGTGAAACTGCTGAGTAAATTTGTTTACATATTTTGTTAAGAAATATGCGTTATATGTTTATGACTTAATTATTCTTTTATTTAAGTAAACTAAAACAAGTTTGGTCGAGAGATTAAAAAATCAATTAGACACCACCGCTGCATATCGTAGCCAGATTTTGATTTTTTGATTTTGAGATACAATACAAAACATCCAGGTAACCTTATAAACATAAAAAAATTGAAAAATCTGAACCTCCATTACATACTTAGTCTCGCCATAAATACTGTTACAATTAAAAATAAACAAAATATTACATTTGAATTTGGAATCTATCATTTTTATATGATTAAGTACTCATTGAGTTTTCTCATTTTAACGCCCATACATTGTACAATATTTTGCGATATCAAAATGGAGTGGATGATAAAGAGAACCGAATCGTTGTGATTGCATTACACAAAGTAGGTATAGAGCCAAATGCAATATTTAAAACTCTCCATACGCTTGGTATTAGTAAAATGTTTGTGTACCGGGTTATTAATAGATACAATGAGACCTATGTTTGTGAGACAAAAAAATCCCGATCTTAATCCGCTGGGTTATGATTTATGGTCAATTTTAGAAAGTACGGCTTGCTCTAAACGACATGATAATTTGAAGTCCCTAATACAATCCGTACGATTTGCAGTGAAGAATTTTCCCATGGAAAGAGTTTGTGCTTCTATTGATAACTGGCCTCAACGGTTAAATGACTGTATTGCAGCCAATGGAGACCACTTCGAATAAGCTTTTTATATTTATGTATTAAACTAATACACTGTAAAAGTAATAAATACTATTTGCAATAGAAAAATTTTTTTTTCTTTGTTTCAGTATTTATGGCAAGTCTAGGTATATATACATTTAAAATACATTACACGTAACAACCCTTGACAGGGGATAGACAGAGAGGAGTCAATTTCAGACATTGATCATTCACATATTGATCCACTCTATAATAGCCTTTTGACACCAAGCTCGCTTGACATGGCGCCACAAATTGTTATGGAATTCCTCCAAGATAGACGAATCTTTGGACCATTGCTTAGTTTTGGTATTTTTGCCTCGCGCTCCGTCATGCGCAAAGTCTGACACCACAGTCTACACAGTAAACAAATTGGGATTGAATTAGGGAGTATTGTGTGTTTATCCATTGTCGGCAATGTACCAGTATCGGCAGAGAATCTGAATTGAGTTACTCCTCTCACTCCTTGAGATCCTCGACATCGTCTACAATCACACTTTTTGTAGACTACAAGTGTGCTAATGTTGGTGTAGTTAACAAGAAACAGACCAGGTATTGGATCAAGGATCATGCAAACAAAGATCAGAATATTAGTTCTCTTAAAGTAGCTTACAATCAGCGTTGCCAGACGTGCCGATTTTGGCGGGATGTCTCGATTTTTAAATCAATATTACATAGCCTGCGCGGGACAAGCTCAGTCCCGTTTCGGGGATAACTCAGTCTTGCGTGCATTTTGATTTCTGTTTTTTTTTAATTCAGAATACGAATAAGACTCAACTATTTAACGATAGGGTAAATCTGATTTAAAATGTCATATTTTTATTAAAATATATTATAAACGTAATTTGAACTCAAAAAGATATTATATTCAAAAACTTTTGATAATATAAGTTTTTTTACTATGTCCCGCTTTTGACGAAAGAATCCCACTTATTCACTCAAAAAGTTCCAAACTCCCGACGTGGACAAAAAAAATCTGGCTACGCTGCTTACAATTCTGGCACCAAAGCCTGCAAAAAGGCATATATTAAAGGGGATTCACAACGCATTGAACGAATACGTCATGCATAAACTCGTACGGTGTTATTACAAAAAAAAGTTGAATACGTATTGAACCCTAAAAAGGTCTCATATTAAATGCACCGCGGTCGCTGAATGTTCGCCATTTTGCTTTTTTGTCTCACTTTGGTTACGTTAGGTTAGACTTGTGAACCGGAGGGGACTTCAGGGTGGCTGAGGCGGAGGAGGAGTAAACCTCGATAAAAAATCAGTATGGGGCGGCGGCGGAGGGGTTTTCTCTCCGCTGCCAGCTGAACCCAGGGGGGAAGGGGCGGGGCCCTGACCTTCCATTGCACGGGTTCGGCGGGCTGGGAGGCAGTCTTGCAACCGGGCTGCCTAAGTCGGGTGTGGCGTGGGAAACGCCTGCCGCCGGAGGGTGTTGCGGAGCCTGCTCACGCACCCCGTGACACCCCCCATAGTGTGGCGTAGGTTGTTGTGGAGTTTTATTCGGTTAAAGTCGCCGAAAGGCACTGGCAGCGGCGTCATAGCACGCAGATGGCGGTCGACTCAGCTCAGGCCCTTCCCCGGGGGACTGACAGTCCATGATGGATTTTCTATCCACGTTAAAAAAAAAAGGTTACACTTGTGAAAAAGGATAACGCGAACTTGCCTCGGGCGAGCGCGGTGCATTTATTAGGAAACTTTTTTAAACCAAGTATTTAATACGTATTTAACTTTTTTGTAATAACACGAGTATAGTTTATCCAGACTAATGAATCTACTGGAGGTTGACCGAAGCCTTGAAAGCCAATTTCTGTCGTCCCACATTACACCCGCTTAGTTACTGACATAGATCACTGGCCCCCTTTTTTTTTATCGTGGAGAAATCCTTCATTGGATACACCTCCCGCTGTCGGGGGATAACGAGAGGGTTATGCCACACTCCTACAGGCTAAAACTCCACTGCCACCTAGCGCATGTTTGTGGACCAGGGAACTGGGGTGACGGAAGCAAACTCCGGCGCTCTGGTCACTCGCTAAGATCGCCCGCTGGTGGTAGTACGAGGATCATCTTCTCGTGGAGAGACATAGCTCTCCTGGGCCTCATTTAGAAGCTGCGGCTATCCCGTGCTTCTTCGCCACGGGTCCTCCTTTCCTTGGCAATGGGCGCCCCCGCATCCATCACCAGGAAGTTGATTTCAGGGAGGCATTTGGTGATACCTGCCACCACCACGTCTCCTTCCTCGACTAGGTCTGCTACGGCGTGCTGGAGGTGCATCCGCAGCCCTCTCCTTTTCTCGTTCAGCTTCCTCTTTGCAGGATATAACATTTTCGCATTAAGTAACGACTGCTTTCCAAGCTCTATCCCCACCGACCATAGCGCGAACCACGGCCGGTAGAGAGAAATCATCTCCTATGACGGCTACCACCGCACTTCACTGTCCATGCAGGGCACTCTTTCAGAGAAGGTTTGGGCTGTGTCGAGGTCACTATCGCTGTGGTGGAAACGTGACGTCGATTCTTTTTTAGCGATCCGGTGCAGATACCGGCCAAAACAGCCGTGGCCGGTCAGTATCTGCACCAGCCAGAACGTCAATGGTCCGAATTTTCTGCCCACCCATTCACGGAATACAGGGCGGATAGAGTCGGTAATTTTGTGGCCTGCACTGGGTGAGGCCAGAGTCTCGTACCATAACTCCAACTCGATGTTGCGCAGGTTGTATCCTAAAAGCCACCTTCTTCCTTGGGGCTACCCTTTCTCCTCGGGCGATCCTTTCTGCACACCAGAAGTACAATTCCGCATGGAAGTGGGCGTCCAGTTCCCAGGGCGTGGAACCCGCCAGTAGACACGCCGCCTCGTACGAAATGGTACGATAACCACGTACTACCCTGACGGCCTTTAGTCGCTGAATTTTCCTCACTATGGTAGCACTTTTTACCGTCAGGGCATTGTGCCATACTGGGGCAGATCACTGGCCCCTGACCCAAGGGAATAATCTTTGATAGTTATAATATATTTGTGACTAACTCCAACTCCCAGTTTGACGATCACGATGCACAACGGCCCGTGAAGCCCAGGCCTAGGGCGGCAGGATTTTAGATTCGACAAATGTTTCGAGAAAATAATTTAAAGAACAGAACGTTGATTGATTTTGCC
Organism: Antheraea yamamai; assembly: GCA_036509395.1. Lineage (NCBI taxonomy): Eukaryota > Metazoa > Arthropoda > Insecta > Lepidoptera > Saturniidae > Antheraea > Antheraea yamamai. The sequence continues at coordinate 620,474 of AP028437.1, read as the reverse complement.
GCGTATTACTGAAACATGTGTAGTAAAATGTTTGAAATGATTTAAATGTTGTTGTTTTCATAATTTTTTCAGTGCAATGTGAACTTTTTACCAGAACAACATTATAGCCTCTGAACATATTAATTTCCCATTTGTACAAAATAATTTATTTCCATAGTGGGAGCTTCATATAACTTGATATTTCTTAATAACTTTAATGAGTAACATTCATTTAATTTTAAAAAGCTGGAAATTTGTTTATATTTTAATAATCGATAGTGGTTCCTTTTTATAGAATTTAAAGGAAGAAACTCGAGATTACATAATTGTAAATGGTACACCACAAAGCAATGTTTACATCATTGATTTAATTTTTTTAAGAATGGTGGTAGAGATATAACAGGGTATTATTATTCGAAATATGTATTTCAGCATTTTTTTAATGGAGAGATCCATCGCCGTGAGATTGATTTATTAATATTAATCAGAAATAAATTCAAATTAAAAATAGGTAATACAAAAGAAATATTCACTTTAAAGAAGTATATTAAATTAAAAATGTATATTCAAAGTTGTGAACCGATAAAAAGTTACATTAAAGTTAATAAAATTCGTTACGTAATAATTTAAATATTTGATACTTGCATATTTAATTTTGATAAACAAGATTTAAAGAGGAAAAAGAGCGGCATACCTTGCAGGGTCTAGGGAGACATTAAAAATAAATTTGCGCGTTTTTTTTTTACTTAACAATAAATATAAATCATCTAAGACATCGATGACCTCAGTAAAATAACATCTTAATAATTCACATTATTTAAATTAAAAAAATACATACATAATTTTTTTTTCCGCGTGGCTGTATAACTCAACTACATTTGCCACACAAAGAACAACAAAAAAACTGGACTGATATTCGGATAATACGTAACAATGATGCGACGCTTCATACGTCAAATAAACATTTGAATATATATACTTTACATATTTATACATAAGAAACGCATGATAAAAACGAATGACGGGACATGTGAGTTTCGAGTCTTATCCCACCTTCAATCAATATCACGCTGATCGAGAACAATATTAAATTATAGCTATAATATAATTTAATAGATTTTTATATAATATAATAGATTTTTTTTTATACTCAATGGTATTGAAAATATTTTTTAATTATTGAAAAATAACAAATCAATTTTTTTTATTCAATTTTGAATAATATTTCACGTGCCGAAATAAGTGACACTGTTTAGAAAATACACTTTATATCTAACATATTTATGAAATGTTTTTTTTATAGATTTGACTTTGACATTTTTTTTCCAAGTTTCAGTGATTTTTTATTTCTAAACACACAATCGTGTAAATATGCACTAACATTATATCTGTTAAAATGTGTGATTTAATAAAATGTATTACATTCAACTTATTGTGCTTCAACATAATATACGTGTGCTCCGCACAGAATTTGAAAAAGGAGGCTTTTTTATCTGCGGTGAGTACAAAACTTAATTCGATAATGTTTAAATCATGATCTAATCTCATATTAAATGAGGATAGCGCTGATTCTAGCTTTGAACAATCGGGGCATTTATCCGGGGCGTTAGAATTTACAATTTACATTCCTCGCTAATTTTTTGAGCGCTCTGAATTTTTTGAAGTGAAATCTTCTTTTGGCGCGTTGAGCAGTATTTTTGGTAGGGGATACATTTGTAATTTCTCGTCATGACATGCAACGTAAGCATAACTGGCCGTATTATGCTTGCGCAGCGTAGTATAGGGGCATGTGTACATGTGACATTGATATTTTGCAACTCATCATACGTTCGATTGATTAATAGACTTTATAAAAATGTATAGTATAATTATTGCTCCGAGCGCTAGTAGATATGAAAGCCACACTTATGTTAATAAATAATAATTTCAATAAACAAATTGACATTTAAATTTTGTCATTTACACTATCATTACATAGTATAAAACAAAATCCCCTGCCGCGTCTGTCTGTTCGCGATTAACTCAAAAACTACTGCACGAATTTTCATGCGGTTTTCACCAGTAGATAAAGTAATTCATGGGGAAAGTTTTGGTATATAATCTGTCGAGGATTTTATTATAATCAAGGCGGGACAACGTCTGTCGGGCCCGCTAGTAATTAATATGATGTAATTTCATTGTTTTGAGTTTTTTCGACTCGATTTTTTTCCTCAGTACGTGTATTATCAATTGTATTGTGACACGCGCGACATATTAGCGCGGGATTACAAAGAATCGCTTCCAAGTTATGACTCGAGGTTCAGTTCCAAACTGCGCGTCTGAATTCATGAAACAAGGCAAAGGGCATAGTTATAAGCGTCGTACATAGAAAACTAGATTACAGGAGTTTTTTACTAGCGGGCCCGGCAGACGTTGTCCCGCCCTGACTATAACAAAATCTTTGACAAATTATATACCAAAATCTTCCTCATGAATCACTTTATCCGTTCAGTAGTTTTTGAGTTTATCGCGAACAGACAGACAGACAGACGCGGTAGGGGACTTTGTTTTATACTATTATACTTGATAACAAAGTTGTTTGTCCTCCTGATAGCCTAAATTGTATAAATTATTATTTGTACGTACTACATTCCTCCTTGGTTTGCTTGTCGTTTTGAAGGTTACCTGCGAGGATCTACTATAATGTAGCAAATAATTTAAATAATACTATAGTTCAATACTTTTTATTATTGTTATTGTATTATTGTTGTTGACTGTTGCTATATCCACATGGAAATAAATAAATAAAATACTGGTGATTAATCAATACAACATTCATACGATAATAACATCTCATTTTCAAATGGTTACATTCACACAATTACATAGATACAGAAAGATGATTAAAATCACAGTTTCGAAGCGATGATGGCTTACTTATTAGCGTATTCCGCCACCGCGTCGATGGAGGTAGGTTCCAATCGTAGCAACCGAGTTGGAGCTTTCTTAAGAAAATATCGTGACGAGACCATAGCATGGTGGTAGGGCATTGTCTAAGTCCGCCGCCCTCTAGCTACCACCCTTAAGTAGTAAATCTGTCGCCAAGCACTGAGTTCGTGTTCGAATGAGTTCCGGCAGCTGCACTTGGGCGCCGGTCTCCTCTAAGTTCAGCGTGTTTACCCTCTTAGAGAATGTCGTAGTTTAACATGAGATCAGATTGTGGTCAAACACTAAAACCTATAAAGTGTTAAAAATATACATATAACTAATAAAAATTCCGGTAATTCAAAACATACTTTCTTATTTCAAACACAATCCACTAATTATTATCATAAACCTCACATATGTGTGACACATTTGCAATTTAACCACCTATCAAGTTTTTATTTATTACGTATGTTTAAGTCACTGATTTTCATAGTACTCATTATAAGAAATGGTGATATCTGCGATACGGTTTGTAACCTGTGCAGATATCAATATTACTGTAAATTATCTACAAATTGACTTGAAACATTAAAATATATTATTATTCATTTTATAGGTACGTAATAGGCCAAATATAATATATAGGAAATAATAAACGATTCCTTATGCGAAAGGACCATAACCGTGGCACGTGACGCAAATTTGAGTACCTATGTAGCGTGTTTCGCACGCGACGCTATGCGCACGCGCATCCTCACGACATAATCGGTATAAACGCGATCCGAATAAACAAACTGTCGTTGTTTCTTATATTTTTTGTTACATTTTTAGACCTTCTTTAGGTTACTTATCAAGGTTATCGATTCCACGTAGCCCGCAGTCAATATTGTAAATATTTGAAACTGCTGTAGTTTGATTTAAGAGCCCTTTAAATTGAGTTAGTTATTTTTTTATATTTTTCCATTGACATTGCAAGAACATTTGCCACATATAAACATAATCTTGAGGTAAATAATTTATTGTAAATCCAGCTCTTACCTACTTATTATCTTTTATTTGTAAGTCCCCGTTCTCCTCGGACGTTATCCGAAACCTTGATTACTGTTTTATTTTGATTTTTATACTACTTTTTTGGTTAGGGACGTGCACTAAAATGTTTTCATTGAAACAGACCGACAACGAACCTATTTTTCATAATGCGCGTAATTTACTATTGGCTCTGCGTGGCCCAGTAGAAAAAGAATTGGAACGTCTCGTTAGTGAAGGAAGTATTGTTAAAGTGAATAATCCTGAGTACGTCACGCCCATTGTACCCGTAATAAAAAATGTGAAGGTATTCGAATCTGCGGTGACTATAAAATAACAATACACCCTAAATTAAAACGTAACCCTTATCCTCTTCCGCGAATAGAGGAACTTTACGCGACATTATGCGGTGCAAAAATATTTTCGAAAATTGATTTAGCCCACGCATTCGAACAGGTTATGTTGTGTGAAAATTCTCCAGCATGTACAACGATTAGCACCCATATCGGTACGTTCGAATATGTCCGCACTCCCTACGGTATTTCATGTATTTCTGAAAATTTTCAAAAATTGTCACGGTCATGGTTCAAAAATGGTCATCAGAGGGTTGCCCATGACAGTGGTATTCCTCGACGATATTTGTGTGAGCGGTTATTCAAAATCTGATAATATTAAGAACTTAAGAAAAGTCTTAAACCGTTTGCAATCAGCAGGAAAAAATGTAATTTTTTTAAAACAAATGTAAATTATCTAGGTCACGTGTTGGATAGCTATAAAGTATATAAATAAAGTTAAAGCGATTTCGAATGCTCCTCGTCCAAGTGACGTTCATCAACTTAAAGCTGTTTTGGGGTTTGTAAATGATTACGCTCGTTTCATCCCGGAATGGGCTCAATATTATACGCGCTATACAATTTATAAAAAAAAATGTAGCTTGGAGCTGGACACTCTGGTGATCTGTGATCAAGCATTTTGTAAAATTAAAGAGATTTTATGTGATGATAAATGTTTAGGCCATTATAATCCAGAACTACCGCTGGTCCTAAGTGTGGACAGCAGCGCTTACGGTATTGGCGCAATATTAACGCACAAATATCCCAATGGTTCAGAGAAGCCTACCTGTTGCGTATCGCGTACCCTGAATGCAACAGAGAATTTGTATAGTCAGTTAGATAAAGAAGCTTTAGCTATATATTACGGTGTGATTAAAAATCCTCAATATTTATTTGGTAGGCGTTTCATTATTTGTACAGACCATAAACCACTCTCGTATATTTTTGTGTGATAAAGCAGGCATACTACAAACTGCCGCGAGTCGTCTACAGCGTTACGCGGCGCGTTTAGCTGTTTACGATTTTTCCGTGGAATGGGTGAGCTCGGTACGCAACGCGCCTGCCGATTGTTTGTCGCGTTTGCCGCTCAATCATGATTCTCGTGCAAGTGATACCGATTCAATATTTTATTTTTTATATTTAGAAAACGAATTCCCAGTAAGTTATAAAAATATAGCTGAAAAGACTAAAAACGATCCAGCATTGCGAGTAATATATAAAAATATATTATTCGGGTGGCCAGACGATACCGAAGTTGATCAATATTTTTATCGTAAACAGAATTTGCTTGTGGATCACGGTTGTATTGTACACAACTACCATGTGGTTATTCCTCTTAAATTTCGTGAGTATATTTTGCACGAATTGCACGAGGGTCATTTGGATAAAGGTAGTAAAAATGAACAATACTGCTCGTAACTTTGTTTATTGGCCACGGTTAGATAATGATATTGAAAAATTATGTAGAGAATATATGCCGTGTCGCCAAAAGCGCGATGCTCCCCGCACGCACCCCTCACGCCCTGGGAGTTACCTTCACGACCATGGCAACGCTTGCATGCCGATATTGCAGAATGTCAGAGTAAACATTATCTTATTATTGTCGATGCACATACTAAATGGATAGAAGTTTTTTCTTTGCATAGTACCACTGCAAAGATTGTTATAAGCAAATTTAGAGAACTTTTCGCACGGTTTGGCTTACCGCGACAAATCGTGACGGACAATGGTCCTCCATCCACATCACAAGAATTAAAAGAATATTTTGTTAAAAATTGTATAATCCACTCATTAACTAGTCCGTACAGACCTTAGGGAAATGGTGCGGCCGAAAATGCTGTAAAAACAGTTAAAAATTGTATTAAAAAGACTTGTTATGAAGGGGTTAATGTGGATAAAGTCGTAAACAAAATGCTGTTTCAGTATAGAAACTGTAAGCATGCAACCACGGGAATCGCCCCAGCAGTCACTATAGGTCGGCGGCTGCGGGGTCGTTTAGATGTTCTACGACCAGATACTGAGGGGCGTGTGTATGATAAACAGTGTAAACAAATCGAGCGTGACGGTAGCACAGAACGTTCAGTAAATGTAGGTGATAAGGTGTATTTTAGAGATTACATTGATAGATTGCCGGATAGTAGGTTCAAGTTTTATGTCAAGCGGGTCTTAATACATAAAGGTTATTACAGAGTGGATCAATATGTGAACGATAGCGACGTCTGGAAGTGACGCCTCTCTCTGTGCAGCCACTAAAAACGAATGTAGCTTTATGTGTTTATTATGTTGTAATAATCAAAAAATATGTTAGTTATTATGAAAAGATAAACCAGATCGAGTTTCTTGCCGGTTCTTCTCAATGACTGGGTTGTTTTCCGAACCGGTGGTAGTTTTGACGTTTATAAGTGCCTTCTAAATTGAATAAAGAGTATTTTGATTTAATTTGATTTGATTTGACACAAAAAGTAATGATAAATGGACAGAAGGGCAGGTTAGTTGCCAAGAAGGGGCATCTTCATATTCCGTCAAATTACAAGATAGTACTATAAAAAGGCATATTGACCAAATAATACAATCTAAGCAGGTAGCTAACAATAGATTTTCTCTATCCTGTACATTTAATCAAGAGAGAAACGAGACTAGTGTCCAGGATAACGTTGATGTCCAGTCTCCCAAGACTGCTGCCCTACCACCCCAAAATGTCGACACAAAATCTACTATTTATTATAGACATAGGCTACGTGCACTTCCACATAGAAAACCTAATCCATAATTTATGAAAGGAGGTGTTAGGTATGATAAAATAAAAGTTTGTGAACTACCGCTTGTGTGTCACTACGCAATACTTAACTAATACTATTGTTTACATTTCTGGTACACTTTTTCTTTTACATTATAATTTTTTGATTTTTGATTTATTACGTCACTGTTGCGTTTTCAGCTTATTTCTAGTATGTTACACGTCAAGCTTATTACATGCTCCGATGTTTTTTTTATTTTTCTTTCTTTTTGAATATCGTCCTTTTAATTTACTTATCTTACTTAATTTATATATTATTATCTATATTTATGTCTCATTAGTTATTATTCTCATTTTCATTTATAAATTCTTTTCTACAGAAACCCCCTACCATTTTTGTTCTGGGGGAGAGAGTGGGTTATGTCCAACTCCCACGGACTAAAAACCCCATGGTTGCCCAATACCGCATTAACAGGGGACAAGGGATGACAGAGCACTCCGCATGTCACCCCGGCGACCGGCCCAGTGTTGATGCTGAGCCTTTTTTTTTTTTTTTTTTTTTTTTTTTTTTTTTTTTTTTAACGTGGGGAAATCCCTTATGGATACCCACCCTCCCGGGGGAGAGAGTGGGTTATGTCCGACTCGCACGGACTAAAACCCCACGGTGTACCGACAGACCGTTTTGTGGGGGCGGCAAGGGATCGTTCAAGCTAATCAACCTTGTAGAGCCGCCCCCACGGTCCGCCCGGCGGAAGGTGACCGCCGGGCTCCTACCTATAGAGGGACAGACCGGGTACACACCGGCTGCCCCCCCTCGTCCGCCGGACCTGTGCAATGAGGAGATGGGCCCCCCGGCCCATCCCCTCAGGTCCGGCTACGGTGGCAGGAGGAGTTGGGCAAAGCGCCGCCTCCTCCTGCCAATCCTCCGTTGGCGGAGACGGCCACTTAGCGGGTCTGCTTCGCGGGCCCTCTCCGCCGCCTCCTTCTGCGAGATGATGTCCTCGCAGAAGGAGGACATCGCTCGCCACGCCTGTTCGCTGCCGAGCATGGCCGAGACCACGCTCGGCAGCGATAAGTCCGTTCCCACCGCCGCCGCCAGAATGCGGCGCTGCTCCCCCCACGCAGCACACTCAGACAGAGTGTGCTGCGCGGTATCTTCGACAGCGCCGCACTCGTGACAGGCGGCGGTCGGCTCCCTGCGTGCGATCCGGTGCAGGTACCACCCGAAACAACCGTGTCCGGTGAGTACCTGCACCATTCGGAACGTCAGGGAGCCCCACTCCCTTGTCATCCACTCCCGCAGGACCGGGCGGACGGCGTCTACAGTGTACCGCCCGAACCGCTCGTCCACCAGGTCCTGCTTCCATCTTTCGACGGCGTCTCCCCTGAGACGCCGTCTCTCCGCCTCTACCTCCCTGGGAGCCGGAGGCTCCCCCCTTCGTTTCCTCGCCGCCGTGAACTCGTACACGGCGGCGAGAACGCCCGCCTCCAGCTCCCAGGGTAGGGAGCCGGCGAGCGTGAAGGCCGCCGCCGAGGACACCGTCCGGTACGCCCGGATCGCCCTCAGTGCCACCGTGCGCTGCGCATTGCGAAGCGCGCGCACGTTGGCGGCACCGAGGGCGTCGGCCCAGACCGGTGCCCCGTAGGCGGCCATCGCCCGCACGACTCCCATGTAGAGTCGGCGGCACCCGGCACCAGGCCCTTCTATGTTAGGGAGCAATCGGCCGAGTGCCGCCGCCGCCCCAGCAATTCGCGGTCCGAGCCCCGCAAAATGGGGCTCAAACCCTCCTTTTACCTATTTCTAGCGCACGCCACCCTAGCCACTTCGGCCATAAATTCTAGAGCTGCGGCGCGGTGGTCCTCGTTGCTTCAAAGAGCTGATAGGTTTGGAACGCTCATCCTCAACCCGGTTCTGACCTCTAGGTCGATCCGGGACGAGCCGAATCTGGGACAGTCTATAATAAGATGGGGACTGTATCGGCGGTATCTGGATCGCAAGCGCACGCGGGGCTATCCCTCAGCTTAAACCTGTGCAGGTACGCCGCGAAGTCCCCGTGACCGATCAAAACCGGCACATGGGAGGGCGCTAGGCGCATCCTTCTGAGCATGTGGCGGGAAGAACGCCCGCGGCACCTCTCATGTGGCGGAAGCCTCGTAGCACTCCTGCCAGGTCTCGACTGAGGCCCCGCGTATTTAGCACTTTGCGTATGAGATCGGTTACCGATCGTAGTCGGCCGCAGCCTTTTTGTGAGCGGCCTTCTTCGCAAGCTCATCAGCTCGTTCATTGCCCGCTGTTCCTTCATGTGCCCGCACCCAGTGCAGGCGGACGGAGCCCCCATCTGCACGGATAGCGTTTCCTGCGCCGCGAGAGCCAAGCGATGGGGCGGAGCCGGTGCCCTCAGCAGCGCAAGCATCTCTGCCTGGAAGACCATGCAGAAGGTCTCCAGGGGAAACGTGGAGTACCTGGAGATCTTTGATCCGTCGGTGTAGATCTGGGAGCCGCCCGACTCTGGAGGGGCTTCCAGGCACTCAAAGGTTTCGCCCTCGCACTGCGTCGGGTGCGGGAACTCGCAGGCGCGGACAGGCCGCACGGTACAGCTTGTGCACCTTAGCAGCCCGGAGGTCCAGCGGGAGCAAGTCTACCAGGACCACCGCGGCAGTCAGAGAGACCATACGGTACGCCCGGCAAATCTTCTGCGCGAAGCCCCGCCTCCTCCGACTCCTTGAGCACCCGCAGAATCTCCTCCCGGGTAAAGGGCGGGTCGCCAGCCGACAAACTCCGGAGTGTTGCAGGGGGGGATCCCCTCAGATTCTGCCCTCGAGGCTCTCTGGTCATCTGTTTCGGCATCCACAGTGTCCGGGGGGAAGAGCGTGGAGGCGAGAAGCTAAGCGGTTTTTTGAGGGCCTAGGGTTCGCCCACTTGGGTCCGCGAGTAGCGCCTCGTCTCGTCGTCACTCCGTCCTCCTCAGGACTCTGTAGATGCCGTCCCAGAGACTCTCCCGATCCTGTGCTTAGCAGAACTCCTTCCAGCTCCTGGTTTGTGCCTCCGCTGCCCTACATTTTCTCCTGTAGAGTAGACGTGAACTCCGACCACACTAACTTCATTGTGTTATAGATCCGGGTGGTCGAGGGCCTCTGAATGACCAGCGGTTCGTCCAGCCGTATCGAGAAGGTAATAGCGTTATGGTCGGAAGATGTTCTCGTCAACTTTCCAGTCATCGATCCTGCCGAGAAGAGCGGGGCTGCATGCAGTGACGTCAACACTGCTTTTGCACATGCGGCCCCCTCTGCAGACCTGGAAGGTGGGTTTGTCTCCAATGTTGAGTATCTCGAGGCCAACCGCGTCTAGGAAGGAAGCGTATACCTCCCCTCTGTGGTCGCAGGTGCGACCGCCTCACCACAGGCTCTTCCCGTTTACCTCACTGCCGACCACAAAGGTCTGCGCTGCTAAGTCAGCGCAGACGCTTTCGAGGCGTGCAATGTATATGGGTTCATCCGGTTGACGGAGACCACCCCCAGCGCCATGCCGCCCACCCACAGCAGAGCGGCAGCGATATTGTCATCAACAAAGTTGGCCTGCACCATCGCTAACCGGGGGTCTCCATGACCCGCTCAGTAGCCGATGCGATGGTATGCGTTTGGGTATCTACTTATTTACGATATGTTCTTAAATATAGATTTTTATATGGTACTAGCTTCTGCCCGCAACTTCGTCCGCATGGATTAGTTACTTTGGGGTAAAGCTAACACGCAGCGGAAGCTCTCAAAAGGAAAAAAACCTAATTTTGAAACATTCTTCATTGTTGCTCCGCTCCTATTGGTCTTAGCGTGATGATATAGCCGTCCTCGATAAATGAGCTATGTAACACTGAAATAATTTTTCAAATCGGACCAATAGTTCCTGAGATTGGCGCGTTCAACCAAACAAACAAACCCTCCAGCTTTATAATGTTAAAATAGTATAGATTACTACTCGTCTCTCGTACTTAACTCCAGCCGTTATTAAAATTACAATAACTTTTGATAGAGTGGACTGATTTTAATGAAACAAAGACTAAATTACTCTCGATTTTCTTTGTAAGGTTTTATTGTGAACCCAGTACTTTAGCAGTGATGCGTGTTCATACAAACAGACACACAGACATTTCTAAAAATGATTTAAATGTTTTCTATTTCTTATTCCTAGCCTATAATTTTTTTCACGAAAATCGAAAAAGTGCAGACACGTTCTATTTACATTCTTATATAGATATAGATAGGTAAGGCGATTTTTGTATAGGGAGCCGACTACCCGACTAATCTGCTATGTCACTGACATAAGCAATAGCAGTTCGGCAGTTTTCGGTAAAGCTCGGTTCGTATTGCCCAATCAGTTCTCTTCCCCTATTGTGCGAGACAAAACCCCGCACTATTAATTCGTTCTAGCTTAGCATACATTTTGAGCTACGTTTTGTATGGTCTTTGTTTCGGTCCTAAAAGCTACAACATTATGTTAGATAGTCTATAACCTTCTCCAAAAAATACACCATAAAAAGGAAAAGGGTTTGACTAATACCTCCTGAGATTAGTGTATTAAAGAAAAACGAACAATCGTTTTTACTAATATTACAAATGCGAACGTGAGTTTGTTTTTTTAAATTTTCGTGTTTGGGATAGAAAAAGACAATTTGCCATCCAAAAAAGAGTACTGTTCCCAACAGATCCAATCTAGATAAACGCAAGCAAAACCGAGGGCAGAAGCTAGTTGTAGATTTAAAACTAAGGAACGTAGTACTTTAAAACCGCTTTTCTATAAGAACTTTCAAAAACCTCGCCACTAGGACTCCAGTCAAGTCATTCCAACACCTGAAGCTGCTTTTGTTCCTAACGATAAGTCACTGAGAACATAAAACAATAAAATCTATAACAAATATCGTCAGTAACTGAATAAATCCTTTTGTTTTTATATATAATAAACCATTGAATGCAAACTAGATTCGGGTATTAATATTCTAAGGGAGTGCTTTATTGTGCGGGCAGACAAAGAACTGTAGCAGTTATTATTGCGTATTTACTTTTATTTTGCCTAGATTGGTGGGGATTGCTGACTATTACTGTATTGCTGAATACCATTATATTTAGTTCAGAAATGCAAAAGGTACAAGGTGCAAGCTACTAGGCGACACAATAAACAAATAAAACAACATTGTTTCTAAGTTTTTTAAGATTCTGTGACATTTAACAATTTTACAGAGAAAATCTGGCACGAGACATATATTCTGAGTTACCCTAAATAGTATTATACAATTGAAGATATTGTTTTTCTCTTTAATACAACGAGTTTATTTCTAGAAATACCTATTCGATTTGACTTTTTTACATTTCTAAATGATTTATTGAGGAACTAGACTATTTATGTAACATACACGCTATGAGACTTAGGAGCAGAGCAATTACAATACACAGTATAAGTAAGAAAGCACGATAAACGAGAACGAGAAATAGCAGTGCTGGTAACATGCGTTGTAAGTGGTATACATGTAACATGGCGGTAGAAATAAATAACATAATTAGTCTTGAAACTGTGTGTTTCATTGTGCCGCGCCTCCGACTATTAAAATTAAATATATTCCATTTGACGACGAAGCAGAGCCATAACGCGTGTTTCCAGATTAAATTCAGCAAAATACATAATGACAAGTGTGGATATAGTGTCAAATATGAGTATTATGAAGGAATTTCGACCAAACGTCAATAGGTAGTCGACATACGTCAACAGGTTAAAAGCGTGGTTTGAACTAAATAATATCAAGCCAACAGAACAATCAAGGTACTTAGTGGCTTTCGTCGGGACAGAAGCATTGGATATCATCATCGATCTGTGCTACCCGAATAAACCAGACACTATTGTATTCGACCTAGTGGAAAACTATTTAACGCCGAAACGTTCGGTAATTGCCGAGAGAATGCTGTTTAGATCCTGTGAACAAGATGAAAGTCAATCGATAACGGAATACTTAGTGCAGTTAAAAAAATTAACTAAGTCTTGTAAATTTTCAAATAGCCAAATTCTAAAGGAATACCTAGGTACGAGATCAATTTGTTTTCGACTTATTTAGTGAACATATTCGAGAAAGATTACTAATTGAAAATGATACGCTTATATTTACCCGCGCCACAGAGATAGCGTTGTCACTAGAAGCGGCCGTACAAGATTCGAAACCTACAGCGTCGGTAATGCAGTCCAGCAGCATAGCCAACCCAATGTTTACAGTAAAAGCAAGAAAAGACAAGGATCAAGGATTTCTAACTAGTAACGGATATCAATCACGATACGAGCGTAGTAGAAGAAATCGAATCCAGTACAGAACCGAGGAAGCCGGGGTGCGCCGAGGTGCCATAAGAGAATCTACACGGTATCATCGAGCAAGTCAGTGTTCACTCATCAGTAAAAAGTGTTATATCTGTGGTCGTACAGGCCACATCGCGAAAGTTTGCCGTTCTCGGAAGCAAAACACTGTTAACCGCATGAGTGACCAGTCCACTCAAGATACCGGCTCACTGATTTCAGAAGAGTCAGAATCGGATAATAAACTAATATGTCGGCTGGGCGACGTAGACAGTGAGTCAATCGACGATCGCTGGATGGTAAATGTTACAATTAACTATATTCAGTTAACTATGGAGGGGAATACCGGTGCGGCAGTAAGTGTAATTTCATATAAAACTTATGTCAAATTGTTTTCAAAATTTAAGTTAACCCCTTGTAAGTCTAATCTCCTAATGTATGGTGGTCAAAAAAAAAACCTAAAGGTAGAATGTCATGTTGTGTTGAAATAAATAGCAAAATTGTAAGGGGATTGTCGCTAATTATCATTGATAATCGATTTAGTCCGTCATTATTTGGCCGTAATTGGATGAAGGCATTCGAAATAAATTATCCGAAGTTGCCAGCAGTACATAATGTCAATTGTAATATTACAAGTAAGGTCCGCGAAAATTTATTAATACAGTTTCCAGAAGTATTTTCTTTGGGTGTAGGTACGTTCAATAAATCGAAAATTAAGTTAAAGTTACAAGAGAATGTGACACCGGTGTGAAGACGCGCGCGGCCGGTACCTCACGCTTTGCGGTTCGTTGTCGACACCGAGTTAGCTCGATTACAGCGTGAAGGTATAATTTCTCCGGTTGAATGGAGTGAATGGGGCACACCTGTAGTGCCCGTTATAAATAAAAATGGGGAGGTGCGTCTGTGTGGGGATTTTAAAACCACATTAAGCCCTGTTCTAGTTGATGATAAATACCCACTTCCAGAAATTGAGGATATTTTTGTATCACTGCAACATTGTAAATTTTTCAGTAAAATTGATTTCAGTCAAGCTTATTTACAGTGCTTACTATATGAACCGTCTAGGAAGCTATGCACGATTGTAACACATCAAGGAATGTTCTGTTTTAATCGGTTACCTTTCGGAATTAAATGTGATCCTAATAAGTTTCAAAGATTAATGGAAAAGTTATTTAATATGCCATACGTCACTTGTTATTTAGACGATGTAATAATCACGGGAACAGAAGAATTTACAGATCATTGGCAGAGATTATTCAAAGTATTTCTGATTTTGGCGGATAGCGGGCTAAAAGTAGTACCAGAAAAATGTCGTTTCTTTCAAAAGTCGATTTCTTACTTAGGTTATGTTATAGATAAAGATAGGTTACATACAGATATTCAAAAAGTAGACACTATTAATAATACCCCAGTGCCCACAAAATACGAAAGAATTGAAGGCTTTTCTCGGTTTAGTCAATTATTACGGTAAATTTGTACATAACTTGAGTAGTGTTCTAACTCCTTTATATGATCTTTTAAAAAGCGAAAATAAATTTATATGGTACCAGCGATGTGAAATAGCTTTTAATGATATTAGAAAATCATTAACGAATGCCCCAGTGTTGACGCATTTCAATACAACGTGGCCGAGTTCGGTAAACTGTGACGCCTCGCCGTATAGCATAGCGGCATTGCTAACACAGCGTGGACCCATAGAGTAACGAACCTGCAAGTAGTCATGTAAGCGGTTTCATAATTCTATGGCGTGGACCCGACGGCGTCAAACGTCCAGTTTTAAACGTTTCACGCACACTAACTAAAGCGGAAAAAAAATTATACGCAGATTTGCATAGAAGGTTTAGCGATAATTTTCGGCAGAACCAAATTTCATGACTATATTTACGGTAGAGAGTTTACATTAATTACCGACTGTAAGCCGCTTCCATCAATATTTAATGAGAAAAAAGGCGTTCCTTTGATGGCAGCAAATCATTTGCAGAGATGGGCTGTAATTTTAGGAGCGTACAATTTCAAAATCAAATGTATTAATAGCGAGCACAATTGTGTAGCCGACAGTTTATCTCGGATTCCGGTGATAGAAGTATACGAAAGAGTTTCAAACGAGTGGTCACAGCGGACGCGTGTGTCTCACTCCGTTCGTCACTGACTTGGTGTTTAAATTTACGCGAAAGTGTTTTCGTGCATTCTACGTGAAGTGGAGAGAGTGAAATAACGTAAACAGGGCAACTCCTGGTAACAGGAGACCCTTTACATAATAATGTATCAAGCCTCAACGTCCCAGAATCCCCAAATGTCTCAACTACCCTCAAAGTTGCAACATGTACCCAAAGCATCAAGTTACGCTAATGTCACATCATCCACTTGTTTTCCCAAGAAAGACCAAGCCATCATACTGGATTCCATTGATGGAATAACACTCCGGGAGTACCTTATTACATTATCATCTATAACGCCTGCGGCATCCATACGATTCATATCTCGCATATCAAATGCACGTATATGTATTTACATGGACTCCAAAAAGACAGCTGACACCTTAATAGAAGAAAAGAAAAAAATTACTATTAAAAATAATATTCTAGAGGTTAAACCGCTGATTACAAGAAACAAAAGAATTGTTTTATCAAACGTTTGTCCCGTCATACCCAATTACGTTATCGAGCAAAAGTTTGAAGAATTCAACATAAAAGTTATGTCTCCGATAACATTTATGAAAATAGGTGTAACGGACCCAGCTTTTTCTCATATCTTAAGTTTTAGAAGACAACTATATATTAATCCAGAAGATGAGACACGTCTCCCAGAATCATTCCAAATAACATTTGAAGGGACTAACTACTGGATTTATATATCCTCCGATGCTCTGAAATGTTTCACATGTAATACATTAGGGCACCTAGCTAAAAATTGTCCACAAAATATAATAAATAATCAAGACTACCCTCAAGGAACGGATAATCAAATGGCTGAAGAAATTAATGAAATAATTGAGAGAAATGATGATTTAGTAGGGACTCGACCCCATACGGAACCTGTACGCCCCCTACCAATAGTAGAAGAGTTTCAAAAACCATCTGAGATAAATTTAAAAGGAAAAAAACGAATCCATTCACCTACTGCAACCGAATCCTCAAAATTAGAAGACATAACACAGTATGTATGTGAAAGTGACCCTGGCACAATGGAGTTTGAAACTGATGAAACGAGCAGCAATATTTCAATAGAAGATATGGTAATCAAAACAAAACCAAAGAAAAAAATAAAAAAGAGCGATCCTAAAAGTGATTATGAAATTTGGAAAAACATAGAAACCAGTATGGATGAATTAAATAGCGAAAATATATTTCCTATTAACCTAGACCAATTTATAAGTTTATTAGATAACTCTCGAGGAAAACAAAGTATTAAAGAAATAGTATATTTATATACAGATAATGTAAAAGACCTTATTATAATGTGCAACAAGTTACACGGCAAAATGAACAAAAGCCTAAAAAATAGATGTTCCCGTTTAACGAGAAGATTACAAGATTTATTGGCCCCTACCCCTATTATGAATAACGATAAAGAACAATAAACACTCATCAATAAATTTACTTTACAAATTATTTATAAACTGTGTAAGTTCTAATTTGTATGGATATTCTGCAATGGAATATTAATGGCTATTTTAGACGACTGGAAAACTTAAAATTATTAATAAATCGTTTACGCCCAACTTGTATTTGTTTACAAGAAACAAATTTCACTTCCAACTATTGTGGATCTATAATCGGGTATGAACATTTCTTCAAAAACCGAATACAAAGCAGTAGAGCTAGTGGAGGTGTGACTATATTTACCAAATCTCACACAATGCCAGAAGAAATAATATTGACAACAAATTTAGAAGCAGTTGCGATAAAAATAAAATTTCCTTTAGCACTTACACTGTGCAATGTTTATTTACCAAATAGTAATCCTCTCAGTAAATATGATTTAAATAACCTTGTTAGTCAGCTTCCGACGCCTTTTGTGATCATGGGTGATTTTAACGGTCACCATTTTTATTGGGGTTCTGACAAATGCGATACCAGAGGTAAGATAATAGTAGAATGGCTTGATGAGCAAGATAACGTATGTGTATTAAATAATGGCCAACCTACTCATTTTGATAGCAATACCGGTCGCACAAGCATTATAGACTTAACTTTAGCTTCACAAAATATATTATCATATTTTGAATGGAACGCTTTAGAAGATTTATATGACAGTGACCATTATCCAATTTTAATTAGATCACAATTTATCAACGAAAATTTATCAAACAACATTAGATTTCCAAGGAAATGGAAGTTCGACAAAGCAAATTGGGTCATCTTTAATGAAGACGTTGATTTATATATTTCTGAATTAGCATCTTCAAATCAAATTTCTGAATATGGTGTCAATGAAATCGTTAAAAATTTTACTAAAGCCATCCTCAAAGCAGCCGACAAGTCAATACCTAAAACATCTGGTACTTTAAGGAAAAATAGTCTGCCATGGTGGAATGACGATTGTAAAATTGCAATTAAAGAAACAAGAAAGGCTTTAAAACTCTTTAAGCGATATGCCAGATACGAGCATAATTCGGTGTACAAAATTGAATACAAGAAAAAGAGAGCATTCTATAGAAGACTGGTTAAAGAAAATAAGAGGAAGTATTGGGAAAATTGGGTATCAACCATCAACAATAAAACCCCCATTGGGGACGTGTGGAAAAAGATACAAAAACTGAATCATCGAAACATTAGATTCAACAACATTATACTTCAAAATATTGATGGTACTTTCACATCTGCTCCTGCTGAAACCACAAACCTATTAGCTGAAACCTTTGCAATTAATTCCAGTTCAAGTAATTACGATGACCAGTTTATGAAATACAAAACTGAAAAGGAGATTGGTTTAAATTTCGATGTGTCTAACAATGATAATCCTATTAACAAAGAAATATCAATGCATGAATTGCTATTGGTATGCTCTGAAGTTGGTAATTCTAGTCCAGGACTAGACAATATATCAAACATTATTATCAAGCATTTACCAATGAGGGCACTAGAGTACTTGCTCCATATATATAACTATATATATAGAGAACAGGTATTTCCTGACAGTTGGAAGGAAGCTTTAGTAGTTCCAATATTAAAACAAGGGAAAATACCTAGTTTAAAATCTAGTTACAGGCCTATATCTCTAACATGTAATATGTGTAAAATACTTGAGAAAATAATAAGTAGAAGGATTAGATGGTACGTAGAAACAAATAAATTCTTGTCACCGTTTCAGTTTGGATTCCGCCAATTTCGTTCAACAACGGACCATTTAATGAATATTGAAAATGAGGTACTTGAGAGTTTTGCAAATAATAATTATACAATAATTGTAGCTCTAGATATAGAAAAAGCATATGAGATGGTTTGGAAACACAGAGTTCTTAAATTATTAGAAGATATAGACATCAAGGGAAATTCCTTAGCCTTTATCAAAAATTTTCTTTCAGACAGAACAATAAAAGTCAGAGTCCAAAACAAAATATCTAACCCAGCTACTATGGAAAACGGTTTACCCCAAGGCTCCGTACTAAGCGTAATACTATTTTTATTGGCTATTGACGAAGTTCTTTCAAATATTGTAAAACCAGTAAAGGGGTTCCTGTTTGCCGATGACCTAACAATATGCTGTAGTGGTAGAACACTAAAACCTACAATACGACTTATCCAAAGCTCACTAAATAAACTACAGGAATGGTGCCTTAAATCTGGCTTTAAATTTTCAAAAACAAAAACCGAATTTATAATTTTAAGCAAAAAGAAAAACAGACCTAAAAACATGAAGTTAATATTAGATGGACACAGTATTAAAGAAGTAACCAAATTAAAAATTCTAGGATTAATATTCGACAAAAAAATGTCTTGGAATTCTCATATAAATAGTCTTAGATCAGAATGTCACAAAAGGTTAAATATAATAAAGGTTTTATCATCAACAACATGGGGCGCAGACAGAGAAACTTTACTTAATACATACCGTGCTTTAATAAGACAAAAAATAGATTATGGTTCTGTAATTTACGATTCTGCTAAACAACGTATACTTAAGTCTTTAGAAAGCATACAAAATACTGCTCTTCGACTGAGTATTGGCGCATTTAAGTCAAGTCCTATCAAGAGCATCTTGGCTGAGGCTGGAGAAATGCCCTTAGAATTGAGAAGGAAAGAACTTGTAATTAAGTATGCTATAAATATATTATCTCAACCTGAAAATCCTACTTACCATAACTACACTAAAACATCGGCAGTTGACATTAAATACAACATTCAACCTAATTTATTACAACCCTTAAGAATCAGGGCAGTGAAATACTTAAATGAATTAAATCTTAAAATTCCAAAAATATTCCCAAAGAAACTACTTACTACCGGACCATGGGAAAGCCTTGAATTCCCTATTAACCTTGAACTAGCTAAATACCAAAAAGACAACACTCCTCAATGTATGTTCAAAAATTTTTTCCATGAAATGAATAGTAGATACATTGATTGTAAGTTCATCTACACGGACGGGTCAGTTATGAATGGGAGATCAGGATGTTCAGTGATAACTATTGATAATTGTTACCGATATAGACTTGGCAATTTTAATTCGATTTTTAGTTGTGAAGCAATAGCTATTCTTAAAGCTTTGGAATATATAACTGATGTATCTTACACAGGTAAATATATAATATATACCGACTCAAAGTCATGTTTGACGGCAATACAAAACGTAAAGAAAACGGACACTCTTATTTTAGATATCAAGCAAAAGATGATAAATCTACTTAAAAATAATAGGAGATTCGAAATTATATGGATTCCAAGTCATCAAGGTATAGTAGGTAATGAAAAGGCAGATAGAGAGGCGAGACACGCAACGAATGAAAATGAAAATTGGCATTTAAATAAATCAACTCCTACTGAACTACACAAATACGTTAAACATAAAATTAAAATCAATTGGGATCATTACTGGCAAACAGAAAATACAACGATGCTATTTAATATCAGAAAATCAATTTTTGATAAATCGTTTAACTCCTTTAGTTGTAGAAAAGATCAAGTGGTGATCACCAGGTTGAGGATTGGACACACAAATCTGA